>CAJNDS010002605.1:197500-344657 GCA_905221605.1 Symbiodinium natans | reverse complement strand
CACACCCACACCCACACCCACACCCACACCCACACCCACACACACACCCACACCCACACCCACACCCACACCCACACCCACACCCACACCCACACCCACACACACACACACACACACACACACACACACACACACACCCACGCACGCACGCACGCACGCACGCACGCACGCACGCACGCACGCACGCACGCACGCACGCACGCACGCACGCAGGCAGGCAGGCAGGCAGGCAGGCAGGCAGGCAGGCAGCCAGACAGACAGACAGACAGACAGACAGACAGACAGACAGACAGACAGACACACACACACACACACAGAGACAGACACACACACACACACACACACAGAGACAGACACACACACACACACAGAGACAGACAGACAGACAGACAGACAGACAGACAGACAGACAGACAGACAGACAGACAGACAGACAGACACGTGAAGACACCCCAAAGTATCTTGTTAACATTTGTTAACAGCCTTTCGTCCGGAAGACTTGCAGCGCTTCAGCTTGGGGCGTGCAGGTGACATCCAGCAGGTCCCGCGCGAACTGCAGGCCGACCTGGTGTTCTCTTGGTGGGTTCGATGGGCAGAAGGTTCGGCGAGATCCAGGAAGGTATGGAGGCTACTCAGTAGACCCATGACTCGCGCAGAAACATACCATCTCGCTCACATCTTTGAGAGGATTTCCAGTCGAAGCACAAGGCGCCAGCATGGGTGAGTAGCAGCGTGCATCCTACATCATGCTGCAGCCTCATGCTACGTCTTAGTTGCCATCTGCCTTCAATGTGTGGACCCAGCAGCTGCTTTGAAAGCACGTTGAAGAAGACGTAAGGGTACCACGATTTAGATCTCCTGCTTCGTTGCAGTCGTGCTTTGATTGTGCTAGAATTGAATCCTCACACCAAAGGGCCATTTCGCCCATTGCCCTCGAGCCGCCACGCAGTTGAAGCTCATCTCCGCGCTGAGCGACCAGGCTCCGAAGATGAACATTCGAACTCTCCGTCTCCTGAGCTCCGGTGGGGGGTTTCGGTTCAGTTCAGGGTTTGGGGGCTTAAGGCGGGGGTTGAGGAGTTTAGGGAATTTTTGAAGGAGTTTGGGGAAGTTGGGGGTGTTTGGAAGTGCTTCCAATGGCCACGACTCTTGGGGAATGCCGGGTTTACAGTTCTTGGCTTGTGGCATCCTGTTGGGCTTTGGCTTGAAGCAAGCTGGCTTCTGAGATGGCACAAGCCTGGGGTCGAAAGTCCTTGGACCCCGAGCCCTTCAGCAGTGGCCCTCTCTTTCGGGGGATGAGCCGACAGCGAACCCACCTCTAAGCCTCGAAGCCCTGAAAAGCAAGCGAGAACAAAGCCCCCCAAGCATGCTGTGTGCGCACCTCGTGTGCTTCCTGTGCCTCTGGCCGTCTCCGAATGGCTACACACCACTCCGCCCACACGAAGGGGTCAGCTACGCCCTGGAGGCCCGGCCTCCATGAGTTCAAGGGATTCTAGACCGAGTAGGGGTTCTAACCATGAAAAAAAAGTTTTTACAATGACAAGGGTTTCTTTAACAATGATAGTGGTTTAGGGTTGGCATGATAGTGGTTTCACGAAAGTGGTTTAGGGTTGGCATGATCGTGGTTAACATGATAGTGGCTTTGGAGCTTTGGAAGGCCCAAAACCTCAATTCTCAGGCCTTTTTGTCACTCCCATGCGGGCCCGGGGGGGGGGCGGGCAGTGACAGAAAGACCCTGGTTTTGGAGCTTTGGGAGGCCCAACACCTCAATTCTCAGGTCTTTTTGTCACTCCCATGCGGGCTGGGGGGGGGGCGGGCAGTGACCAGAAAGACCCTGGTTTTGGAGCTTTGGGAGGCCCAAAACCTCAATTCTCAGGTCTTTTTGCACTCCCATGCGGGGCTGGGGGGGGTGGGGGGCAGTGACAGAAAGACCCTGGTTTTGGAGCTTTGGGAGGCCCCAAACCTCAATTCTCAGGGTCTTTTTGTCACTCCCATGCGGGGTGGGGGGGGGGGGGGGCAGTGACAGAAAGATCAGAAAGACCCTGGTTTTGGAGCTTTGGGAGGCCCAAAACCTTAATTCTCAGGTCTTTTTTGTCACTTCCATGCGGGCCTGGGGGAGGGGCGGGCAGTGACAGAAGACCCTGGTTTTGGAGCTTTTGTCACTCCCATGCAGGTTTGGGGGGGGCGGGCAGTGACAGAAAGACCCTGGTTTTGGAGCTTTGACAGGCCCAAAACCTCAATTCCCAGGTCTTTTTGTCACTCCCATGCGGGCCTGGCGGGGCGGCGGGCAGTGACAACCCTGGTTGTGGAGCTTTGGGAGGCCCAAAACCTCAATTCTCAGGTCTTTTTGTCACTCCTATGTGGGCCTGGGGGGGGGGTGCGGGGCATAAGTGACAGAAAGACCTGGTTTTTCAAGTCTCAGGTCTTTTTGTCACTGCCATGCGGGTCTGGGAGGGGGGGGGGCAGTGACAGAAAGACCCTGGTTTTGGAGCTTTGGGAGGCCCAAAACCTCAATTCTCAGGCCTTTTTGTCACTCCCATGCAGCCCGGGAAGGGGGGGGGGCAGTGACAGAAAGACCCTGGTTTTAGAGCTTTGGGAGGCCCAAAACCTCAATTCTCAGGTCTTTTTGTTATTCCCATGCGGGCCTGGGGGGGGGTGGGGGGCGGGCAGTGACCAGAAAGACCCTGGTTTTGGGCTTGGCAGGCCCAAAACCTCAATTCTCAGGTCTTTTTGTCACTCCCATGCGGGCCTGGGGGAGGGGCGGGCAGTGACAGAAAGGAGCTTTGGGAGGCCCAAAACCTCAATTTTCAGGTCTTTGTGTCACTCCCATGCGGGCCTGGGGGGGGGGGAGCGGGCAGTGACAGAAAGACCATGGTTTTGGAGCTTTGAAAGGCCCAAGACCTCAATTCTCAGGTCTTTTTGTCACTCCCATGCAGGCCTGGGAGGGGGGCGGGCAGTGACAGAAAGACGCTGGTTTTGGAGTTTGGGAGGCCCAAAACCTCAATTCTCAGGTCTTTTTGTCACTTCCATGCGGGCCCGGGAGGGGGGCGGGCAGTGACAGAAAGACCCTGGTTTTGGAGCTTTGAAAGGCCCAAAACCTCAATTCTCAGGTCTTTTTTGTCACGCCTGGGGGGGGGGCGGGGGCGCGAGCAGTGACAGAAAGACCCTGGTTCTGGCTCAATTTTCAGGTCTCCCATGCGGGCCTGGGGGGGGGGGGGGGGGGGGCAGCGGGCAGTGACAGAAGACCCTGGTTTTGGAGCTTTGGGAGGCCCAAAACCTCAATTCTCAGGGCTTCGTTTTAGGGCTTGGGGTTGGGGCTTAGAATGGTTTCGGGGGCGTTTTGTGGGTAGTTGAAGGGTCGCAGGCATTGTGGCTATCATGCACTGAGGCACAAATCCTTATCATGGTTAAGTGATTCCTTGTTGTGGTCAAAAAAAGAGTCTTTATTGCGGTTACGACCCCGCCTCAGACCATTGTAAAAACTTTTTGTCATGGTTAGAACCCCTACTCGGTCTGAGTAGGGGTTCTAACCATGAAAAAAAGTTTTTACAATGACAAGGGTTTCTTTAACAATGATAGTGGTTTAGGGTTGGCATGATAGTGGTTTCACGAAAGTGGTTTAGGGTTGGCATGATCGTGGTTAACAATGATAGTGGTTTTGGAGCTTTGGAAGGCCCAAAACCTCAATTCTCAGGCCTTTTTGTCACTCCCATGCGGGCCCGGGGGGGGGGGGGGGGCGGGCAGTGACAGAAAGACCCTGGTTTTGGAGCTTTGGGAGGCCCAAAACCTCAATTCTCAGGTCTTTTTGTCACTCCCATGCGGGCCTGGGGGGGGCGGGCAGTGTACACACCCTAAACGCCCTACACTGAACCTTAAACCCTAGTCCCTCAAAGCGTAGATAGGGGATACATGGTACCTTATTCCCCCATTCCCTACGAACGAACAGTAAGTTTCCCTGTAAAGGCCGCCTGCACCAGCGCTTGGCCGCAAGCATCTTTTCGGCCCCTTGGCCAAGATGCCCAAGCCCTCGCCCAAGAGATCGACAGAGCCCGCCCTGGAACATGTAAGTGCACTCACCCTCTGTAAAAGGTTTCTCACCGCGGGCGGCCGCATTGGAGAATTCCCGAGCAAGTGGCACGTCCTGCAGGAAGAAGGTCCGCTCAATTGCTGGAAGCACACCGTGATCGTTTTTCCTAATGTCACGGAGGTTTTTTTTACACTACACCTGTTTAACTGTTTCCCTAAAGGCGAATCGCGGGCGGCGGTGCAGGCGGTGAGGGTCTGCAGCGCAGCCGGGCGATGTTTGGCGTACTCCGCCGACTGTGCCGACATCCGCCTCTGGGAAGAGGCACGGCAGGGTCCCTACTTGGAGCGTTTAGCAGTTTAGGGGTGTTCAGCATGCCTGTGGTCCACATGTCCACTGTAGTGAAAAGCCTTTGGGGCCGAGGGGTTGTGTAAGGTGTGAGCGGTTGTGTGCAAAGCAGCCTTGCACGGCGCTCGGCCCACTTCGGCTTCCGGCTGCTTGTTAGATTTGTTTATTTGCGCCAGGTAACTCAGGTGATCCACGGATAGGTCCAGCCATGGAGACAGGAATGCCAGACAGGAGTTGTCCAAGCATTCCAGGAGTGCCAGAGGAACAAGTGCCAGCGGGATTCGAGCGCAAGGGCTCAGGAACGGCATCAACACAAAGCTTGTCAAGCTTGTCTTTGCAGCCGCCACCACAACCTCCTCCTGGCAGACGGCTGTCGTCAATGAGGTTGAGTCGCGTGATGACGATTATCGAAATCGTGGAGTCGGAGAGACCAGCATTTGCTGGTTTCCAGCCTTGGCTGGCACTTCTGCTCCTCGCCGTGCCGGTGACCAGCGCCTTCACGGGATTTGGTGTTCAGCTCGCAGCCTCTCGCGCGAGCTTCTCCAAATACCTCCCCCTGGTGTTGTCGGCCCTCATAACTGTCGTGGGCTTGTCCATCCACCTTCGCATCCAGTATGGCTGGGATGGCTTCAAGAAGTTGGCCAACAAGAAGTACCTCTTGTGCCTCATCCCAGGACCATTTGGAGCAGCCAAGTATGCACTGCAGAACGCTTCCGTGACGATGATGAGCTCCTCGCTCTTTTTCGTCATGATGCGAACATCGCTGCTTTGGGTGGCCATCCTCGATGCCGTGCGTGCCAAACAGCTGCCTGATGTGCTGCAGACCATTACGCTCCTGGCGGTGCTCTTGTCCTGCATCAGCTCCATGCTGCAGGCTCTGGAAGAAACCGAGGATGGCGCTGAAACCACGCCGATTCTGGCAGTTGTGCTGGCCGCAGCGTGTGGACTGGCTGATGCTCTGTGCCTCGGACCGACTTAATGCTGTGGGGAACAGAATTTCAGTTGTCTCCGGTCCCTGTTAGATTCAGCTAGACTGCCCGGTACGTGTGCACTCAGGGCCGACAGCACTGCTGAAGTGGTCGGCAGATTCTGCATTGCTGGAAAGCAAGGTGCCGAGAAGAACGCAGATCCTCGCAGGTCTTTGGCATCGCTTTTGTCATGTGAAAGTGTTCAGAATGGTTCAGAGTTCAGCTACAAAATGGGCTTCCAGGTCATATGTGGAGATTTCCGAGTTGCATGCGTACCCAGCATAAACAAAAAGTCGGCAGCACTGTGGTAAGTACCCGGTTTTTGCTTCTCCCAGGAGCTTCTCCGCCTCATGTTGCTCAACCAGCTGGCCAGGCTACCCTGGTTTGTCCTTCTGCTGGCAGCTTGGATCCACTTGCGATTTCAGATGTTTGGTGACGAACCCCAAATGTTGAATGCCTTTGACAGCCCCCACTCTCTTGCGGCATTAGGGGTTCTTGTGTGGCGAAGAGGACTGGCAACTGAGATCACAGGGCTTCAGTGAGGTGTCTGTAGACTCTTCCGCAAGAATCCCCGCGGATTCCTGAACGAAATACTTCACGTAGTTACAACCTGGCGCGGAAGGTTCAAGCCAGAAAGGAACTCACAACCATTGCATCGCAGTCAGGTTGGGTGGGATTGGGACAGAGTCTTTGAAGGCTTTGACATGGTGGTCTTCGCCCTCACGGTACTCCCGCTAGTGCTCAAGAATCCCATCAAGCAGAGCAGCGTGTACTTGGCCGGGGCAGTGAAAACCAACATGGCCGTGTCCTTCGAGATCAGCGTGTCCTACGGCTTTGAGATGATCTTCGGCTTGGCGCAGCTCCTTTGGAACAAAGTCTTGGCGATGGCAACGCTGGCGTGCATCCTCATGATGGCGGCCTTGCACCATGCACGTGTTAAGGAGGAGGTTGCGCAGCAGCAGAAGACCACCTTTGCCTCCCTGAAGAGGCATCTGACAGAGTCGCACTCGCTGGACCGGGATGCCGCGGAGACTTGGAAGATTGCTGGGTTGCCGCAGAAACCCGAGGAGTCCGTGGCGTCTTCAAGGAGCAGCAGACCTGAAAAACCTGAGAAACCTGAGGAAACTGACAGTTTTGACCGTCCGGTGGAGCCATATGAACTTGTATAGCCGGAAAATATGGTGCCGGAGCCTGAATTCTTCTCTGTACAGTGATGTATAGTGTTTGTTTTTGCCAGGCGATTGCCAAACCTCCAAGCCGAGGGGTTTTGCTAAAGCTGGGTTTGGAACGCCACGACCCAACGGAAGTTCCCTTCCGTTTGCATCTTTACTTCAGCTTCTTGAAAAGGCTGAGGATCAACGAAGGCTTCATCAACGAAGACTTCGTTGATATTGCCACATAGGTCTGCTTGTGGCCATTGGCAACTTTCAAAGCCATCCTTGCGGAAGTTTTCATGATGTTCCATACAAATTCCGTTTGGATTGTGCTTACGTTCTTTTTTCGCCATCAACGCAGGGCTTCCAAACCTCCTCGATGCCGAAGGGGCTGGAATGGAAGTTTTGGAACGCCCGGCCCAGTGGCGGCTGCAGTCTCTTCATCCTCTTCAGTAATTTGAGTTGCTGAGGAGCCTGAAGATCAACGAAGCCAGCATCAGCGAAGACTTCGTTGATATTGCCGAATAGGCCTTCCAGGGGCCATGTCGGTAACCCTCACAACTCTCCTTGCATAAAGTACGGAAACATCATGATGCTCCGCAAGTGGCGAATTAATGTTGTTATGTTTATGCCGGGCTTTGCCAGAACGCCTTGAGCTGGAAACCGAAAGGTTTCCCAAGGGAGGCTTGGACCGCAAGCCCATACTGTATAGTCCCTTGCAGCGTCTTCAGCTTCTCGAATCAAGTGGCTGAAGATCAACGATAACTTCGTTGATATTGCCGCGCATGGACCATTTGTGGATCATGTGGGCAATTTTCAAAACTGCTTTTCAAGACAGATAGAACAAAAACACATCTAAAAATTGTAAAGCCTCTCCCCTCCTCCCTTCTGCGCTTCGCTAGGGACACTTCTCAAGGAACACCCGAGACATTACGAAAGGTTCGGCGGCCGCTTATGCGGCTGAGCCTGAAAACAGCTGGTCCCCTCGTACTTCCATTCGCCCAGAGTTGACCACCCAGCAATCCATCAACGTGCAGATATTCCCGCCGCTTACCATTCGCCTTTGCCGCATGACTGAAGTCACCCCTAAGCCCTAAACTCGAACCATCCCAATCGTCATCCCGAAGATTTCCAAATTTTCCCCTTAACCATGCTGAAGCAATCCGAATCCATCTTCCAACGCGCTCGACTCACCAGCATCCCTTGCACCCTTGGACACCTGTTTCGGGTCTTGAGCGTTGTTGGCCATCCATAAGGGGACTTAGAGTTTAAGGGTTTAGGGATCAGGTTTAGGGGGATATTAGGGTCTAGGGGGGCTAAGTGCTTTAGGCAACCAGGCGTTGCTCGTGCTTATTTCCTTTAGGTTGCTTTGCTTTTTCCCCGTTTGCCGAATCCAGCCGCAGAGAGGCAAAGACTTGACATGAGGAGCGCAAATCCTACCCCATTCGACCCTCACATCTCTCAAACCTAAACTTTGGAAGCTCCTCTACCCTTGAGCGCCTCTTCTGCCGCTACGCCTTCAGGCTTCACCCAAGCCCCCAAAACTCTCCGAAACCCTCCACGACTCCCTGAGCCACAGGAGCTCGCAATTCTTTGATCCTAAACCCTAAACCCTAAACCCAAAACCCAAAACCCAGAACCCAGAACCCAAAACCCAAAACCCAAAGCCCTAAGCCCTAAGCCCTAAGCCCTAAGCCCTAAGCCCTAAGCCCTAAGCCCTAAGCCCTAAGCCCTAAGCCCTAAGCCCTGAGCCCTGAGCCCTGAGCCCTGAGCCCGCCCTAACCCCCCACCGTCAAGTCTTGGTGCAGTTCAGGCCCCCGAGTCCAAGAAGGGCCTCCACAGCTTTGAGCTGCAGCCCAAGTCCTTGGCCCACACGCTCCGAGCCGCTGGGCCCAGAAGCCTAGAGTTGAGGGGTGTTGAGAGGGTGGTTTTTGAGAGGTTTTTGGGAGTTGTTGAGAGGGGTTTAGGGGCACTTCTCCGACTCCACCATCATGATTCCCGGAAGGGGGTAGAGTCTCCGAAAGGCGCTGGGCCGAAGCCACTGTGCCGCGCAGCAAGTTGCTGCCATCTGCGACAAGGAGCCCGGGATGCTTGCAGCTCTTTGATGTTTTTGTTGAGGGTTTAGGGTGTAGAGAATAGGGTCGAGGGTTTAGGAACACAGACTGGAATGCACAGCAGGGAATCTGCGAGGCCAAGGGCCTGCGGGCTGGCCGAAGACCTGTTCCACGAGGGTCGCGTTTGCAGCATCCCCGCCCGCAAGCCTGCGCAACCCAGTCAACCCCCGACAAGTGGCGCGGAGCTAAACAAAACCAACAGGAAGAAACCAGAGAACCCATGCGAGTGTCCATGTGCCCACTCTACAGATGCCTCTGACACCGCGAAGGAACCTGTCCATGCGTGCGACCCCCCGAACCATATCAATGCATGCAAAAGCCTGCCAGCGCCTGCAGGTAACAAAGTATTGGGGCACACACCAAGAAGCATGATGGATACCGCACGCGTTCTGCCAAGGCGCAAGAACACCAAAACATCTCCGCTGAGGGCCAATAACCCACACACGCACACAAGCACATGCAGCGCTACATGCACCCGAACGCACCGACTGAGCACCGAACAGTTCTTCGAAGGCGGAGAATGTGTGCACGCGGAACAGAGTTTAGCAGCACAATATGTGCAACCCGCAGGAGGACAAGAACAAGTGCCATCAGCGTGGGTGGAATGTAGCGAAGAACACATCGCTTGGGCACTCGCATCATTGATGCCCTTGATGCTCGCAGATGTTACAGTCGTCCTGGAACCATTTTTGTCCATCAAATTGTTCAGGATGCAAACGGGCTAAACGCTTCTCACCTAAGTAGCCACGAAGCAGGCAGCTGAGACGTCCTGGTGCCTCTTTGACTAAGTTGGACTGTGATGCTGAATTGCACAACGCAGTGCGGTTCCAACTGGAGCCGGAATCATAGTATCCAAAACTAGCCGCAGGCGTTGCGTGCTGCCTGCAAAGGCTGACATGAGCGAGCCTTAAGGAAGAGGTGACGCGTGCATGTCTGAATCTGACAGAGTCCTGCGCCCTGTACACACCGTGTAAGCACCAGTCTGAATCCAATCTCCAAGGTCCTGAACTTTTGAAACGGGTGTACGTAGGGTTTCGGGGGTTCATGGTTCTTGCACCGTGCTCCCACCTGTACAAGCCCGTGCTCGTTCCATACCAGGAAGAGTCTTCCATCAACTTGACTTCCCAGCAAGGCGCTGCATTCTACTGGCATCCCGGTCTTGAGCCCCCAAAATCTTCCAAGCCCCAGCATAAAGATTTCGAGCTCGAACACAGGGTTCGGATTGCGGGCTTTTCTCCTCTGTCCCCCTCTCTCGCCCTCTCTCTCCTCGCCCCACTGCTGCAGGCAGGTCTTGCAGTTTCATGTGTGTTCGCACGTTTCATGCGCCTTCTCTTCGTTCATCCTTATAAAAGGTACTAACACAGCTTACTGAACGAAACCAACATCCTATTCACGGGTCCTGCAGGAAAAACCCCTGTCATCCGATGCACGAATGAGGGAGATGAAAAGGGCCTTACTAAACGACTTATTTGGCCCTTTTCACCTTCATTCTCCCATCCTGGCAGCTACCTTCACGACTCAACAGATGAACTCCTAGAGACAGAGGTTGTGGGACGTGGAGAGAATGATGAGGACACCCGAATAGGTAATATCCTTGTGATTTAGTGGGTTAAGCTCCGGCGAGGTTTCCTGAAACAGTCGCGGGAATTCGGGCATGTGTCCCTAGTCTCTGACCATGTCAAGCTCCCCACTCCACCTCAGGGGTCTAGTTTTTTTTTTTGTGGTGTCGGCTCAGCATCCGCATGGCAAGGCATCCGCTTGGGGGCTCCGAGGTGTATCACCAGCGAAGCACAGAAGGCCCGCAGAGTGAAAGGGACCTGCGAATCCCTGAATCCGTAAGCATTCTTAATCCATCAGGCTTGTCTAATTGAGGCAAAGGTTGAGCTGAGACAGCATGGTAGTGTGCCCTCACATCCTTCACATCCCTCACATCCCTCGCATCCTGACGGAGGCGTATGTGCTGACCCATTTGCTTGGCAAACACGGAATGGGTCGCCGCTCGGAGCGCAAGCAGTGCTTTGTCCCTACAAAGATTTGTCCTGAAGTTCATGCCGCAATTGATGCTTGTGCCTTGGCCGCATCCCGTAGGCCCCACCACGGACTGTGCCCAAGCGCGACGCAACCGCCCCCCCGAGGCTGGCAGAGTTATCCTACAAGAATGCATCCGGGGGAGTGCGAGGGGGGGGGTTCTATGGGGGCCGAGCGGAGCCACGAAGGGCCCGCCTCGTGTTCATTAATGAACACAAAAGCGAAGGGCCCCTTATAATTTGCCCACCCCGAGAACTCTAGGCCCTCGCAGGGATCAACGGGTTCGTGTGGAGCCATGAGGGATCATGAGAGCATCCGCCAAGACTTGGTGGGCGAACCCTCCCTTTCAGGGTTTAGGGTTTCGGGTCTCTGAGCTCCGCTTTTTTTTCCGGTCCCCTCTCGCCCCCCATGAGCCGCCCAAGAGACGCCCAAGAGCCGCCCAAGAAGGTATTTGCTCTGCACCGGGGGGCGCCTTCCACTGCTTTCTGGGCCACGCTTGGCGCCGGGCGCCGCGCTGTCCACGCTGGGCCCAGCCTTGGGAGGAGGTTTGCCATGTCACCGTCCTAAGGGGTTCGCAATCATTTGGGGAGGGCGGACCGTAGAACTTGCAGTGCTCTGCATTTTCAGACTTGTGATTACGCGGTCCCTGCTCTAAGCTTCCAAGCGGCCTACGCTTCCCTGGACTTGTCGTAGAGTCGTAGAGTTGACCTCTCCCATGAAGTCATGAAGCCCCATCGCCAGCGCAGTACTTTCGAGCAAAACAGTCGAGGCCCCCCCGCAGAAAGTGCAAACGAAGAGACCCAAACCCCGAAAGAGCTCGAAGAAGCTCGCATGGACGAAACGACTCAAAAAGCCGGCTTTATGTTTGCCTTGCGACTTCGGGAAGGACCTCTGCCACCCTGGGCCAGTGCTGGCGACCGCTGGGCCCCAGAGGCCGTGGAAAACTGTGGTTCATGTTGCCCTTGAGAGGGAGGCTCACTTCTAAGAAGAGTTCGAGCCTGCGCATGCCTGCATTCCCTCCTCCTCAGCTTTAATCGAACTTTTGCCAGTGATGCCAAACCCCATATTTCAATCGATGTGCAACTTGAGCACATTGTTTGGAGAATGCGAACTCTCGCGCACATGATGATTCCGCTCTGCAGAATCCTCTGCTGCCAGAAGCAGTTGCCTCGCTTTTCGCTTACCAGGCGCTGGAGGTCAGCCAGTTGCTGAACGTTTTGGTGTTCTGCGACTCTGGTCTGAGATGCTGTTGTTGCCGGGAGAGGGTGGAGTTGAGGGTGTTGGGATGTGACCGCAGCTTATCGCCCCAACTTTGCTGTTGAGGCTTTTGGGTTGCATGGGCTGTCAGAAAGACAGGTGTGTATGACAGGTGCGTTTCTCGCCTGCAAGTGACAAGGTGTCGTCGGCAGTTCGAGCCCAATGCGGTGTCTAGTTGCATGACTCCCCGCATCTCATGCGCCGCGCCCTGCCCCTCTTCTTCAGCCCCAGCTGAACCCAAGTCTTATCCCCTTCCTTCAAAAAGCCCACTCCACAGCCTTCGCTGCAAAGGACAAGCAGCCGTCCGGGGAGCATCGAATTGGCTGGGCCTTGGCTGAGGGCCTGGGGCGGACGGCAGGCAGCTGGTCATGCGGGGAGGGAGCCTAGGCTCAGCCTTGGCTTGGTCTCAGGGGGTTTAGGATTCAAGGCTTCGGGGGTTTAGGGTTCAAAGGTTTCGGGTTTAGGGTTTAGAGTTCAGGGCTTAGTTTTCAATTGATGTTTAAGGTGTAGGGTTTAGGGTCTTCTAGGGTTGTTGGGGGGCTTTGCGGTCTTTGGACTGTCAAGATGCCAAGGTGCTGGAGGGCATCTCGGATTTTCAGTTTCCACAGCCTGACGAGCAAAGGCCTCCCATGGTAAACACCAAAAAGAACCCGAAACCGTGAACAGCCAAAGTCGGAAGCCCCAAAAAGTTTTGGAAAGGCTTTAGCCCCAAACCCTACATCTGAAGCTCAAGGAACCCTGGACCTGGGCCGAAGCAAGGGGGGCGACATCGACCCGCACCTCTTCCGCGACGCGGACGGCCGAACCTACCTTCTGTGGAAGACGGACTGGGAGTTGAGGATGTTGAGGGCTTTTTCTGTGCAGGGAGTTCGGGCCAAAGTACTCCTCGACAAAGGGACCCGAATTGTAGAGGAGGAACTGCCCGGCATGTCGAGGACGACAACCGCGTCGGCGCCAAAGTGACGCGGATTTGGATGCAGCAGCGCCTCGGTGTGAAATCTGCGCCTTCCCTCCCACGCAGCTACAACGTGTAGGCCCTAGAGTAGGTCTCACTCCTTCCTTCAACAAGCTCCCTGAGCTCCAAAAGCCAAGCCCCAAGCACAGCGCACACTGCAGACAGGTCAATAATGAGCCACAAAGCCATGAAGGTCTTTGCGATCGACTTTGAGCCTTCTGCATGTGAAATCTGCTTTTGTGCCTGGTGTACCTTTGTCTAAACGACATCGTGTTCCTGCGCCGCGGGAATGCCTAGGACTGAAGCGTTAAGCCAGTCAAGCCCTATGCCCCAAGTTGACCACTACTGAGTCTAGATGAGAGGTGCTCCGTGAATGCCAGCGGTATCGTTCTCTTGGGTCAGCCAGCGGTTGTGCTTGATTCGACCGGGCTGTGGCGCCTCGTCCTGGGTAAAGGTTCAGGTGAAGGGGTCCAGGATCTTGAGATTTGCAGTTGCCGTAGCTTCTGCTGGACTTCCAGACGATTCCTTCTGGCACCTGCTTTCTTTGGCCTTAACTCAGATACTTCAGCAGTCAAAGGCCATGTTCTGCCAAATCAGAAGTAGTTTTCCGTCTAATAAGACAGTTTTCAGCCACAAACGCCGAATCAATTGTAAACAGCAGCGTGAAGTGCCTGTGCGCTGATGTGCTGAGGTGGGTAGACAGCTGGGTGTCAGGGGGCAGCTTGGTGGAGGGTCCCGAGATGATCCTGCGTGGAGGCTGGTACTTCCTCTTCTTTGCGGCCGGCAGGTTCTGCCAGGAGAGCTATGCGGAGGGCGTCGCACGCTCAAAGGACATCTGGGGTCCATATGAGAAGCTGCCCATTCCTTTGCTCTCCACAGGCATCGTGGGATATGATGGACGGGATCGAGTGAAGATGGTCGGCCCTGGACATGCTTCCTTCCCTCTGACATCTGATGGTGCCACCCTCATCGTATGGCACGCCAGTGCAGGGCACAACTGTCACCGGCGCGCCTACATTGCAAGGCTGGAGTGGGAGGAGGTTGATGGAGGCTGGCCCAGGGTGGACTTCCCCGACCCAGTGCACGTGCAAGACAGGCTTTGGCTGCAGTTGACGCCCTCGCCATTCCAGGTCAATGGCGCGGTGTCACTCGGAATTCTGGGCCTTCTTCTTGCGACCGTTGGCCTCCGCGCCACCGTCGGCGTGCTGAAAAATCTGGTCATGAGAAGTGTGGGTGGCTGTAGGCACTGGACTAGAAGTCAATGTAGCCGCCGGGCGGGTGCACGGCAGGTACTTGCAATGCCGGTCAACTATGCGTACTTTGCAGACTCGTGACATCCCGAAATGGTGACAGAGAATAAGCATCAGCAACTCATAATAAGTTCATAAGGCCGTGAATCCGTGTCGGCCCCGCTCATCCGATCTCCCACAGCCAGATTCCTTGTGGAGGTCATCGAGCAGGCCATAACAGACGCTGCGGTGGTGGACCCGGAGTCTCTGCGAAGCTTCGCTAAGAACGTGGGGCCTATGCGTTCTCTCTTGGGTTTTGTTGCCATCCCTGTTGGGGAAGGAAGGTGCACAGTAACATCGAGCTTTTGTGACCCTTCATATTTATTACTTCTCAACCAGTGCCGGGTTGTGTTCTCAGTTTTGGCGAGAATCTGTATCATGTCTGCAGCCTTCGGGGCGATGCCACTGTCGAGTGTGGTGCGTTTTTCCCGAGACCCCACTCAAGAAAGCACGGAACGGTCCTTCGAAAGTGCTGCCATATCGGAGTAGCGAGTAGAAACCCCAAAACTCCGCAAGCCTGAAACCTTAAACCATCCCCCCGCTGCAAAGCCCTCACCCCGATTCAGGCCACCGCTGGCTTGCAGATGTACCCATCCCCGCAGAAGAAGTATCTGGTTCCTGCCTTGGAGCTTTGAAGCTTGGGTTTGGATGCGGAGGTCTGGGTGTGAGACAAGCCTGGAGTTGGCTTAGCAGATTTGTGGGCTCCCTTCCTGGAAAGGCGTTGTGTCTAGGACCTGAAGTCGACGACTCGGTCGTGATCAGACATGCCAGGCGTACCGGCTCTAGCGTTTCCTGCGCTCCGCAAAGCCTGGAGCCCTGAGGCCAGATACAAAGAAGCAGCGCGCCCAGCTTCAGCTCGGCCGGAAAGCCTTGAACTAGCCACAAGCTTTGCTCCGAGGGCCAGCTGAGGGGTGGAGGGTTTACGGGGAACCTGTGTGATGGCTGCGGTTCTTGCCCTCACTTGCCTTTCTGAGTTCGCCCCGGAAGGTCATAAGTTATAAGCCTTTCGATTCAGCTGCTCGCCCCCTACAATTTTTGTTAGGCTTGGGCTGTTTGGCGGCCTGAGGGGGATACTCGTACAATTGGCAGTTTGCTGTGGAGGCGCTCTGGCCAACTTTTTTAGAGCCCTGCAACAGGGCGGGGCGTAAGCCGAGTCTTTGGCATGGGTCGCCGGTCGCCGTCCGCGTCGTAGCCTGCCTTCTTATCATGGTCGTGGCGATAGCCGGTGCGTCGCATTCGGATTGCGAGTTGGCTTCATGGCTCCTGGCAGCCATTGCCATCGAATTCGTCTATTGCTGGCTATGGATCCTCTTCTCACTGCAAGTGGCGGACCCGAAGGCCAGAACCCTAATCCGCCTCCAGCCGGGCCGAGGACGCCACAGCCGTCAAGACCGAATTTCCGCCGAACACACGAGGGTCCAGAGCTCGGTTCTGTTCTGGGTTCCGGGCCTAGGGAGCCCCAAGCTGCTATTAGTGTTGTTAATACGATTAAATTTTAGTATGGTTAGATACCTGAGTATGATGAGTATGACAAACAGGGAGTATTCGGTTCCCTGAAGGATCTTGAGTTCCCGCGAAACCCTGACACTTCCTGATGAGCTCCCATAGGGTGCGGATGCTGGTGGTGGGCTCCGGCATGGGAACCTACGAGTTGAGGCCGAGAGGGGCGGGTTCAGGATTAGGGCTCGTGGGTTTAGGGGATGAAGGGTAGGGTTCCGGGGTTCAGGGTAGGGGGTTGTCAGTGGGGTTTAGGGTCCACAGCGTTGTGGTGTTCGTGACACGTAGGTGCTCATCTGTTCTAGGCAGGTGCGAAAGGTACCCGTGGCTCGAATTCCGTCGCAGGGCGCTGCCCATGTTCCTTCGCATCCCTCTTCCCCCCTTCGCTGTCCACGAGGCCAGGATTCATTCAAGGGGCCGGGGGTCTTGAGGTCCTTGAGGTCCTAGGCTTCAGGTTCAAGGTATAGACTAAGAAGCTCGATTTAATTCCTCGATTTGATCCCTTGCGATTCCTTGGCATACATATTGAGGCGGTGTTGAGGTCCTTGGAGGGAGCTCCAGGTTGACTGCTTCGGTTCTTTTCTTCAGCGGGTTTTCGGCTCTCACGGCCTGTGGATTGGAATAATTGGGTTCGGTGTTCTTGAGGTGGTTCTCGCGTTGAATTCTTCGCCGCATGATAGAAAGTATTGCCGCCCCCGCTACTGGCTACCAGTACTGCACATAAACCTCTGGAGCTCCAGGGCTCATGCTGAGAACTACTGTGTGCGCTCGTAAGAACTCGTGCACATGCTTTCCGGACACTTATACCGCGCGATGGCATGCCAGAAGACAGAAAGGTTCCATCGTATGCAAACCATGACGCTGCAGCTGCACTTTGTCTGTTGTGGCAACCAGATGTGCTGTGCTTATCCCAGCACACTGATCTTGCAGTGGAGCACGCGATAAATACAGACGGCTTCGGCATGAGCGCAGGGTCAACGGTGATGTGAGCGCAATCCTGTACACAGGTTGTTAGCGTGGAGGATCAGGCCCACTTCTCCAATGCAGGCCAGCAGCAGCCAACGATGGGGGTTTTCGGCTTGCTCTCTGAGTCTATGACATTGAATCGGCTATGTAGGAATCATCGCGGGCGTCAGGGAAGCGCGGTCTTTGCTGTGAAGCCTCGCGTGGGGTCCGTTTTGAGTCCGTTCGGCTTGCAGGAGCACGGTTTCAAGGCTAGATACGGATCAGGGCTGATGGTGCTTGCAGGGTTTAAGGTTGGAGGGCAGTTTGAGGTTCGGGCTTCTTCGGCTGTATTTTGTTCTCCGCAAGGCGTTGTCAGGGCTGTGCTTCTGCTTCGTTACCAGGAAGAACATAGTGCTCACTTCGTTCCCTTGTTCGTTCATGTTATTCACTCACTGTACTCACTACGTTCACTCTTTATAAACTATATTTAAAGAGGGAATAAGATTATAAATGAGCTCGCGAATGCATGAATCTTATGAGCGACCGTGAGCACATGACCATTGAGCCTCCATGTAAACCTTTAGGACGTATTATTTGGGCTTTCATGATAAGTCCGTGAACAAGAGCACCAATCATCCAGTACATGTGAATAAGACTCTAGGGAATAATAGTATTACTACTGGTAAGGATTCTATACTCTGTTCCCACGCTCACTTCGTTCTCTTCTTAAGACTGAAGCTCTAGCGTTCTGCACTCTGCTTTTCAAATAGAAGCCCCTAGTAGAATGAAAAAACGCCAACACGCGCAACAATCGGACCAGGGTGAATTCCTCGCCCATTCTAGACCATACCATCGTGGCCTGAGACGCCAAGAGCGTCAGAGAAATTCTTCAGCTGAAGCCAGGGAGCCAGCTCATCCACCACGCCATCGGCGACAAGCACTTCGACATCCTCAGGCTGCCAAAGAGGTGTTGGTCTAGCTTCGTGGTCCCCCTTTGTTGGGCCCAAGCCCAACCCCACAGCCCTGAACAGCCCTGCACATCCCTGAGCCCCAGGGCCTTTTAAAAGCCCCCTGAAATGAGCCTTCTCTTAAAGGGCCTCAAAGGGGCCCCTCTGAGCGCCCCCCCATGGTAAGGCACCTCCCCCTGGTGCCCGCGAAGCGGACGCCGCTGACAGAGACCTTGGAGTCCCTCCAGGAGGATAAGCAGGGGGGGGGGGGACTGGGTTTAGGGTTTAGGGTTTAGGGTTTAGGGTTTAGGCCTTAGTGTGGAGGGTTTAGGGGAGGTGGGCAGAGGGCTTCCATCTCGCATTTCGATGCCCTTTTTTTTGGCTGCTAGAGTGATGTCTCGTTCTGGCAAGTTAAGAGGCTTTGAGGGCCAGTCCTACAGCGCCCTGCAGTATAGCAGCCCCAGAGTTGAAATCCGGCCTCGTGTGCCCCACGACTCGCAGACTTATGAGCTTCCGGACTTCGACCTCGTCGTGCTGTCAGGCTGCTGGGGAGACTTCTTGCCGAAGCTGCTTTCGCAGCAGGATTGTCGGGAGACGTTTTGGGGGTCATGGGCACATATGGACACTTTTGGGGGGTGTAGGATGTAGGTTGGTGAGACCTCCTGCTCCCGGGACAAGGGCTGCACGAGGCGCATCATACCCGGCAACAAGTGTAAACGAATGCAGGTCATGGCTTTCACGCTATGCAGAGAGACCGTCGAAACAACACAGCCGGCAATTTCATTTCTCCTGCTTGCATGCCATCAGATGTGGTGTTCCAAGATGCAGGGACCCTGCCGAAAATAGGCTTCGTGTATCGTTGCCGCATATGGAGTCGCGGTGCAGGCGGCAACCGCGAGACGCAGACCACGCAGTTGGAGGCGTGCAGCCAGTCATCCAAAAAACGACACTCTGAGTATGAAACAACAAGCTCATGATGGGCACGTTCAGCCTCGGGGATCTGAGGTTTGAAAGGCTTTCAGGTGTTGCGGGTGATACGATGCGATAGTCTCTCACGTCTTGGGCTCCGCCCCGTAGGAGTACTTTAGAACTATGAAGTTGCAAACTTCCCGATCTCACAGCCTTCTATGGTGAGCCATTTCATGTTCAGATCGATGCCTTGCGGGGCACTATTGACAGAAGCAGCCTGACTTGACAGTCCCACGACATGGTTCAGCACATTATAAGCCTAGGTGGCTAGTTCATCTTGCATGTGCGACCCTTTGACGAGCAGAGGAGGAGAGATGCTGGCGCTTAACCTCAGCGCCCTAAAGACTCCCTTGAGCCTCGGAAGCCACAACCGATAGGGTCCCGCAGTCCATGCACCTGCTACCAGAAATCCTGAGAAGCGCAGGCTTTGATTAAGACGGGGGCGATACACAATGGCACCGTTGCGCGAGATCCCAGATGTGGGGATGTGTCATGGAGAAGGCTTGGGTACGGAGAGTGTTCCAGGCGTTTGTGGACTTAAGTTCTGCATACGGCGCAGCACATGCCCATCTTGTTCCCCCCTTTCTCGGCTTGAGCGATCTGCTGCTTGCGAGCCCCAAAGAGAGAGGCAGAGAGAGTAGGAAGACTCATCTCCGCCCATTCCCTGCGGAGGAAGAATAAGAATAAGAAGAAGAAGAAGAAGAAGAAGAAGAAGAAGAAGAAGAAGAAGAAGAAGAAGAAGAAGAAGAAGAAGAAGAAGAAGAAGAAGAAGAAGACGAATAATAATAATAATCATAATAATAATAATAGTAATAGTAATAGTAATAGTAATAATAATCGTAAGAAGAACAAGAGAGTAGACAGAGGGACAGACAGATATAAGATCATATGCCAGAGGACCTTTAAGCGCGCAGAACATGAAGGCCCGAGCTGAAACAGGGTCACAAAGAGATGAGGGTGCCAAGAAAAAAAAACTTGGAGGTTGAGCCACGGCACAGCTTTGCTGACCCTAAATGGCCCAGTGCCCGAGGTGTCTGCCCATGGGCCTGGGTCCCACCACGCTGCAACCGGCAGGCCTGGCCCTTCCACGTTCTTGGTCGTTTTCCTTCGCTTCGAGCTTCAGGAATCTTTGGGCACCCCCACGGTGCCCCCGTGGTACCCGCCCAAGCCAAACCCAGAACGAACCAGAGGAGAGCCGCGTGGAAACCCCTAAACCCTGAACCTGCAGCCTGAACCCGAAACCCTAAGCCCGCCAGGTGATTCGGGCTATGATTTAAGAGTCTTTGGGGGGTGATTGTATTGATTGGATTTAGGGTTTATTAGGGCATATATCTTGAGCTGTTGCAGAGAGTGTCGTTTCTTGAGAAGATCTCCAGCAGTCGGGCTTGCATACGCTGTCCAGGTATCTCTCAGATCTGGGCAACCGAAGCTTCTCTACCCAGGCTGCGTGAGCTGGAGGGGAGTTCCGATGGCTTTAGTTTCGTTGGGGGTTGGGTGGTCTTTCTGTGCATGGAATCCTGAAGTGCAGGGCTATCATCCCCTCAACACTCCTCTGAGAAGCGCAGGTCCATGAGCTCGAAGATGGATCTGCCGCGATCCTCTCCACATACCGTGTGCGTCGCCGGGATGAGTTGTGAGCGAAAAAAAGAAGTGCCGGGGGAAGGAACGATGCCGTAGTACAAGGAATAGCTAGGATGCTTCCTCACTCCTCCATTCCCGACAGCTACTGACTGACGTGGTGCACTTGCTGTGATATCTTAGTTTCAGTTCCTCAACAGCAACCCAGTAAACTCAATAAACTGCAGCTTCAGGGTAGGGCCCCCCGCTCACCCCCCCACAAACAACTGTCATGGCAACTGGGCCACTCGCTGGGTTCCAGGAGGGTGTAGCATATAGAGTAAGTAGACAAGTAAAATCTCAATCTCGCAAGACATAGAGCCAGCACATAAACGTAGTAGTGGAGTCCAATGCAGTTTAGAGCACGGTCGAAGTCTGGCGACTTGACCTCGCAGCAGAACCCCTTTGCCGGGCTCAAGGGCTCAAGGGCCCCCCCGCCCGGCTCAAAGCCGAACATGGCAACCCACAGCCCTGGGACATGGAAAGTAGAAAGTGGGAAAGAGGGGGGATGAAGGAGCCCAAACCTAACCTCAAAACCTCAAAACCCCTAAACCTCTAAAGCCTAGAACCCCAAAACCCCAAAACCCCTAAACCCCTAAACCCCCTAAACCCCTGAACCCCTGAACCCTAAACCCTAGCCGAGATCGTCCCAGAGATCTGGGAAGATGGGCCTTGATGCCTTGTCTGCGAGGGGAACTTCGACAGGCCCTCGAAAACAACCCGACAGGGTAAGAGGAATTATGGGTTCAACAGGTTATTTGTGGTTTGGTGAGCTTTGGGTCTAGGTTGCCGGGTTTGGCGAAGATTCACGTAGGCCATAAATCGCCGCAAGCTCCATAAGCCCCACCTAAACAGCCCTAAACCCCAAAACCGGAAAGCCACAGCCAGGCTTGCCCAGCCGGAGCAATCTGGCGCGGCTGTTCCCTGAGCAACATGCCAGGGCTGCCAGGAGCCGGGGATTCATGTCACTGCTACGCGACCCGCCTCGGCCTGGGCCGGCAGCAGCAAGGCAACCCAGACTGGACATCGCAGGGTGAAAATGTGAAGAACAAAAACAGGTGAGGAAGTAGGGGGGGGGGGTGTCCAGGGCAGGGCGGGTGGGTGGGGTGGGGGGGTCCAGGACCCCACACACCTGCGGCTCGAGGTAAGGGTTCGGGTTTAAAGACAAAGGTTGCCGGGACAGGTTTTGCATTGCGGTATTCTAGGCCGGGTCCGGAAGGGCCAAAAAAAAGGTGCGCAGGCACCAACAAGCCATTTTTGATTGCGTGAAGTCCCCCCTGAGAAGGCATGGAGAAAGCCTCCAGGCGGACCAGGAGGCTTCCAGGGCCTGCAGACCAGCCCAAAACTTTTGGGGTTATACAATCTGACCACGTTAGGCGATACGGTTTAGGATTAGGAGTTTAGGATGATGGCCAGACATGCAAAGGCCCTCATTGAGGTGAGGTTTCGGGATTTGTTCTTTCGTTCTCCGCTTGCTCTTGGGGGCTTCGTGACTTTGTGCTTCCTCAATGAGCCAGCGTGCGTTGGGAAAGGACTCCTCACGTCATTGGCGACCCTCCAGCAAAGAAGGCCCGGTGGGTCTGCATAGCGTTAGGTTTTCTCCCGCTCAGAGCTAGGATTGCCCCTTCGAAGCTTAGATGCCTCAGCATTCTCGGGTCTCTGCTGAGTTGAAACATGCTGAATGGCTGTGATCTCTGCACCTCTAAGCTTGGACTTCACCAGGGTAGGTTTCCAACTCATGCTCATGTTCCTTCTCAGCACTTGCCTTCAACAAGGGACAAAGACCCTTCTTACAACGGCCGTCCGCATGCTCCTCGCACTGAAGAAGATGCTGCTACCAGGAAGGATCGCGGCGCTGGCAGACACCGTCGTGAGTCCTACATTGCTGATCTTAAGCACCTTCAGAGTCTGGCCAGTTTAGCACTCTTGCCGAAACACATTGCTGGAGTAGCCATGGCGACGAGCGCGCTGGCCTTCGTTGCCACCCCTGGCATAGGCCATCTGTGCGGGAGAGGGAGGGAGCGCCTTCACGCTATCGAAATCGGTCTACGCTTTCCCCGGTTTTTTTCCTCCCCATGACTCGCATGATCCTCCAAAGCCCAACGCAAGCGTTCCAGGTAGCAGGATCCTTGTAGCCTGAAAGCTGAACAACAGGGCACCGGGCACAGAACAGTCCCGAGAACTTGACAGGCATAATCTTCGTTATCGTCATACCCGTCATAACAGTCGTAATAGTAATACGACTCGTAATTGTCGTAATGGTCGTAATAATCGTAATAATCGTACTAGTCATAATCGTCGCAATCGTCGTAATAGTCACAATAGACACAATAGTACGAATACTCGTAAGGGTCACAATAGTCTTAATACTCGTAGTCATACTAGTCATTATCGTCAGAATAGTCAGAATACTCGCTAAATCTAGTACAAGCTCATGAAACCTCATGTGCTGCTCCAAGACACCCCTTCTTCGGCCCTGCTCCGCTCGCCCACGCGCCTGGCGCAGCCTGCGCCTTAGGCAGTTTTTGGGGATTCCCTGCCGGGTTTACTTTAGCACTGAGGGCCCGGAGAGTTGTGGTGCGGTGTGGTGACTCGCACCGAACTGCGGCCCTGACTGAGGCCTTGCCCGAATCCGCAGACCAACAGCTCGCTCGGGCTCACCGCAGCTTTCTCGGCGCTTTTCCGTTCTCGATTTTCAGTACTCGTTGCGCTGTAGCCTTCAGGGAAGGGGCGCTGACACAGAATGCAAACGCGGCTGCAGCCGGGTGTTCACAGCATTTGCATGCTTTCTTGTGCACTGCAGAGCAAGCAACGCCGATATTTGGAAGACCGCCCCTTCGCAGCAAACCGTATGTACATCTATACATATATATATATATGTATACTAGTAGATAGATAGATAGAGATAGATAGATAGATAGATAGATAGAATTATATATATACATATGTAGATATGTACATATGTACATATGTATATATGGTTCAGCGTCGAGCGTCCTGGGCCCCCCCCCCCCCCCCATGGTATCCCCCCCCCCCCCCAAGTCTACTCTACGGTCCCTAACCCTAAACCCTAAACCCCTAAAACCCCTAAACCCTAAACCCTAAAACCTAAACCCTAACCCTAAAAACCCTAAACCCTAAGTAACCCTAAACCCTAAAACCTGAACCCTAAACCCTAACCCTAAAACCAACCCCCAACCACACCACAGGGGGGGGGGATCACCTTAGTACCCCATCCGCGGGAAAACCCTAAACCCCCCTAACCCTAAACCCTAAACCCTAAACCCTAAACCCTAAACCCTAAACCCTAAACCCTAAACCCTAAACCCTAAACCCTAAACCCTAAAACCCTAAAACCCTAAACCCTAAACCCTAAACCCTAAACCCTAAAACCCTAAAACCAACCCCCAACCACACCACAGGGGGGGGGGGGGGTACCATTGGGGGGGGGGGGGGGGGGGGGGGGGGGGGGGGGGGGGGGGGGGGGGGGGCCCGCCGGGGCTGAATCATATATACATACATGCATCATATACACATGTCCTCTAGGCCTGCGTTGCCGCGGCCGCGGCTGCCGCAGCTTCTTCCCTGCGTTCGCGGCGGGCCGCACCGAACCGCGGCCGAGGAGGGGTGGGAGAAGGCTGTGACCGGAGTATTTTTACGAGGATTTAGGGTTTAGGGTTTAGGGTTTAGGGTTTAGGGTTTAGGGGATCCAGGACCCCGGCAACTCTCGACTCCCCCTGAGAACCCCGGAAAGCCTTCCGTTGACAGTGTGAAACACTGCCAAAACCGCCTCCAAAAGTCACGAACCTGTACCCCAGACCCCGAAGCTCGACGAAGCTCGAGCCCCAAAAGGGATCTGGTCGCAGGTTCTTGTCGCGTGGCGCTGCAGGCAGAGGCCGGCTCGGCGGGCGTTGCCTGGGAGTTGAATCTTCTTCGGCCGGCTGTCGCCACAGAAGGGTTGCATATCAAATAACATCAATTCAACGCCCAGCTGATTGGTAACATAGTTCTCGTCATCTTTCGTCTACATGACTGCTAGCATCAGCCGGCTCGGTATGGCTCGGTATATGGGTGCTCCGGGTTTCGGCATAAGACCATATAAAACCCGTGGTAAAGCCCTAAACCCTGAACGGACTCTCTAGAACATGTGCCCGTCCGGAAGCCGGGCTTGAAGGGTTGTCGGGAGTGAACCTTGAGGAGCCTAGGACATGTGAGAGGGGTTTAGGGTTTAGGGTTTAGGGTGGGAACTAAGGGGCTTCATGTTGCAGGGTTCGTCGGGGCTCGTGGCGCTTTTTTTTTCTTGTCGGTCTTCATCAGGTTGCAGCCCTGAGCCGCGCTACTCCCTGCGAACCCCAAACCTTTTCTGTGCAATGTGTAGCCCAAGGGGACAAGAGGCAAACATGTAGTTCAGATCCTCGCTAGGACTCCGTGGCCCTCACCGAGACGACGGTGCCACCAGCTTTGATTTTGAACTTGGGTTTCGGGTACTGGTGCTTGAAGTTCTGCCTGGTGTTGAGGGTGTGGAGTTAAGGTCCAACATACTCCAAGCATCTTGCCGCGATTTGAGTCATGATTTCTGTGGCAAAAGGCGCGCACGAAGCAAAGCAAAAGAGATCGTTGAAGGCTGTAGCGCTGCAGGAGTTGTCGGCCCAGCCAAGAACCAGCTTAGACTCCTGATATCCTGGGTCTGAGGATGCGAAATACACATTTTGTGCTTCATGCGGCCGGAATTGCATGCGCGGCTGACGGCTTCAACAGTTCTAGTAGAAGAGGGATGTGCGACGCATCGCGATGTACACTGTTGAGGGCGGAGATGGGCGGAGCGTCGAGGGCTCGTGGATGAACTAGGGGTTTTTAGCCAGGTGCCGTCAGCACCCCAAGCTTAAAGAGCATGAGGCAATCTCTCAAGGTAGCAAATCGCAGGATGTTGCGCCAGACCTTTTTTGGCCTTTTTTGCGTGCACTTTCGGGCATACAGCGAGCAGGAGACGACGATCGTGAAGCGCGAGCTGAATGACAGGCCGACATTCCCACCGAGTGCTTGCTGCACATTATGAACTTGGCTACCGGGGTTTGCCAAGTTAGGGCTCAGGTTGAGCTGTGTGCTGCGGGAATGAGGTTAGCTTGGGAATGTTCTGGAAATGGTTTGGAGGGTTTACGATTACGAGCTCTTCGTCATAAGTCGGTCCTGCTGGAAAGTCGTCATGGAGCCGTCACATGTGGTCATGGGACTTGAGGGCAGCTTCGGAAAGGACCCTGAGCTCGAACCCCAGAAACGGAAGCCCGTGATGCAATCCCAAAAGCCCAAGAATTGGCATTCTGCCAGGCAGCAGCAATTCTGGGAGATGCTCGAAGAGGATTTTGAGGCAGGGGTTTTTGAATAGGAGTTTTGATGGCTTTGCTTTCTTCGTTTGTGGGAATTTGGTTCGCGCACCCTCTGACAGATGACATCCTTCTTTCACGTAGCGAGCCTCGAAGGGGTGTTTGAGCCTCTTGCTTGGGTCATTTTGCCTCAGCGGTCTTTGGGACCGAGCTGCGCGACGTCCAGCTTTTGTGGGGGGACAGTGTTCAGCGTCTGAAGATGAGAGTGCTGGCGCCCGGGAGGAAGATGTGGTGCCCGAGTTCGGGCGCGAGAACCTGCTGCGGATCTACGAGTTCATCAAGTGGGGCCTTCGCAGTGGGAAAGCTCTGTGTGCAGCGTTTAGGCATGCTGGATGTTGATATGGCCAGCCCAGGTCCCCCAGAAGCGTCGGAATCTGATTTTAAAGAAGTTGCTCAGCCAGAGCTGCAGTGGGCGCAAGTCCAACAAAGCATGGCAAGGGATGCGGGACCTACAGAAAAGGCTCCTAGTCGCGTAGTGTGACAGGCGTAGAAGCAACGGGGCACCTGAAATGAGACAGATTGGCCCCGCCCGTTTTGTTCGAGAGTGCGAGAAAGCGCTGGCAACCCGGTGAAAGGTACTGCAAGTACGAGAAAGAGATTCCGGAGCTGCCAGAGATGCAGGAGCACACTTGGCTCGCGCCATTGAAATCCTCCACCTTTTGTGAGAGATGAGAAGGGGTCCAGAGCCTTCTGCCAAAGGAGCTGGAGTTCGTTGTCACATGCCCTCAGAACCCACCCAGAGCCTTAGCAGCCACAGGAGATTGATCCGGAGTTCTTCCCCGGACTCCGTGCCCAGCCATGGCACGCCACCGTTTAGGGATTCGACTTCGGTTTCTCGAGCATCCTGTTCACGGTTCTTGCACGGTTTCTTCAGGGTCTGCCGAGTGCATGGTTCCTTTCCTGGATGATTCTGGGCGCAGTGCTGCTGGTTTTCTACCATGCCACTGAACCGTATCACGAACTGATGCTGCAGGTGGGAGGTCGATGAGATCGACAACAAGGAGTGGGTGGACCTGGTCGTCGCCGGTTTGCCGTACGTGTGGGACCTGGTGAAGTTGAGACAGTTCATATGATGCCTAATTGCGATCACCTGGGTCGCTTTTGAATGCTGTGCCAAGATTACGTGACTACATGGTACCATCGCACCAGCGATGCTTTTGAGTGGCCTACAGTGGCATATTTTGCCGCAATTGTCGATGCCATGACTTGAGATTGAGGGTGAAGGATGCACATTACTTGCGGCATAATTGCAGTGCACCAAGCTGTGATTTGGTGTCTTCTCAATCTGTCGACGGTCGGCTCTTCGCGTTCAGCTCCGATTAGCAAGCTCGGGGTGGACCTTTCCTTGTTTCTGACTTGTTCTGACTGACTCCTTAGCTGCGGCTGGCTCGACCTTTTCAGAACGTGGCGGCCGATTTTCGGATTAACTTTGGTTACACACGACAGACCTGCTAGTCACTACGAAGCAGGAGGTCACCTTAAGTCCTGGAACCTAATCCCTTCGCGAGTTGTAAAGCCTGGCCCAACTATGCCTCCCTGTCAGGTCCAGGGCGAACTGGCAGATTTGTTGGAGGCTGGGCGTCGGTTGAAGGGGTTCTTCGGCTTTGCCGGTGTTGTCCCCGTTTCTATTGAAATGCTGAGTAAGACGACAGCTTGAGGGTCCGTTCGATGTCATGTCCCTTCTGTTCTACCAAAGTTCTCCTTTTGCCAGGTGTGGTTTGGGAGGATGCAGAGAGGAAGTAGTAGCTGAGTAGATGAGTAGATGAGTAGATGCAGGTGAGGGGTTCCGCCCAACTTGCCCACACGCTTTGTCGATCTCGATGCAGGACAACGAGGAGTATCTTATCTCCGACAGCGCGCGGCCCTCGGACTTTCGACTTTCAAGTTGGAAGGTTCGGTTGTGAGCCCCGGCCCTCACCCCCTTCCCCCCGCCCACTCCACCCCAAAGCCTGAGGCAGAAAGCCTAGTAGGCATGGCCCAAAGCCCACTTAAGCCCCAGCAAACACTAGGTAGTAGGCCCTTGGGACACTTTATATTTTCCCTTGTTGGGTCTAAGAGGGTCATCTTCAGGAATATTTTCAGAGGGTTTTGAGGGCCATCCTAGCAAACAGGTCCAGAACGACGTCATGGGAGGTGGCTGGTCCGGCTTCCGCCTGCGGAGGCTGCGAAGTCTGGCTCGGTGTCTCCGTTGCGGCATGCGAAGTGGCTTGTGAAGGAAAAGCTTACGACACGCCTGAAGAAGGCCTAGACATGTTTGAACAATCGGGGTTCTGCACGAGCCCAGATCCCGGGCTTTCATGAGGAGAAACTTGCATGGGCCCGCATCTACTTGAACTCAACACTTTCCGAAGTTGTTTGCGGATTGCAAGTTGAGGCTTGGGTGGGAATGAGTCGTTGACATGGGCTTGCCAAGTCTGCCAGTGCTTGGGCTGAGCAGGAAAATGTGCTTATGTGTATTTTCATTTTTCGTTTCAAAGTGACTCTTCTGATCTTTGATACGATTATTACTGTATCAGTAGTAGTACTATATTAGTACTGTTGATCTTTGCTCTTCTTACGTCTTGTGCAGGTCTTATTTCCGTATTCTATTACCATTACAACTGTAATTCTTAGTCGCAATACTTGTACAGCGAGTATTCCTGTATTACTTGTATGGTCATGATTAGTATTGCTGTGACTCTTGTGATGACTCCATTGTTTTGTGCAAACAGGCTGGGCGCCTGGCTGTCCCGAAATTGTGAGCTCTTCCCGAAGACGGCGCGGGCCCCAGTTGGACCAATATGGGTTGAAGAGGTTCAGGGTTTTGGGCACAGCGCCCGGACCTGCGTGTCGAGCCCAGCAAACAGATGGCACAGGCCTCTCCGTTCACTCGGCGAGATGTGGGGAGATCCTTCCAGGATCCAATCCCTCCCGGTCTTGTGAATGCAATCCAGGATGTATTTGCACTCACGAGCTCAATTGCGATGCCAAAGCCCTTCTGGCTACTATCATTACCATCCTCCCAAGTCATTCTTCTTGTGGTTTTAGCATTCTTGTGATTTTTTTACGACCAGTATTTCTGTTCATGCTTTCGCTCCTGTTCTCGTTACTAGCAGCTGTTACTTACAAAAAAATTGGTCTGGACCAGGTTCAGCTTCTGAAGCAGTGCGCTCCCTGGACGTGCGGCGTGGTGATTGCTGTGCTGAGGTTTAGGGCCAATGTTCGGGCCATTTTCGGTTCAGGGCGTTGGGGGCCCAGGGAAAGTTTTGGGGCCCTCTAGGGTATCGGGGCCCCCAAGGATTGAGGCTCAACAGCTGAGCAGCTGAGAGTTGGATGGGCTCCCGGCAAAAACGCTTGGACCTTTGTTAGCTTCCCCTTTAGTTGCTGCCCCATGTTGTGCCTTGCCACATCTTCTTCTTCTTCTTCTTCCTTGCCTATGTCGACGGAATGTCACAAAGAGCAGACATTTATGAAGAAACATCGGTCGTGTGTAGTCGTGACGGATTCGATGCTCGTGTGCTGCATGTGGAGCAATATGGTACTGGACATACTGTCCTGTCCTGCATATTCTCCTGTGCCATATTCCTGAAAGCTCATCATCACCGCCAGCAGTTGTGCTTTGTGTTTCTCCCACTGCTTCCCTTCAGGTCCGTTGCGCACTCCCCAACCCTACCCGATCTTAGTGACATCATCAATAACTCTTTGCCTGCTCCTCAAAACGTCAACCCTAAACCGCAGGAAATCGCGATGTGGTGTGCCGTGCTGTGTGCACTTTTTTGGGTCTAACGCAATAAAAAATGGTATGGATGAGCTGCGATTCTTATGCAGGAAGAAAAGGTGGTGGCACTACTCTAAAAGGGGTGAGAAGTTCAGCAAACTTGACAGAAGTCAAAGACCCCACCAAACATAGCCTGAGGTCCGAGGTGCCACTGGCCATGCGAGGTGTCATCATCGCGCGCCAGGCCGGAGAAGTTTCCGCGCATCCGCGGATGAGGGTGTAGTGGCCGTGTAGGGCTCAGGCCGTAGCCTCTCTGGCACAGGCCCCGGAGACGGGCGTCCAGCCGCACAGCGACGGACGAGAGCTGAGCATGTTGTGACGTGTGGTCTTGGGTTACTGGGGCGGGCTGGCGTCCTCTTTGCCAATCCTTCGCCCCTGTCTTGTGCCTTAGGAGGACTCTTGGGTCGGGTTCCTTCACTGCGCAGCTGCGCAGAATGATTCGACACATCCTTTGACATGTTTGGGACCTGTGAGCTTAGCTCTCCCAAAAGCACTTCCAACCAGATGCACTGATGCAACTCCTTTCCGAGGTAGAAACTTCTTTCTCACAGCCCACTTCGGGCTGAGTGTCGGGATGCCCAGCTCCAGCAGGCTTTGAGCAGCCTCCGCTGCCTTCACTGGCGTTTCGGGAGCACTCTGTTCCGGTAGGTCCCACTCAGCAGGCGAAAGCAAATGAGCTTCTTAAGCCAGGCGAGCCACTTTCCATTCCTCCGTTCCATCAGGCTTACTCTCCACAACAGCTCTCGCAAACCTGAGACGGCCCCAAAAAGCCCTCGACAGTAGCAAATCCTGCTCCGCATCACATGAAGCCATGAAACACAAGAGGTATCCTCTGTAGCCTGGCCGTGGCCTTGAGGTTCCCCCGGATTGCAGCATCACGGTCGGCGGCCGCCTGCCCAGCTGGCCGAGTTCGCCGAGTTCAGGGATGTGGCACTCTGATGAGTTGCGGTCGCCGCGCTTACGTTCAATTTGCCAAGGGCTAATGAGGATCCACACTGTCGTTTCCGCATCCTGGACTCAAGTTTGCCAAGCGGCTTAAACATGTTCAGATTGGGCCAACATTCCAGCCGAGGCCACGTTGGGTTCTGGCTTGTAGGTTGCCCGTTCAGGGTTTGTAGGTCTGCAGACCAAAAATCCAAACAAAGCAGCGGCACTAATTCAAGAAATGTATACATACATTCATCTATATCCGATTCTAGTCTAGCACATCTCCAGCCTTGTCGCTTCTGCTTCTTCTGCTTCTTCTGGCCCTGTCAGCCTCTCCCGTTGGCAACCCTGCAATCCGGGAAAAGAAGCTCAAGCACATTACGGCAGCCGCCCTTGCGTCCGAGGTGAGGAGCGGCCCTGGAAGGAAGATGACTGCATCATCCTAGCCGCTGTGCTCGCACCAGGGGCGGGAAATTCCCAAGCCCCATGGCACTCACATCCCACTACGCCCTTAGGATCCCTTGGGCCTTAAACCCCCTATTACCATCACGCGCACGAGGGCGAGTCCCAGGGACTGAAGAAGTCGAGCTGTAGTATGACGAGGGAGTTCAGGGGCGTTGACCCTCTCTTTGCAGTCTGCATCCTCAGGCGTTCTCCAAACATTGACACGCTGTGTGAGCTCCTAAAGCGTTCTCCAAACATGCACACGCTGCGTGAACCTTCAGAATACAGCTGCAGAGGGGAGCTTCTCAATGGGATGGCGGTCAAGAACGTTGCCCGCATGGAGTCGTGGTATCTAGCGGCCATTCTGCCAAACCCGGTTGCCTCCCGCGCCCAAACTCATGTAAAGGGGTAGAAGTTCTTTTGGAAAGTTTGAAAACTCTATAGTCAGCTTTGGCCATCTTTTGCCATGGTGCTGGTGTTGGTGAACTGATAGCCGAGGACACCTCCTTCATGCACTCCACCAAGAATGAATCAGACGAGGACTGAAGTTCCCAACCAGGGTCCCACTCTCCTCACCTCCTTCGGCCTCCCCACCCCCCCCCCCCCCCCCCCCCCAAACAAAACAAAAGAAGGAAAAACAAGTTTTTCAGATACTCGGCTTTGAGGACCGTTTCGTGCTGGTTGTGGATTTTTGGCATCCTGACCTCACCGTTCCGGAGCGGGAGGCGGGGAAGCATTGTCGTTCTTGAAAGCTCTGACGTGAAGCGCATCAGGAGATTTGAAATTTGAAGACGTAGATCAGCTTGGCACCAGCAGCGGTTCCACTTCGCTCTTAGATGAGGGGTTTGTCAAGCCAGCGTCAAGCGTCAAACGTTGCCCTGACTCGCACTGTTCGCAGGCGCTTGAGTGGATCTACGACTTCCGGAACAAGCGCGGGCTTCAGTTGAACAGTTGGTCATGCAAGACCTCACGCAGACTTTCAATCTGAACCCTAAATAAACCCTGATCCCTTGCGAAAGGGAAGAGCTTTCTGAAGTTTCGCTGCCCGTTCTCGATGACATCAGGCATGCCTTTTAACCTAAGATCTCTTATATTTGTATTTATATACATATAACATATATGTAGGGTAAACATCATGCCCACAAGTCTGTATGCATATACATACATGTGTAGAGAGAGAGAGAGAGAGAGAGAGAGAGAGAGAGAGAGTCTCACACACAGACAGATCGCTGGAGCTCGCCCGTTAGGGCGGTCCCCCCCCACACAGGGGGACCAGGTGCAGTGGAAGGAAGGAAGGAAGAGAGAGAGAGAGAGAGAGAGAGAGAGAGAGAGAGAGAGAGGCGGAGGGAGGGAGAGAGAGAGAGAGAGAGAGAGCGCCTGTGCACGCGGGGGGCTCTCGGGCCCTTCAAGCCCTGTAGAAGAAAAAGAAGAAAAAAGAGAGAGAGAGAGAGTCCGCGGCCACGGACTACGCACTGAGTGAAACAACACCGGGGTCGGGGAACAGAACCGACAGCCGCCAAGAATCTGGGGAAAATGCCCAGGCCCAGTCTCACGGGGGAGTCTAAATCGGGACCCCTCACCGGACCGCAAACCGCTTGGCCATCGTGGCCGGGGGCCCCCAAACCCGGGGTCCTCTAAAGTGAGGAGAAGAAGGAGAAGAAGAGAGAGAGAGAGAGAGAAGAGGAGAGACACGCGCCTGGTGCGCAGGGGGACTCCAACAATGCCCTGCAGAAGAAGAAGCAGAAGAAGAAGAAGAAGAAGAAGAAGAAGAAGAAGAAGAAGAAGAAGAAGAAGAAGAAGAAGAAGAAGAAGAAGAAGACGAAGAAGAGGAAGAGGAAGAGGAAGAAGAAGAAGAAGAAGAAGAAGAAGAAGAAGAAGAAGAAGAAGAAGAAGAAGAAGAAGAAGAAGAAGAAGAAGAGGAAGAAGAAGAAGAAGAAGAAGAGAAGAAGAAGAAGAAGAAGAAGAAGAAGAAGAAGAAGAAGAAGAAGAAGAAGAAGAAGAAGAAGAAGAAGAAGAAGAAGAAGAAGAAGAAGAAGAAGAAGAAGAAGAACAAGAAGAATAATAAGAAGAGGGACTTAAGTATCACACCAACTAACTCGGTGAAGCATGCCCCCCCTTTAGGCCATATGCGCCTAATATGCGCTGCAAGCAAGCAAGCCAAAGAGGGAGGGAGAAAGGGGGAGGGGTCAAGTGCTCTGAAAGAAAGAAGGAGAGAGAGAGAGAGAGAGAGACAGAGAGAGAGAGAGAGAGAGAGAGAGAGAGAAAAAAAAAAGAGAGGTTTCTTGCATCGTGACCGCTCATCTTCACATCGCTTGCCCGCGGGATTGATTACATGTGTGCCTTAGACAATCATGGCGGTCGCGGTGGCAGTGGGTTTGGGGTCTTGGATCACATCCCGCACGGATGACACGCCTCCTGAGTTCCCGATGGGTTCCTGCCAGCTTTTTCGGGACCTGCCTTCAAACGGCTTCTCGTCATTGCCTTCCAAACCCGTGTCCGAACCCTTCCCCACATGGCGTCATTGCCCTCAAGCCTGTGCCGTCGGCAGGTTCGAGCAGGGAAAGATCAAGTATGCCGCGGCCTTAGTACAAGTCGAGGCTTACGGTTCGCGCTCGTGGCACGATTGGAGTTTCAATCTTCATGCCAAATTGCAGTCTCCGCATTGTAAAAAAGCAGAAGCCGCGGACGCCTCTAAGGGGGTTACCGAAAGTAGGGGTACCCTTTTTGGAATACGGATTGCAGTATATTGGGGGAGGGTACCCTATTTTGGGAGCTGCCTATAATATCAATCTCTACTAGACTATGCCATATCTCTGCGTCTTTCTTTGCATGCGCAAACTTCATCGGCGTCTACTTCCCAGACCATACCCATGCCTGGGAATGCACAGGAGGCAGACAACCCCAGAGCCTGATCGCATCTGATCGCAGCAAAGGAGGAACAGTCAAAGCTGGATGTTTGCGAGTAGTGTAATTGACAAGTTCATCACAATCAAGAGCTCATCGCAATCAAGAATGTGTTTACTCTATGTTTGCAAATTGTTGGCGTTTTTGTGCCCCAGTGAAGGTCCCGAAGTTACCGGACGGGTTCTGGGAGACGCGCGCGGCCCAGTCTGGCTCCGGATTTGCAGGGTTTACGCATCTCGGATGTCGGGCACGGATCCGGGAACTCATGGGGAGTTTGAGCAGGATTCAGCCCCAAAGGCGCGAGGAGACTCTACGGCCCTCCCTCCACCCGCCGGTGAAGTTTCATGGGGTTATGAGTACCTAAACCCTACTTTAGGCATCCATGAGCCTCCAAATGCACTCAGCAGGCTCTACGTCTACAGCGCGTGGGGAGGTCGGGGTCTCAGATCACAAAGGTGGAGTTTTTCCATTTGGGGGGGCTGGCTGGAGGAATTGATCAGGGCTGCGGGCGGAGTTTGTATTGAGGCAGGGCTTCCCAACGAGAGCCCCAAAGCAATCGGGAACTGCCTGCAGCCTACAGAGTCATTTTCCGGAGAGGCCCAAGGGCCATGCACTCTCATTTCCCGAAATTTAGGTCCCCCCGAATTACATACCCAAAAGTACCACAATCCCCAAAGTAGTACCATAATCCCTATAATAGTACCATAATCCCTTCATACTAGTACCATAGTCCCTATAATCGGAACCGCCTCCCCCCCTCCCCCCCCCCCTTGACCTCAGGTGCTTACACTGAGGAGAATGTCCAGAAGCAGCCGATCGGGCCAGTCTCGCGGCCAGGTTTCTGGTGTTTTTTAGGGGCTCCAGGGGGCTTAAGGGACTTCAGGGACTTACGGGGCTTAAGGGATTTCAGGGACTTTGGGGACTTCAGGAGCTTTAGGCACTTTAGGGACTCTGCAAAACTTTAGGGTTTTAAGCCTGAAACTAAACCGGGTGTAGCCTATGACTGTGTAGTCCCGGGCTTCTGGATGTTTGGGAGGCTAGTTGTGGTAGTCGAGGGTGTTCTAGAAGCTTGCCCGGGCCCTGAACCCTGAACCGCCCTTGAAGCCCTAAACCCTCGAACCTGAGCGCTAAAACCTAAACCCTCAACCCGAAGATCCCCCAACCCGCAAGACGTTCCAAGCCTGAAGCCTAGGACACGCTTGGTGGCTTCCGGCTTGGCAGCTTCTGAGGGCATGGCAGGACATGTCGGTTGCGCGGCTAAAGCCATTGTTCTGGGACTCAAGGACACAAGGGTATTTCCCAAAATAGGGGGCGCCACTTAACAAACCCCCGTCCTTACTTTCGGAACCCCCCCCCAAAAGCGCAATTCACCCCTATCTTGAGGTCTCATCGTGTTTAGTCAGTTTAGTCCATCATCCGTGAGTATGATCGACTTGAAAGTTGAACGTCGCCGGAATTACTGAACTAGTTGTCCCTGCATATCACCCACACGGTTGAGGCCCACGTATACAAAAGGGGCGCATTTTCCGCGTGATCCGGCTGTCGAGCCCTGTGCCGAGTCATGCCGAACACTGGCGCAGGGGCTTTTCGAGGCTGCTATGCAGCCTCCCAGTTGTCTGGGTTGGGCCTACAGATCTTGCAGCAACGGATGCGAGGGACCTACTGACCTACTGCAGGCTTCGCTTGCCAAAGATGCATCTGCGAGCACTCAAACGAGTCTCGTGGAGCTCCTTCATCAGTTTTTCGCGGCACACCGGCTCGCTCTCCCCAGAGGCTTGTGGATGGGCAAATCTTCCTTAAGCCTGCCCTACCCTGCTAATCTCGCACCCTGAGCTACCCGGACCATCAACTCCAGCACCCGCTAGGACCCGCTTTTTCTCAACACACAGCCATGTACGGAGCCACCTTGCACCATGCTGTCAGTCGCCTCGTCGAGCAGCTTCATGGCCGTACGCCTCTTCTGAGCCCTGCCGCTTCTGCGGCAGGCCTTCAAACCTCCTAGCCTAGCGCACAGGGGCACTAAGGCACGCCGGACAAGTATAAGTCTTGTAGTCGGGTTCTTGTCATCGCACTCACGCATCGGAAGGACCTAGGGAAGTGGCTTGTACTTGTGACAAGAAAGACGTTGTGCCGCGGTGTGCAAAGAAATTTTCCCCGCTGTGAGCGTGCCTGGCCTCATCAAACCAGATGTGCTGTCATGTGCTGTCACGCACGCCGTTGAGGCGAGAAAGGAAAGGGCATATTCACTGCATTGTACAGATGGCACAGTCTAGCAGTCTAGCTTCCCCGAAGTCCAAGATTGCCGGTAGCCCGGCAGCGATGATAGCCCTAAAGAGCCGAATCCCACGCCGATTCGCAGGAAACTCCCTCAACCTCAGTCTTGAAAGGCTTCTACGAACTTTCTCCCTCAACCCAAGTCTTCTACGAACTTTCACGACGAAGCATCCCCTCAAATCTTCCAGCACCCGGAAAAGACTTTCTTTGTTGGTGCCTAGGTTAGACTTCGGATCTCAACGTGTAGGGGTTTCCTGGTCATCTGCTTCTTTGCGTTTGTCAATCACAGCATTCTGTTGGAGTAGCAGGGACTGCACTTCCAGCACCCCAGAGCCACATGTGCCACAGCACCCCCCAATTTCACTGAAGTGCCAAGGCCGAAGCCACAAATCCAAGCTGCCAGAACTCTTGGCCAGGTGCCTACGGCCACACAGGAGGTTGAAGAGCAGATTGCAGAGCTGCTGAGGCCCTCGATTGGCATGGAAGACTTGAGGTTCAGGCACAAGTACACGAGCATCAACGCATGTTTCCAGCTGGCGTTCGAGTTTGTGATTTCAGGCAGAACCATTGCCCAATGTGTCCGTTACATCATCAGAAGCCAGGAAGGGTTGGAAGGATTTGTGAGAGGCGCCCCTCGAAGTTCTTAAGATCTCCTGGCTTTTCGAGTGCAGGCAAAGCAGCGGAGACCAGGAAAGGCTCCGGAAGGCGCAGACGGAGCCGAAACGAAATGTCAACGGCCATGGGAGAGACCTTCACTGGGTACACTCGTAGTCTTTTGCTTGACAGTTGCCTCCAATTTTGCCTCGAAGCTTCAGGGCCTCACTTCGCTCCGGCGCAAAGCTTCCTTCGCTCACCCGCAGGATCCAGAGGGGTTTTGAGGCTTTCAGGTTGTTAAGCAAAGAGCCTTGGACTCCTAGGCTTTTGCCGCTGCTTGCTGCCCAATAGTTGCTGTCCCCTATGTGAGCTTATCTGGAGCAGGGGGTTCACACCTTCTGCAATTTTATGCACGTGTGAGGGGGCCTGTCTAGGACACCTTAACGCAAGCGTGTCGTTCGCCCCGCCTGGCGAGGATGCACGCGCAGCGGTCAGAAGCTTGGGAGAGGCATCCTTCTGGGAGGAGGTGCCGACCTTCAGGATGCTAGCAATGAAGGCTATCAGCGTGCCCCGTTGTTCACCTTATTAACCTGAATCTTCGAATGCATCGCTCATCGTCCCGAACAGGAGGGGTCTAAGGTTTGAAGTAGGTTGCTTGGTTCCGGAATGTTGGGAGTTTGGGGATCGGACATCAGAGGAATGGATTGCCATAGGTTACGTCGGAAATATCGCTGGTCACACAATCAGTTTCTTGATGATGGGCCTGACTGACACGACGATCAGGCTGCGTCGAATGTACTCTTGCCACGGCATCTTGCGGTTTTTGGGATGCTTCGGGTTTCGGGCTTCCGACAACTTGCAACAACCTGCCTTTGAACTTGCAGCCAGGCAATCAACCTGCTTCGTGTGAAGTGGCGCGTGGCGATCTCGGAGCGGGCCGGCCTTGGGTTTTGGGGCCTAAAGATCTAGGGCGGGTTGCCTACACCGGGGTACCATTTTGGGGGCGATACAAGTAGCAGTTTGGGAACACGTATGGGGAATACACCGATGTTGGGATTAGGTTACTCGGAAATGCCCCACACATGAAATGGTAACTTCTCTTCAACTTAGAAAAAAGCGAGGAGCCACGACACTGGGCCACGAAAGCTCGCACAACTCTGCAGAAGAGCCCATGAGATGGTGAGCTTTCCTCACACTCGCGACAAGAACACAGCAAAAAACTCAAAATGACTTTTACTCCTCCCGTCAAAAGCAGCTGCAACGATGAATGGTCGGAAAACCCCCAGGCCGGGCTCGAACCTACGGGAAGGCTCTACAGCGTTCGCAGCTCAGCTCCACCGCTTCCAGGGACCGACCAGCTCAAGTTCTTGGGATTACATACGGTTCTGAATGACTTGATGGCTAGATTGTTGATGAGGCCATGGCCGACTTTCAATCTCATAGGCCCCGCTCCACACACAACAGAGAGATGGTGAATGGACTTGGCACGACGACTTGTGTCGAGATTCTTGCTCTCGACCGCATACTTAGATGCCGGCAGTTGCGTCGGGGCTTTAAAGCCTTCAACCTCAGACCCTGAGCCTCGTCATGTCTTTCGTAGACTCGGCATAGAGAGATCCTCAGCTCGAGCCTTACAGCATCCGACAGCCTCCAAGAGCCCTAAGGCCTCAAACAGCAAGCTCAGCAAGCTCAGAAAGCTCCGAGGCGGCTGTCAACATCCTCCCCCTGCGGCAGTGGCCGTTGGCCGTCGAGCTCCTAGAGGCGGGGTCCTCCTTTGCCATGATGAGTGAGTCTTTCCCAACCCCATCAATGCGAGCATTGTGTTTGCAAAGGGAGCGGGGGGCTGCGCCCACGGGCCAACTCCCCCCGGCTTTGCCTATGCCGTGCTAGCTTGCTTCAAGATGTATGCGACATGTGAATCTTTGCCAAACCCCAACTTGCAGCGTTTGCAGCTTCTAAGCTGCGACACATGCTGTATTTCGCAGCTTCTGCAGTGCAGGAGAAGAAACTGTATTTGGCAGCAGTTTGGAGCTTATCAGGTGGCAGAAATGCTGCATGTAACAGCAGTTGCAGCGTATGGGCTGTCACAAATGCTGTATTTCAAAGCATCTGCGGAGTCAGAAATGCTCAATTTTGCTGCATTTGGGTCTTACATATTTTTGAGAGCTTGTTTTTGGATAGTTGTATTGTTAATATCTACTCTTATTGACAGCCCACCCTTTGGATGAGGTGTCCGCGGCTTGGAAATTGTGCGCCCAACCTGTGTCCAACACTGTGGCTTCATGCTTGCGAATGACTATGGTTGAGCTTGCTTCATGATGCAAATCAAATCATCTGAGCCACGGGCAAGGAGTAAGCTTGGTAGACCAAGGAGGTGTTAGAAATCCTCTTCCTTCGATACTGCGCTCACACATCCGTTGCCATTGTTGCTGTGCAGGAAGCCAAAGCAAGTGCGTCAACTTGGGATGTGGAGGCCTTTGTTACTCAGGGATTGCGACAGCGCACAGTGGCACAACACTGTACTTGATGGATCGGGCGGGCGCTCCCTGCAGCTGCATAATCCCTACACTTCAGCGCGAGTTTTGAGAAGCTTCAGCTGGGTTTCGGGCGGTGTGCAGATAGATCTATGCGCCGAGAGTGCGTACTCATCTTGGGAAACCTTGCACCTGACTCAGGTGACCTCTCACCGTTCCATGCCATTGCACATGCCTTGGCGCGGACAACGGATTCAAGCAAAAAGGTCTGGTTAGGTAAAGGTCGGGGGGTGCGCCAGTAGTGCTCGGAGAGCATGCCGCCGTGTACGGGCCGAACTCTAAAGCCCGGCCAGCTGGGCAACAGTCGCACATCCGCCAGCACTCCCCAGCCGCACACCTGCAGCTCCCAAAGCCAGTTTAACTGCTGCTCCCACGGCGTGCGGAGCGTCTGGCACCGTCTTCCCGAACTGTTGATGAACATTAGACCGGAACTTTTGGACAGGACGTAGCGGCACGCCCAGTGCACGGATCCAGTTTCCCTGCAGAAGGGCTGAAGTGCACGCCTTTACTACAGTGTTGCAATGCACGTGCTGCAATGCGCTAGAAGAATCTGCTATGCTTTGGCAGGTTCGAGTTTTATGGAAAGGCGTTTTTCTGGTACTGCATGATAGCAGAAGCCATGAGAAGCCATCAGAAACCCCTTTGCATTGTGAACGGCTTCCTTCGTGCCACCTTAGCCTCCAAATTTTCATCGTAGCATCTGGTCCTTGGCAGGTTCTGAACAGTGCCAGCGCCTCAGCATCCCAATTCACTGCTAAAGCAGTCCCCTCAAGCCTCAGCCCCATGCACAAGGCCATGCATCAAAAAAAACGCCCAGAAAGACTGCAAGTGCCGAGAGTGCGGAGAGTCCCCCAGGTGATGAGTCTTTGCAGCGCTGCGGGGTGTCTGGACCGGCCAGGGCAGGGAATTTGAGCTCACAAACTCGTCCGGGGGTGCAAAGGTTCTGCTTGGTTTGCAAGCTGATGGCGGGCCTCGGCATGCCTGTACGCAAGGTAAGGCTTAGCCAGGTGTTTGCGTCCGGAACCAGGACATATCGTTGGCACTTTATGGCTCTCTTCAAGAGATCGTGCCTCAGCATGCCTCCCGCTCTGTTGTGCATACTGGCGCAGAAGCAGCACAGCGCTTCAGCATGCTTCAGCAGTGGGTGCTGGGTGCCCTGGTGAAAGTTGTCAATTGGGAGTTTGCGTGGCGCTGCTCTCTGTCAGCCTTGCCTGCATGTCACTCTTCAAGGTCAAGGGTAGCAAGACACAAGAACCCTAAGGTCACAAGTAGTGAGCCTCAAGCTCTCTTCCTTGGCTTTGTCGAGGTTGGCGCTGCGACCCAACACCTGCACCTTCAACATTGCCATGAACAGCTACTTCGCCTGTGGAAGGTGGTGGCGCACTCAGAAAAGGAGGTTCCAGGCACAAAAAAGGCTGCCCTTTTTTTGGGGGGGGGAGAGCTTTGGTGTTTTGAAGGCAGGCTGGGGTCATGTAAACACAGGGGTTTCCAAGGCGTCCTGCACGAGCTGCTCGGATCCCACTCTAAGGAACTTGCTTTAAAGGCACGTTTCGGCAGTGGGCTCGCTGGTAAGAAGACACTGTCCAAAAGGCTGTCTGTGAGCCCCTTTGGGCGTCCGAAGAATCTGCAACATCCTACAGCTCTCCAGCCTCTACCCCTAAACCCCCTCAAGCCTTCGGGGCGCCTTAGTCCCTTATCAGCGCTATACAAGGAGTTGTATAGCAGGGGACGCTCATTGAGGGCCCATACTTGGGATCCCCTACCCTAGGAGGCCCCTCAAGTTTCAAATGGGCCCTCCCCTTCGCCCCTTCGCAGGGACGAGGCTCTTCGACTCCTCGAGGATTCCGGGGAGAGGGTTTTGAGGATTCCAGCTTTAGCAGGTTTTGGGGTTTAGGTCCTAGGGTCTAGGGCTTCGGGTTTGGGGTTTAGGTGGGTGTGGGTTTTTAGTGACACGTAGGGTATATAGCGTCTAAAGGCAGGTTCCACTGAAGACAACCCTGTGTAGTCCTCAAGCATCTCGGAGTTACTTGTTGAGGGTTGAGGCTTGGGCTCGAAAGCTTTGCAACGTGTCGGCAACTATCACAGAGACAGGTTCTTGCCTGGGGTTTGGGAGGTGCAGAGGTCTTGGGTCTTCGCACGACTGAATTCGAATCCAAAAAATCTTCGACGGATGCACGACTCCTGACCCCGACACAGTCGTCTTGGGGCCCATCCGTGAGGCGTAGCCCACACGCCATTGGTGCACTCGTAGGCGCGCCCGTACAAGAAAGGTTTAGATCAAACGTGGGCAAGGTGCTCCAGGTTGTTGTTGACCGGATGCGATGATCAATGCCAGGACATGTGGGATGAACTTGCTGTGCCCGACATTGCGAGTGTCCTGCTTGCAAGTGGGACAAATTGTTGCACAGTATTGTTGCCAATTTCAGGAACAGATCAAGTATTGCCCTCCTCCACCCTGCGCTTTCCAAAGAGCAGTGCATCTACCCAAATTCAGAAGCCCCTGCTGAGCCCACTACATCGCTTTGCAGGGCACACGCGTGCTTTTGCACCAGCCAAGGCTACAACACAGCCATCTATGCCTGCAGTGATGCGCGATGTGGAGGCTGCTGTCTCAGGCTGACCCCTGATTTCGGCACTCCTTCCTTCCGCTCTACTTCAACACCCAAAAAAACCAAGGGTCTGCCCGTTGCCCTCCAATGTTAGGTACCGCCTGTGTTACTTGGAAAGCCTGGCGTGGCATGTAGCCTTGTGTGCCAACACATCGTTCAGCCAGGATGGGAGAGAGCCCTGGCTCTCATCAGAGAAGCCTGGATGGAAGGTCACGTGGGGGAAAGGGTTGAACTTCCGAACTTCCAGTCGCTTTGGGGGTGGTAATCTTTCGGAGTCTGAGAATGAACCGGGTTCAGCTACCAATTTTTGCGGGAGGTGCTCATAGCTCTAGCAGCTGGGGCGTTAGGTCTGATGACCCAGTCCAGTCCATCTGCAGCCTACGTCATGATGTCTTTTAGCTTTGATTGCCTGACCTCCAATACCTGCAGATGCCACTGCATGACGGATAGTCAGCGTGGGACGAGCCTCCCCTCCCCGGACCTGCACAGGTCTGCCTTGTTCCATGACCACCTACGCCGGAGTCATACTGAGCTGCACCAGGCTGAATCTGGGACGACTACAGTTAGAGATTTGCAACACGACTGACTGTTTTTTGGTTCTCAGACACCGACGCTGGGAAATTTGTCTGACATGCGTTGGCACTTCATGCTCTCTAACCTTAAAGTGGTCGTCCGTTTGTGAAGTTGGATACGAATGGGACGCAATGTCGCTGCAGCCGGATCCCGAAAGAACGTCCAACTAAGGGGGCTGTAAGGGGACCTTCCCCTGTTTGGCAAGAACTGCACGACGGAGCAGTGGCAGAGGTGTTTTTGAATAGCCAGACAATTGCTAGCACCCCTCATCGTTCCAGAGCACCTGTCGTACGAGGGCCCGTCAGTGGCAGCGGGCGCTGCAGCTCCTCGCAGGGTCGCGAGCCGAACTGCTTCCCCCAGATGTGTGCGGGCACCCAGACTTCGGAGATCGGGTTCGGACATGATTGGGATATCTCTCCAAAGCAGTTCGCAAATAATTCTGTGGACCTGCTCCATCCTGTTTCCTCATACCAATGATGGCAACCAACAAGCCATTCATTGGTCTTACCCGCGACCAGCCGTGACCAGTATTGGTCACTCTTCCTTCGCTGCCTGACGAACCTGCGCATCCCAGACCTTATGGATTGCGTGAGCTTTGTTTGATAGTGCACCAAACCAAGTGCAAGGGATGAATGAAGGGCTTCAAGATTGCATCGACTGTTGAGGCAGCGTAAAGATTGCGTGTTGATGCAAGTGTGCTCCTTGCCTGGCAAAGTTGTCGGTTCAGAAATGTCGCATGGTGGGAGGCTTTCGTTCCCTCCTGCCCGTCCTGTCTTCTTCCACTCCTTCTCGCCCTCCCTCTTGCCTTGCTCCGTCTAATTTTCTCCTGCTTACTTCTGGTCTCGCTGTTAACTAAACAAAGTCTTCTTTTTGATCTTCACATCCCCTTCTCCATTAGATCCCGTTCATACGGTCCTCACTGGTTCGACAGACCGACGCACACTGCGACGATGGCGGCTTGCGGGCAGGTACGGCCATCGGATTCGGGGGGGGGGGGGGGGGCATGACATAGCCACAGCAGATCGCACAAGCCTGCAGGCTTTGCAGGTATTCAGGTTTTTTTTTGATAGCGGCGGGCCCTTTCTGGCGGTCAGACTTAGTGGAGACCTCTTTCCGCGAGGCATCGGAGTGGCAGCAGTCGCTGGCCCTCCTTGCGGACATGGCCGGTCACAAGGCATGGCCCGGCTCTCAGGGCGGTTGGGCTATCAGATATAATAGTCTATAATTTTATAATATGTGGTTATAGTAGAACATCGAATAAATTACCATAAAAGTAATATTTTGGGGATTTCTCAAGGCAGCATAAGCGTCTCGCAATGTTCTCCACTTGAGGCCCGACACGACCGCCTTCAACGCGGCCATCTCCTCCTGCGGGAAGGGCATGCAGTGGAGCCCGGATCTTGGGCTTGAGAATCGCACTCTGTAGTAGTTGAGGATTGGCTCTGGAAGCAGTGGCCCAAAAACTCCAAACATGGGGATTGCCAGGCGGAGGCAAGAAGCCTGCACAGATGCATTTGATTTTGCTTCCCCAAAATAGGGCATGGCATGGTTCGGTATGCATTCGTGGCTATCTTCCGATGTGAGAGCCCAGGAAGGATCTTCGAGCTGATCATGCAGATGCAGTTGGACCAGGTGGCCTCTGACGTCCGCGGCCCATCGCCGAATTTTGGGGGCTTGATCGAAGCTATGGGCCGTTTCTGATACTCCACTGGAGACCTCTAGCCAAGAACAGGGTCAAGCCCCAGAACCCCCAAGCACCGAACCTAGACCCCAAAACCCCGATCGTTTGAACCATCCCCAATTTGAACCATCCCCAACCCCATCCTCCCACCCCCTTTCCATCAATCCGAGAAGCCCTTCAAGCGCCCCAAGGCCACGACCTATGGAGCCCGGAGCTTGGCAGAATACAAGGTTCGGTTCGAGCATCGTCTCTTTCGTGTGTTGCGTCTTAGAATATCTGAGCGGCTTTTTTCATTGGGTGCGACTTCAGCTGAGCCATGCCTCGGGCTTTGTAGGAAGAATGCCAGGCCTCAGGATCCCTGGGTGTCCCCCTCTAAAGAGCCCAAAGAGCCCAGAGTCATAGGAGTAGGAGAGTAGTAGTAGTAGTAGTAGTAGTAGTAGTAGTAGTAGTAGTAGTAGTAGTAGTAGTAGTAGTAGTAGTAGTAGTAGTAGTAGTAGTAGTAGTAGTAGTAGTTTGTTCACGGTTGGTGCCCATTTCTCGAGGCCCCAAAGCCCTAAGAAGTGCGCTTGGAACCTACCCTCAACCCTAAACCCTGAACCCATAGTCGCCCTGAAACGAGAGACCCCTGAGTCCATCGTGGATGCCTACAAGCGCGCTGCTCTGCCGGCGACTTACTTGCCCAAGACGGGCTCTTTGCGGAGTTTCTCCCTGCAGTAGCCCTGACGGGCGTCCAACAAAACACAGTTTGTAATACGCATGTATGTATAGATATACGATCTGTAGAAATACACACACACACATATATATATATATATGTATATGTGTACATGTATACATACATATATATATATATATGGTAACTTCCAAAGGTCCAGCGGTTTTTTTCAACCTGATCCTTATGTTTTTGCATAATGTGTACATATATATATATATATGCCAGTGACATCATCATTTTGCTTCTGTTTCTGTTCAAACAAAGACTACGTCGACTTCGTCTTGAACGCGGTCACTAGTTGCGGACGTTGCGTAGATCAAGTCGTGGAAGCAATGCACGCGCTCGCATTCGGTATGTGCGTGGTTTAAACATCTCATGGTGTAACGCATCCGTCACGTACATGAACTTGAATGCTTTGTGTGATGCCGAGACCGTCAGGGAGAGTGCAGATCAGTTAGTTCCTCGTGCTTGCAGGGCGCTTTGGCTCGGTGGGCCGAGTCTATCATCAGGCTCATGAGCATTCGGGTCGAAACAACAAAGCAAAGCCAGCATTTCTCATACATATCGTATTCTCCTATTCAAAGTTACTTGTTCACGACAGGCTGCCGATGGCGAAATCTATGATCATGTGGACAAGCTCGTCGCGTAAGTTTGACAGAAGAGGCTTTGTTATCTGGAAGCCAGGCCGCATCGCGTAGAGGACCCTTTACATCTACACACACAGACACGATCGTTTTGCTTATGAGCCCGACAAGCTTCTGTCGCTGAGTCACTCACTGGCCGTCATAGTGAGAATGTGCATTTAGATTTGGACCTTAAGATAGTGCCGCAGACACATCATGAGCACATCGTCTAAGTATATCTAGATATTTGTAGCATACAATTGTGTATCAATCTGATAGGAGCTTGCACTCAGAGATGTCTCCGTTTTTATTTCGCAAAGACACTGTATACTCTTCAACTTACGATGCGAGACTGCAGAACAGAATGTGAAGCATCTTTTGTCACATGATTTGGTGTTGGATTGTGTACATCGTATGATTTTGTTCCCGGCAGTCCACCCCTTCATCATGTCCCTTCTGTTAGTTGCAGTTTCTGAGGTGGGAACAGGCTGTGTCTGCACTGGAGGAGCTGGAGGGATTTCTCGGAGGCCGCAGCGCTCAGTTGTGTAGCTTCTTGTTGCATAGGATAGGCCTTTCGCTTGTTTTGTCTGTCTTTTCGCTTGCATCTTGGTGGTGAATTGTTGTTGGGCCAGTTTGCTTGCTGACGTCTCTCGCCTTGCGCCGCTGAAGTTGTGTTGTGATGTACTCGTTGTGCCCAAAACGTACGTCCAATTCTCTGCTCAAGGCAGGGTGGAGGGGATGTCAGAGGGGCGGAGACCACGAGTCAGAATGCATTGGATGCAAGGAAGATGCACGACAAGCATGCACTTTTGGTTTTGGATTTTCTGGCAGCAGGACAGACTTCAGTCATAAAGTGGATCCTTCGGTGTTCGGTTGTAGGCTCCGGAGGCTCTGGGCCAGGGCTGGGCCTGTTTCTGCCTCTCCAGTCGCAAGGGGCGGATGACTTGCTTCGAGGTTCGGGATGTTCTGGATCGCGAAAGGATCATGAGGTCATCATCCATCATCCTGTGCACATCATTCAACTGACGTTGCGTGCATAATCCTGCATCACCCATTCCGGTCCTCCTGCAGGGGTTGACGCCATCGGCCGGACATCCGCAATTGCTGCTTGCGTGCAAAGTCGGCGGCCACCTCACTACTGGCACTTTGAGTGACAACATGTGACAACTTCCCCCACAGAACCTCGTTCCCGGAAGCCGACCTTCGCTTTGGAGGGAAATCGCTTGGATATACAGTTTCTGACCTCATCTTTCCAGAGCCTCGCACCCCGCCAGCCTCTTGAACCCCAAAAGAAAGGGACCCCCTTCCCGGCCCCCCTCCGGCTTCCGGCTCCCGCCCCCCCTCGGGCCGCGCAAAGGCAATGGGAGGCTGCGATGCTCCTGCAGCTACCTCGGATCTGCGCTGGTAAAGTTGAGAGACCTGGTGTTGGTACTAGTGGAACCAACACAAGTGGCCCCGAGCCCTGGTTCTGATAGGGCTCTTGCCCAACGCTGAGGCTCGGCGACGTCATCTTCGAAGGTTTGGCAGACTCTGCCGTCGCAGGGTGGCACCAAGCTGTTATTGAGTTCCCATTGCTGCTGTTTCGTTAGTGTTGAGGGGGTGTTGGGGTGGCGCCTTGGGTTTACTCTGTTTCTGTGTGGTGTTTAGCAAAACAAAACTCCGCTACCGCCTGAGGACGTTTCATTCGCTACGTTGTCCAAGACTCCAAGGCCTGCGCGTCGGGCATTTCTGCCTGCGCCCGCACGCTGCGCTGGCAGCAGGCTCGAGGAGTCTGCAGAGTCAGAGCACCAAACGGCCTTAAACCGTTTGTAACCCCTAAAACCCTGGCAAAGTACCCGAAGTTCAGGCCATGGAGCTCCTTCAGCTGGCCCAGAAGGAATCCCTGGTGAGCAAGCAGGGTTCTCACCTCAGCTCGGTTTCTCAAGGGTCGGTAAGGCGACTTGAAGCATTGAGCATGGCAGAACGGTCGCAAAGAACGTGGAGTGCAGGAGAAGGTCAAGGTTTTTCAGCTGGCACAGAGGATTTCCGGGCCTATTCCTTGCCGGAATGAACTTACCCCGTCTCAGTTGTTGGGGGACGAATCAACCTAAGCATATAATAAACCGCCCACGCGACATGCAATTCAAAGCTCCTCCCCCCCCCCCCCCCCCCCAAGTCCGAAGTTCCCTGGGAGCCCTGGGAGCCTCTCCTGGGAGCCCGGCAAGGCTTCAATGCCGCCATCAGTTCCTGTAAGCAGCCGGGTCAGTGGCCCATCGCCGGCTTCCAAGAATCCGCAAGAAGCAAGACGGTTTTTGCCAGCCGCCTTCATTCTTTGCCAGGGCTTCGGTTCAGTCGTGCAAATTGTTGAAAATTCAATCCTGGATTTGTGTGTTCTTAGAATTCCGGTTGCTTGCGTTCGTTGAAGAATCTTCAGCATCTGCGAGTTTTATGTGGGCCAGCACGGGCTTTCTGTAGTGAAGTCGATGATAGTGGTTTCTCACTGCGTGTGCAACCCGGGGATGTAGCCCGGAGAGGGCCTTCCCACCACCCAAACAGGAGGACATTCCAGCGCTTGCATGCCATAGACATAGACATGACCGTGTATTTTCTGAAGAATACAAACGCGCAGCCAAAGAAGGCTGAATCCCCTAGACCAACACAGGACAATGGGCAGCTCCAAGTGCCAGCTGCCAACGCATGAGGCAATCCACCTCCTGTCCGAGATGCGGGCCCACCGCCCCGCCGGAGATGTCGCAAGCTGGGCACCTGGGAGCAGCTACCGAAAGTCCTCCGGCTGCCGCTCAGGGTTGTCTAATTGTGCGGCTGGAGCTGTTTCCTAGAGCAGCCACACACACACACACACACACGCACACCATCAAATAGCCGACATGGCCAGTGCGAGCATTTTCAGACACAGAGAGAGAAGACTGGTGTTCGAGGCTTCACTGCTGCTTGTAGCAGCTGCCGGAGCCGGGCACCCCCAGTGTTCTCACCAGGTCTCAATTTTGTGGCGTCTTTGGACTTTCTGATCGTTTCTCAACCTGATTCTTGCTTCTCAGCTGTTCAAAGGGGGCCTTGAAACTCAGCCCGAGACATTCTGGAGTTGAGGTGGCCGGCAATGGCAGCGAGTCCTGCAAACACTGCAGGCAGGTTCAACTCAGACAAGGGGAACAGATTCAGAAGAGTTGGCAGCTGAGGTTTCTTGAGCTGTTCGGCAGATGGTCTGACGGGCTAAAGGAACGCCCCCACCGGGACTGCAAGAGGCCTCCTTGCAAAGCCTGATGAACCGTACACGGCAGTTGCCACGAACCGCAAGGTTCATCCCTCTACATGCCTCGACATCCCATTACGCTACGTCTCACGAAACGCTGCAAGGCCTTGCCTCTTGTGACTCATCTTGTGCATCCATAGCTCTGCTCAGGACGCGCGCCGCAACAAGGAGATGGATGCCGGCCTTGAGGGCCTTGCAAGGGGCCCGGACATGTTTGCATTGCGGGAAGCCGCCCCAGGTTCTCAAGCCCGTCCGCGGCCAGTGTGTTGGAGACATGTGTGCGCTCAGTGAGATTAGGACTTCGAGGTTTCTGGTCGAAGTAAAAACTACTTTCCAACGCCCCAGATAAGGCTCGAAGCCTCAGCTCCCCAAACTCAGCATTGCCCTGAACCCTAAACCCTAAACCCTAAGCACTAGAAAAGGTTCACAGGGTTGTTAAAAAACCCTAAACCCCCTACCCCCCAAACCCTGAACCCTACACAGGAGCCAAAGCAGGGCAGCCATTTCTGAGGCGCTGACGGCCCAGCTCCAAAACGGAGCCTGGCTGCAAGCGCTGGAGACCATCAGCACGGGCCCCGTAGAGATGTGTCGAGCTACAATGGAAAAGGGATTGTTTCGGGATAGTATATGGTATAGGGATAGTAGAGGGACAGTATAGGGCTAGTATAGGAACAGTATAGGGACAGTCTAGGGATAGAAAATGGATGGTAATTATAGGAGCTCTAGGAATTGGAGTCTTTCTTCAAGTACCTGGGGCAGGCTTTGGGCATGTGAGGCTCGCAAGGTAACTGTGAGGTGGCTCTTGTTTTTAGCGGTATCAGATTCTCATCAGAGTGACTCTGAGTGTGGTGAGGTTCAATATCAAGACCCATCGCGTAAGGAAGTGAAGGAGTTGTGAGTAAGCTTCGTTTAACCTCGAAACCCTACACCAAAACCCTGAACTCCAGCCTCAAGTGATGATGAGATCTTCTCATTTCGCGGGCAGGCCATCGAATGTACCCTTGGCAGCTCTCGGGCGACATGTGCGCGGAAGCGGTGGCTGAAGCGGCCGGGTCCCCACTCTGGCAGTCGAATGGCTCTTGAACCGGAGTTGTGTTACGTCATGCTTTAGGGGAAGACCCTTGCAGCGAAGGCACTTCGAAAACGGATCCAGATCTCATACAGTCCCCGAAGCGCTGAACTCAAACTGAAGCTCACTCATGAGGGGAAAATCTTTGAACCCGAAGACGTGTCCCCCCCCCCTCTTGCCCCCCTCCTTTCCCTCCCCCCTTGCCTCCCCCCAAATGCTCGAAACAACTTTCAGGAAGCCGCTGGGGCCACAGCTTGGGCGATGCCTTGGCTGAGCCAGGCGCAAGGCGCGGCCGATGCCAAACCATGCAAGAGAATGCAAAAGCCATGCAAAGCCCCCTCCAACGTTTTATACCAGGGTCATGATCATCATGACCCTGGTATAAAACCGGGAAGGTACCGACTCCTTAGACTCGGACCCAGGCCTAACCATCACAGATTCCAAACTCCGAGAAGAAGCCTCGAGCGCAAACCGAGCCCACCCCACAACCTCAACAAAGAGCTTCAACCAACCCTAAGCCCTCCAACATCTCAGGCAGCCTCATCCGCTATCTGCAAGAGGCGACTAGTTGCACCTCTCGTGAAGAGTTCCAACCCGCCGGGGACCCTGGTCTCTGTATTTATTTGTATATACGTGATTATGGCGGTATTTCTCCATACGTATGTATGTATGCAGCAGAACAGTTTGTATTCTCAAGTATTTTGTATTATGTTTTATTGTACTGTTCGTTTTGGGGTTTAGAAAGCCTTCGAAAGTCTCAGTGATAGGTTTTTTGGTGGCGGGGTGGGACATTTGAGTTTGGGCCTTCAGGTTTACCGCCTGTGTGTGGACGTTGCAAACGCAACGCCCCGGCCCAACATCCACAGCCCTTGACTTCTCAAACCCTAAACCCTAAACCCTAAACCCTAAACCCTAAACCCTAAACCCTAAACCCCAGGTGCTGCTGGCAAAGATCCTGCAAGAGCACGGGCGCCTGAAGGATGCCGACCGCCGGGCCTTACGCCTCAGGGCCGCAAGGTGGAGAGGTTGGGTCCCAGGGGTTCGAGGGCTTGTTACGTGACTTGCCGGGTTTTGGGGTGTAGGTTGCACTCTGAGTCTGCGTTTAAAGGGCCCTTAGTTATGGTGCGGAACCCTAAACCCTCAACCCGAAGCCCTAATTAAATAGTTAAAAAGAGTGTATGAGTGAGGGCCCCAATATTACTTCAGTAAAACGAATCCCTGAATATTCTAGAGAAACCCAAGCCCTTTAATGCTACAAATATGGTTCCCCATCACGCCTGCAGACCCTGCTAACGCCTGGTCTGGATAACACTCGTCTTTTGGGGTGCTAAAGGGTGGTAAGAGGCCTTCCGAGTATGCGTTGCAAGGCCGGAAGGTGCTTGATCCCCTCCTTTGGCGACTGGAGGCTCTTCTCGAGGCTCCGGCTTGGGGGGCGGGTAGTTTAACAATCATTTTGGATTGGCCTTGGTGTTGACGGATGTGTGGAAGATGTCTTTATGGTGTGTGTTTGGTGTTCCGGGCCCAATTGCCGGTCTTCAGTTCGCGTCTCCGGCTGGTTGGCTTTGTACCCCCCCAGCAGCAAGCTGAGCCATGGCTTTGATCATTCGAGGCACCTTCATCACGATTGATTTGATGCTGGAAGACCTGAAGCCCTATGCCCTATGTCCCCAAACTACGTACCCCGCCATGCATGACCGAAATGCCCGAAGATCAACTCACAAGCGGCCCCGTGCCCATAAACCTGAAGCACAGACCACTCCCCCAACTTTCAGGACCCAGCGCCCACAGAATACAGGTCCGCTCGGGAATGGGCTTGGGGGGCATCGTAGAGCTTCCGCCAAAACTTTCCCAAGAAGCTGGAGATCTGTGGCCTCCAGCCCTCCTTTCATGCCACAACTATGACATTCATTGTGGGGTTTCGGGGTTTTGGGCCTTGTGGGGGTAAGAAATCAGAGCCCAAACAATGGAGTTTTTGGTGGAGATTTGGCGGCCCGAGGACAAACACGTTGTGCTCGAAGGGTCCCCAAGTTGAGTTGCGGCCCGCAGCCTTGTTGGTATCGGGGGGATGTGTCCGACACATAACGCCTGGACGTCGTCTAGGTGTTTGCTGCGGTAGGTTTCCTTATTGAGATGCAACACCCCAAAAGAACAGCCTGGAGTTCTGTCGTGGTAACAAGGGTGGTCGAGGTGATGCTGGTCTGAGCGCCTTAATAGCCCCTTAAACCCGAAAGGCTGAAAGATACATACCGAGCCGTGTATCGATGACCACACAAACGCATCCTCTCTACGACTCCCCCCTTAGTGCCCTCATCACCAGCCCTGCAAGGCCCCTGAGGCAGCCTCAGTTCTGGAGGCCTGGCCGCAGCTGGCCGATTCCTCACAGCACTTCGGCAGCGCTATTCGGGCTTCGGGATGTTTAGGCTTGGGCTGACAGCCCTGTACTACTGTACATTGGCATCAGTGGGGTTGGCGCAGCTGGCCGTGGATCGCAGATGCTTTAAGGGAGTTCTTCCAGGTCTCAGAGGCAAAGAAGCCGTGGAGTCTTAAGTGACTTTTATGGTTGCCTAAGGAACATGGCTTTCAACCTGAAAATTCTCACAACTAGGACCAGGATTCGAATTGGCCGCTTCGGGGCTGCTTCGGAGGCATGGGGAAGCAGCAAACAAATGCATTCGGCTGGCGACCGACATGAGAGCCGCACATGGTGTAGTACGGTGCTTCATTCGTTGAAAAATCCTCGGGCCAGAAGACTCTGGAATACTTAAGACAGCATCTGCATGTGTTCTGCATGGATTGTCTGGTGTTATGGTATTCGGTCCATGTAGCCCCTCATATCCGAACACCAGCACCTCACGTGCTTGAGACTTCACCAAAACCCAAACCTGGACCCCGAAGCATCTCACACTCAACACCCAGATCGGGAATACTTTCGGAAAGCATGGAAACGCCAGCCGCGTCCCAAGTCGCATGGGAAGGTGATGATGTTGTTTGTTAACGACTTGGTTGGGGACTTATTGTTGGCTTCAGGGCGGCCTTTTGGCGGAAGGTGCAGAACTGAGTCGCCGTTTCGGAGATGAAGGATGACGTTCACAAAAGCATGGCCCCATGCCATCGCGGCCTTGAGTCTTTTGGGTCGAGCACACGGGGGTGATTGAGAGCTAAAAGCCCCGTGATGGTTCCCATGGCCAAGGGCGAGAGATGGGAAAAGTCAGGAGGCTCCTGAAGCGAAGTCTGAGAGCGCGACGTCGCACCCAGCATGAGCAAAACAGCAAGAGAAACCCGGGGAACGAGCTGTGTTGGATCCAACCGGGGCCCAAGGTTCTTTCTCCAAGCCCGCTCGACCAGCCGCGCCGACCTCCCAGGGCTTCGCGAAGTGGCGGCTCGGCATGCTTTAGTCACTTTAGTCCTCGGTTTGCACAGAAAAAAGGCTGGCTTGAGGCTGCTTTTCAGTGCGTGCAAGGTTGCTGTCTACTGCTGCAGTCTGTCGAGGGGTATCACGCCTATCAGCCGAAAGAGAGCGAGATTGCAAGAACATTAATAATTTGATGCATTACAATAAATATAAGACAATATAAGACAAGATCAGGATAGTATCATATAATATAAAATACATTTTGTGTTTTGCATAGTGTTCGTTTTTGTGCCTTGCGTGCTCTGCACAGAAGCCGCTGTGGCACAGGTAGCTCTGTTCCGAAAACCCCGAACACCTCAGTTGCCGAGCCGGGTCGTCTCTTTCGGTGCCGATGCCACGTTGGACATTCTCTGCAAGGACGGTTTAGGGTTGAGGGTTTCGGTTTTGGGGTTTAGAGCTCGAAATTTTTTGAGAACTGAGAGTACTTCCTTTGTCTTCATCGGGCCGGGAGGGGCCAGGCGATGGTCATAAGACGACAACTTGCATGATTGCCTGTCACTTGTGTCTTGAGTTCTTCGCAGCTGCCGGCAAGAGAAGCACTCTCCATCGCTCCATGCTATCATGTATTGGATTGTATTGGGCATTTTTGGGCCTCTGGGCGTGTCTTTTGCTTTTAATTCCACCGGGGCTCCTGCGCGCAGGCTGGGATGAGCCGCGGGGTCAGCTGGCATCTTCGGGCCCAAAGATTGGCCCGAGGACACTCTGCGTGTTGCACTAATTCCTGCGCGTTCTAGAGATGCTGGGCCACTGGGGGGTTGAACGTGTTGAATCGTTTTGACAAATCAGGCTTCAAGAGTCTGTAGGTCCTGAATCTTACCCGGGCCTGGCCCCATGCTCTCTATCCCTAAGACTTTAAAGTAAAAGGCCCTAAACCCTGAGGCCTTAACCCTAAACCCTAAACCGCAGTGAAGCAGGCTTCAACACTCCGCCCAGGAGAGCTCACCAGCTCTGAAGCCCAAATCGCCCGAAGGCCAAACGGAAAGGACCCCGCTCAGAGCTACTGGACTTGGGCACTTCGAACTCAACACCAAATGGGATTGAAAGGGGTTTAGGGTTTAGGGCAGCTTAGGGTTTAGGGTTTCAAAGGTCTGTTCTGGAGTCAGGAGGCTTCGTTTGGCTTTCGGCACGTCCGGTGTTTGATGGACACACTGGGGCGTGATTTTCTGTCTGGCATCTTCGTGACCTCAAGTATCTCGGAGTTCTCCTCGCCGAAAACTCAAGCCTGGGCAAGAGTCTGTGACAGATGTCCGGACAAGCGCGCACAAGCATTGAGTTGTGAAGACTTAAAGTCTCAAAGTGCTAAGATGTTGTTGGCTTTGAAAACAGGACGTCGCTATCCTGGAGTTGTGCTAGGCTCCTAGGACACTGTTCCTCTTTTCCTTTCAGTCCCTTTTCACTTGTCTTTGGTACGGCTTCAGGTTGCATTCAGTGCATTTGCAGGAGTTGCCGGCGTTCCTGTCCACTTCCCTGGGCCACCCACACCGAAGCAGAGCTCAGCTCCTACGCAGCAACGGCTTGGGTCGGCGGGCGGACCGTTTAGCATCACCATATGGTAAGAGCTTTGCCAGCTTGGCTGCAGGCTCATCGGGTGGGGGCGGCGTGTGGCCACAGAGGCCCAGGAGGCGTGGCACTGAGTCAGGGCGTGTCGGGGCTTCAGGGCTTTCAGGGGGCTGCACGCCCCGACATCGAAAAAAGCCGCGCAGACATCGAAAAAATCGCCATGACATCGACAGATAACAGCGAAAGCAGACCCCATGACATCGAACGATGCCACGGTGCACCCGAGGACATCGAGCAAACCGTCCGACAGCGAAGAAGACCCCAGGACATCGAAAGACGTGGAGCCCCGACATCGAAAAAACGTCCTGCAACGAAAAGCCGGGACTGGCTCTCTCACAGCACATAGATGTCGAACTGGATCGGGGTATAGCCAATCGCAAGACTACAACATGGGAGCAGCATTCCTGCAAAAATGCGGTGGGAGAGTAGAGCTGTTTTCGAACGCTGCTTGGATCGGCGTTGCTCTGCGCTGCAGCCGCTACATTTGGACTTGGAGATTCTGTGGCTTGCCCAAACCATTGCCGAGAGGGTAAAAGTGGCTGGGACCCTGCCTACACCCTGCTAGCTACAAGAAGGCGAAAACAGGGTTACGGACACCACTGCTCCGCAAGCCACATAACAGAAGTGAAGCCTGAAGTCTTTTTGCTAGAGTTTTGCTGGGATGGGGCTTTCCTTCCAGCATTCAAAAGGTGCAGCTCAGAGAGCAGAAGGCAACGAACCATCGTAAGCCCGTTTTGTTGTCAGAATCTGTCCGACTTCAATCCTTCGCAGCGCAGAAAAGCGGGTTCGAGTAAATTGACCATCTGAGCCCAATGCAATGCTTTCTGACTCTAATTTGCCGGCCATGGTCGGAGAAATCTGTGCTGGGGCAGTCCTGCGTTTAAGGCTTAATGTTCGGTCGGAGAAAACTGTCCCGGGGTATAGTCGTGCTTTACGACATCAGAACATGCAACCCATTGCCCGCATTTAAATCGTACCCCTTGTCTGTGCACAACATGCACAACCCAATGCCCGCAACAATTTTTACACCCTTGTCTCACGTGCGATACCACAACGTACACAAGCCTGCGCGCAGAGCGAATCGTACCCCTGTCTTGTGTGCGACATTCAAAGCATGCACAACCCAGTGCGCGTCCGAGTCCGTCCCTCTCTGCGCCCCTCCGCACACCCGTCCGTCCCGTCCGTCCGGAGGCCGACCGTCCCAACCCAAGGTTCAGTTTTTTCGATGTCCGTAGTGCCGGACATTGCAAGTTTTTTTCGGTCGGACATCGCAAAAGACCCAAGCCATGTTTCAATGTCATGGCGTCTTTCGATGTCCGTAGGGCAATAGTCCCCTCTTGAGGTGCTTTGAGGTTTTTGGGGGCTTCGGGGTCTTAGCCTTCGACTTTTCGGGCTGAGTAAGACAAAGGGCCGGTCCGCTTCTCCCAGGCGACCGGGGGGTGAAGTTCAAGGGGGAGATCTGAACTCCGCTGCCCCTCAGGCGCTTCCTGGGCTCTCCTCCCGCGTTGCAGCCGCACACTGCGAGCGCCTCGCCCTCCTCGTGCTCCTCGAGACCTTAAAGCTGTTACCTGGCATCTGACTTGGCCAATGTTGGTTTAAAAGGTTGTTTGTGTCCTCGGATTGCAAGTTTCTTTGGCGCGGTGCAAACGGCCACGGGCATTCTTAGGTTGTTTTCGTGTCCCATCCTGTCCCCGAAAACCTTGAGTCTGAATCCGCTTCTGCATCGCCTCTTTGCCAAGGCAAAGTTCAGCCCGACTTAGACCGCTGCAGCCGTCCTTGAACGATGCCGACGACTGGGATGATGGTCTGGATCAGGAACTTCTCATCGATCCACTGCCACTTCGCCCTCCGGTTTCTCTGAAGCACAGCCGGGCTTTGGAGGAAGGTGTCGCGCCTCTGGAGTCCAAGCCCATGTCGCAGTCCCCAGCCGTGCATGTGGACGAGGCAGACGGTGATGAGGTTCCTGGCTCGGAGTCTCGACCAGCCAACCAGAATCCACAATCTTCACTGGCAACAGGAACTCACCAAGTGGTAGATGAGACAGGCAATCAGGACCAGTCGCCTCCAGCAAGGCGTGCTGGTCAAGAGAAGGGTGGAGCAGCGTATGCTGGGAGCAGCCAGTCTACTCCGGGACAAAAAGCCCAGGCTTCTTCAGGCCCCTTCCTTCGCAGCCGAAGCGAGTATCTGGCACAAGTCCAGTTCTTCTGCGATCAGGCCCAGGAGACGAATTATAAGGATCCACAGGATTCAGGCTTCAAGTGGGATCTTTGTTGGCATTCTGTTTGGACATCGTGGAAGTCGTGGGCCCAACGCGTACGGCCGAATCCCGACTTAACGAAGCTTGTGAAACGTGGGTTGAAGGGTGTAGGGTTCCCATGCCTCAGGGGCCACAGGCCCTCGAAGGCTGAACCCAACCCGAAGAGTTTTCTCTTAAGCCTAGTAGCCAGAAGCAATCCTACAAATCCTGTAAATCCTGTGCACCCCTCTAAAACCCTTGTAAACTCCTCTGCGGGCGAGAGGAGAAGGCGGCGGAGGCGCTCTCCGCTGCAGTGAGGGCCACAGCCCCGGGTGGCGATGCCCGGAGGTGGCTGGAGGCGGGCCTGCGGGTTCCTGGAAAGTTTCCTTTTTTTGTTTTCTTTGGGGGAGGGGGGGGAGGTGGGGGTGGGATGTTGTGGGGGTTTCTGCTCACGTCCTGCGCTTTGTCTGTCGATTGCCAATGCTGGCAAGAAGTACGCGCTAAGCCCATAAGCCGCTAAGCCGCACACCCCGACACCGCCAAAATCTTAGGTAGCTTTCGTAGGATTTGCGTAGTGCAAGTGAAGCTTCAATGTTCAGGTTTACCTTGCTCTGGCAGCTCAGGTGGCGCAGGACATTCTGCATCTGCATCTCGACAATATCTCGAGGGCTTCGTCTGACAGGTGCCATATTTTGGGGGCCATTCGGGTCAAACACGTTGACGCCGCCCAAACAACGAAATGCCGGCACCAGTCGCTGAACCATGTCGAACCCGAAGGCTACAAGCCCCGAGCCCCCACTCTAGTCCCCAGAAAGGGAGTCAATACATAAGCCCCCAGAGTCTCGAAACCGCCAAGTTAGTAAAAAGGGGGAACATCCTAACTCCCAAGCAAGCAAAGCCATCAAGAGGGCCGAAGCCTTGAACCCCAAAGTTCAGGAAGGCCCCGTGCACGAAAGAGCCCCGAGACCTGCGCCAACAAGCGAGTGAGGCCAGGGCGTGGATCGTTATTGGGTGTTTTTGGGGGTTTTGTTTCCTCGAATTTGATATCTTGGGGGGGTCGTGTTGAAGTCTTGGGGGGTCTTCAGGCAACCTGCAAGGTTCAGGGTTCCAGGCGCAGCTGCAGATAGTTGCAAGTCATACAAGCCTGAAATCACGCAATCTGAGTCTGGTGGTCCGGATATCCGAAAGGAGCCCCAAAACCGAAACCCTGAACCCCTCTAAACCCTCTAAACTCTAAACCCGAAAACCTCGAAAATCTGAATGTGTGGTAGGCGGGCTCGGCGATGCTGGCTGCGCAGCAGGCGAAGTCAGGGGCAGTGGACTGTGAGGCCTGGTTTAGTCATGTCCCAAGGTGGCGTTTTGGGGCCGAGGGTTTGGGATGTTCCCCGTTATACTAGCAGTCCTAAATCGGGATTTGGGTACCCCTCTTCTAATCCCCTCTTAAGGACCTGTTAGTATGAGGGGGAACATCCCAAGGTCAAGGGTTCAAGGTCTGGAGGGATTTAGGGTGGAGGGTTTGGAGGTTCAGGGGGAACTCGAGGCAGCTTCTGGTTTAGGTGCTTCGAACTCAGGGTGGTTTTGGGTTTGTTGCCTTAACCCTGAGGCATTAACCTTCGGTCTGTGGGTTCTTGATGGTTCTTGAACAATCATTGGTGGCTACCTCCAAAGCTGGGTGGTCGAGGCCCTAGCCACAGCCGAGCGCGCGCTTGGCGATCTCCTCATCTGGCCGGGCGTTTTTTTTTTTTTTTTTTTTTTTTTTTTTTTTGGCTTGTTAGCTTAATGTGGCTGAAGGTTGTCGATACATGAGACTTCGGGCAGTTTCAAGTTTGGAGGGTCTCGTCCTGAGCAACAAACTGCGCGTGAGTATCATTCGCTAATTTCGTGTGTCTGCGGCTTGTATCAAAACTCTGCAGAACACATATCATACAAAATCGTACACTTGCTCTTTGCTCACACGCCTTTGATTAGGTAGCCAAGCAATCTCGAGATAGAGAGTGACTGAAGATCAACCCCTAAACCCTCAACCCTCAACCCGAAGCCCTATTGGTGACTGCTGCTGCTCTTGCGTACGGCGATGCTCTCGGATCCCTTCTTGACTTATCGCATCCTTGGCATCTTTACTGGAACTCTAGGACTCGGCAGGTTTGATGTTTTTGGCCTCTGAGGATGACATCCCAGAGCCCTTTAAAGCCTCCTTCAAGGCTCAATAGAGGAGAGAGTGATCGGGGAGCTGTCTCCAAAGGCCAGCATGTAGCTCCCGATGGCTCCCCGAGAGGCCCTACTTCTTTTTTGCCGCCCTGAACCGATTTAATTCACAGGCCCGTGTCCAGTGGTTGGTGCTTCGCCCTGATCCGCAGGCGCTGCCATCAACTCAGCCCACTGCGCTCGCGGAGCGGGTTCAAGTCGGCGCTAGCGGAGGTCCGGGCTTCAAAAACTTTGGGCTTTGGGGGTTGGGGTGTTCCCCCTTGTACTAACAGTCCTTCATAAGGATTACAATAGGGGGGGTACTTTCATCCCGATTCAGGACTGTTAGCATAAGGCGGAACATCCCAATATGGGGGCTTCAAGGACTTTGGGGCCTCAAGGGACCTAAGTATGGGACTTAAGGGTTAAGGGTTTAGGGTTGAAGGACTTCAGGGAGCCTTCATCGTAGCTTGGAGCTTAGTTGGGTTCTTTCGTGTCCTTCGGACTCCCACATGTTCTGATCTCCTAAGGTTTCGGGCTAGGGACCATGCTGAGCCCCTTGAGCTGGCAGGCGAAGTATCGGGTTTTAGGATGGATCGGCACGTGCACACATCCTCAATGGTCTGGGAATGGAGCCGTGCCCTTGCACAATGAGCCCCGCCCAAGAGCCGGAATTGTGGGAATTCGCACGGCCTGCATCTTGGACAGAGACCCCTTTGCAAAGTGTCACGCAGACCTGAAGATTCAAGACGCATCTCCCAAGTAGGTTTTTGCCATCAATCATGGAAGCTCCTTCTGCGTGTAGGCCTTGAGCGGGCAGACGCTCACAACGCAGCATTGGCGAGAGCCTCTACGGTTTGGCCTGGTTGAGCATATGGTTCTCATACATGCAGAGTTTTGCAGCGGCTGCGTGTATGGGGATTTTGTCGCAAGCTGGTGGAAGCGAACAGGACTTAGGTATGTCTGGGGGGGGCTTCCGGCCTTGCATCTCCTACCTGCGCTCTCCATGGCTCTCGACCGGTGAACGCCCAAGCCACAACAAACCGTCAGTAAGACAAGCAATCGGCGTGAGGCTTGAAGCCAACAACGCTAGTGTTGTGGTCCCCTTGTGTCGCTTTTCCTAGTATCAGTATCAAGCATCGTGGGAGTACGTCCTTTCAACAGCTTAGATCTGCATGCGAATGTGCCAAAGATCAGCTGCGGGGCTGGACTCGGCTCACGCTATTCTGTGGCTGTTGCCGAGGTCGAGGTTCTTTTACATCCACAAGCAAGTGGCTCTGTGCTCGGACGGTTGCGACCGCTCGCCATGTGTTCAGGGTTTTCTTGACAGCGCAGCGCAGCAAGAAGATGTATCCTGAGATCTACATCAGCTGAACCCTTCGAAACGAGCCCCCCCAGAAGCCCGCAGCGGCGAGGTGGCCAGGCAGCTACCCGAAGCCGACTTCAAGGCGCTTCGTTGGCCCTGTTGCGCTTCGTGGCGTGCTGTTTCGGACCTTAGGGTTTTTTTGGCGGCGTTCCATGGAGCATGTCGGGGTGGGTAAGAGTGATGCGGCAACCTTGGGGAGGGCCTTGAGGTATCTCTTGACAGGCCTAGGCAAGCAACTGCTCGGGGCCAACCAGGAAGAAAGGCCAGATTTGTTTTGCTGCACAAGGACCGCTGGAGGGCCGGGTTTCCAGCGCCTAAACCTGACAGACCCACCCCAAACCCGAAGTCCTAAAGCCAAAATTTATTTGAAAAAGCACAATTTTCGCAACATTCTGCTGGCTCAAGCTGACGTCCTACTCGCGCCCGCTCTCGGGCCGAACACTGCTAACAGCGATTTTTCACGCCCTCTGGCCCAATATTCTTGCGGGTTAGGCTTTCGCGTTTCGGCTACATCATAGGGCTAAGAGTTCAGGCGTCGGAACAAGAGATTGCTCGGGTTCGGGGGTGTTCAGATTGAAGAGTGGGCTTCCTCTGGATTGAAATCATCTACGTAGATTTGCACACTTCCGCCGCATTGAGGCTTCAAGCGTGTAAAGTATGTAATTATAGCAGCGTCCAGGAATGATATGGTTTGTTCAGTAGCCGTGAGCTTGACTGGACAACATTCTTGAAAAGCACCTGCGAGCTGTCTTTGGTGACAGATTCAGCGGAAGTCAGCTACACCCACACTTGCAACTCTACACTAAAGCTAGAATGATCAGAAATTCATTTGCTTCTGCTGGACATTGCTGCTTTCAACTGGACCTGCCAAGCTCAAGCCCAGAGGACATTTCTAGGCAGTTTCCAAAAGTAGAAGTACTTCTTCAATACGACTCAACACCCCCCACCCACCCCCCCACCCACCCCCCCACCCAACCCCCCCCCCCCACCCAAAAAAAAAAAAAAGAAAGCCTTGGAGTGCAACCCAGGCCTTCAAAAAGAAAGCTTCCAACGATGGCTTGGGCACCTCGGACCGATGGGGGTTTCCGAAAATAGGGGCTCCGATACTGAGGATTCTAGTATATAAGGGGTAAAATCGGCTCCCCCCTCCCTTTTTTGGGCAGCACCCAGATCAAGGTAGGGCCTAGGCTTGAAACACGGGGCATGCTGGGTGCCTTGCTGCTACGGAGCGCAGCTTCAGATATCAGAATTGGCGCGAACAGCGTTCTGCATGGTCACGTGAAGCTAGCCCTCGACTAGGAGCTTCCACAAAAAGCCCTCATGTCCAACGTGCTTCGGTCGGCACATTGTCCATTTGTCATTTCCACACCCAAGAATTTCTCATGGTCATTGCTGCAGGTATCGAAATGCCTGGCTCCGGACTCGGCATTCCAATGTAGGGTGACGCTCGAGGGGTTGCCAAAGGTGCGCGGCTGTTAAGTCAGTCCCTCAGGTAAGGTTGCTCGAAACTTAGGCAAGATTGCCTAACGTGATGCTCAGGGCTTTGCGTCTGAAAGCCTGCTGCGTTTCTGGCAAGGATCCACATATCTGGCCCCAGAGCACTTGACTTGAATGCCCACATGTGGATGGAACTCATGGGTACGCTACCCCCCCACCCCGTCCGGTGTCCAAGGGTCTAGCTGGCAAGTCAGGCCACGTTGTCGGTGGCCATGGTGGTCCTGGGACAGGAGCCTGAGGTCCTGGGCCAAGCGGGTGCATGGGGGATGGATTGGTGTCAGTGAGTTGGTTTGGACCTTCAATGCTCGGGCGATGAAGCAGGGCTACGGTTTCAGATTGGCGTGATTGATCGTGCGGCTTGGGACAGGTGTCAGATGTCTGCCTGCGCCTAGATTTCCTTGGCTCTAGATCAGCAAGCGATAAAACACAAGCAGGTAGCGGAGAGCACATGCCACTGGATACTGAGCCCTGCGTACGTAGCAGAACCTCAAACTCCCGTATCCTGAGCCCATGAGGTCACCTAGATCCTCCACTCTGTGCATTGATCCTCCAAGACAACTCGGCACGCTGTACTCACCAAGCTCTAAAGGGTCACTCCCCGTCACATCCCTAAGTGCCTCAATGAGCAGGAAAGCACTGCACTGAATCAAGACGATCAGTGCGCAGGCGCTTCCCAATGCTTCCAGTGCCTTCCCCGAACTGCCATACACGTCCCACATACCACACCCCAGTGCCCGCTCCTGCGATGCAGCAATTTGCTTTTCTTTGGGGCTGTTGGGGTTCGTCTGCGTTTGCGTCATTCTTTGTCAAGCGATTGCCAGGTGTCTCCAAATATTCGAAAAAACCTTATGGAATCCCCAAAGGCCAGGACAAACTCCGCAACTCGACGTCTTGCCTTCCGACGCCGGTTCGATCATGGAGTCGTCGCGCACGGTGTGTCTCAGTGTCTGCTCCGTGTCTCGTCGGGTGCTGGGCTGCCTCTGCCTCACATCTTTGATCGGTCCACTGTTCTGCAACCAAACAGCTGGGTTGCAGACTTAGATAATCTTAGACGGTGATGTGCCCCAATCAACAAGCAGCTGGGAAGTAGGGTGAGATCATGACACGCAGCATTGCACATGTCCAAGAGGCTTGGGGTGAAAAGTTCAGGTTTCATGCGTGAACATAGCTTTTGGACCCCATAGTCACAGCAAGTAACGGTTTTCGTGACTGCCCTGTGGTTCTTTTCTCCTCACTCATCTGCTTAGCCAGGCCAAATGGCCAAATGGGAAAGAGAAAAGGGAGAAGGGGTACTCGACCAGTGTTCGGTCTCAGCTCATTTCAGTTATAAGGAATATGCACAATAGAGTCCAAAGAGCGGATGCTTAAGTTTGGTCTGAAAGCCTACTTTCATTGGGGAAGACCCTCATCTGGGCTGAAAGGGTCAAAGGTTCCCCAAAAATAGGAAGCCCTGGTCCCTCTGACCCTGGGTGTCGCCACAGGGGATGAGCGATGTGCCCTGAATGCGCTGCAGCATCGGGGCACGAAGATTGTCGCCGAGACCATTCAGGCTCCAAAGCCCTGGGCTTGCGGGTCCCGAAACTCTTAAGTCCGAACTACGAGGCACCGGAATGAATGGCAAGCGCAAACAGGACCGTGATCCTGGGTCCTAGGTGTCGGCTCCTAAGCAGCTTGGGTAGGTTCGGACGGAGTTTGCACAACAAGTTGCCAAATGGGCGGTGGTGGGATCCCGGAACTTCGATTTCGTCACCGGGTTTTGTGAGCCTGAAGCTCTGAAGTTTGATTTCGTCAGCCCCCTGTCTCCAAGCCCCTCGTCCTCAGCAGGCCGAAGAGCTTGAAGAAGAAGAAGAGGCTGATGACACACTCGAGTACGGGGAGGCAACATCAAAAGACCCAGTCTTGAAAAAGTTGAAATCCCAGCAAGCGCTGAGTCATGTTCACTGGGTGCTATCTGGCAGTTCTGCTTGGGGGGGGGCTCCAAGCTTCTCACCCCAGCAAGAGGAACCATCAGCGTACCATGATCGCTGGCACAGACATTTGGGTCCTGTCAAGTTTAACCACAAACGATGCTAGAATTATTTAGGCTCAGCGCTCGGGCAACGGGAAGTAGCAACTCATCCCCAGTTGGGTGCCGTGGCTATGACCCGGTTCGTTCTCGGCTGTCCCAGTTCAGACAGGAGCTCGAGGCCAACTACACAGAGCTCATGGAGTACGGGTGCTTCGCGAAGCCATCGGACATGCGCCCACTTCTCGGAAATGTGCAGTAGTTGGCCCATTACCTTGTGAGATCTTTGTTTGAGACGTCCCCAGGTTGTCTATGGGTCTAGCACGTCCCTTCTCCAGGCTGAAAGGCTGTAATTAGCCTGTGCTGGTTTCGGTCGGGTCAGACAGGTCTTGTGCCAGTGCTCCATCGAATGGAGCGAAACGGGTGAGAGCACCATGTCTAGTTGAGCTGTTCTTCAAGGCCCAAAAAGTTGTCACGTGGAACGATGATGCCCCAGCTTCCACGCACACCGAGGCTTGTCCTGGAGAGCCAGTGGCCGAGACTTCTTCGAGCAGTTCACTTTCGTGACGCAGGCGCTCGAAAGACATGGAAAGATTCACACCCTCGAGAGGATCGCAATTTTGTTTGCCAGAATATTACCAGGAATATCTGAATGACTGGGTAGCCATGCAAAAGAGAGACGATGTGTTTTTCGAATGTTAGCAGCAATTTGTAAATTTTGAACATATATAGGTATCAATTTTTTTAAGCGTTAATAAGTGGTAAACACGTTTCTTTCTGCACGCTAACGCACTTCCAGACACAATGGCCATGCCGCCGGCATCATTGGTATCGTAGTGAGTGCGCTGGTTCGGCACCATTCATACCCGCAGCATGAACTCGTGTGGTCCGAGATGTGAACCGATAACAAGCTTCACTCTTGATCGGTGATGCCATGATACCGTAGCTCTGGGTGCTTGCACTCAAAGAATTGCAACTTCTGATTTGCCCGATGTCCATCTGCTTGCCATGCAGCTGCAAGTTGCTCAGAAAATAAACGAAACGTAACCGCATCTGCATTCCCGGCTTGCGCTCTGTAGACCCTCCGACCCTATCTTTTCTCGTCGAAGAGTCGACATTGTGGATAACGATGATACTATACGTCATTCCTGCATTTCGCATCTGTGCATGTATGCGATACTTGAAAGGAGAGAACCTTCAATGCTATGTAGCAGAGTGTCCCAAGCTGTCCTGTAAAAATTGCTCCCCCATGGGCCGCGCACCCCCCCACACACACTCTCTCTCTCTCTCTATCTCTACCTCTCTCTACCTCTCTCTATCTCTCTCTATCTCTCTCTATCTCTCTCTATCTCCCTCTATCTCTCTCTCTATCTCTCTCTCTATCTCTCTCTATCTCTCTCTCTCTCTCGCTCTCTCTCTCTCTCTCTGCTACTCTTTGGTGTGCCTCCGTACGGCATGGCACAGCTGAAAAGCACGAACGCAGACTGCTAATCGGCTGCACAACGTACACACTGCACTCTACACCTTGTGCTGAATACATTGGCTATAGTACTGCAGAGACTGCGGTACTCCCGGAGAGTAGTATATCGCATGTTTCGTAAGACTCAAACAGTACCAGCTGCTACACAGTACTTCCATCAATCTACTTGGCGGTAGGTGTGCCACACAAAAAAAACCGGCAGGCCAACGAGTATGACAAACTCCACATCCTTGCTGCAAACCGCGTGATCCTTGCTTCTGAAGATTGCTTCAGCCATGTCCGCTGCGAGGACGACACGCATGGTGCCCACAAGTACCTGAACTTTCATGATGCAGTCAGGCACGGTGCCCGGGACTCAGCTGCGTCCAGCATCCAAGTGCGTAATGGGCTCGGAGCTTGAGACGAGCCTCATCTGGAAACCAACAAGAGAGCCAAAGCGGCAAATCAGCGAGGTCATCGGCGCCACCAGCCATGGGTCCATCTTCATGAAAATCGGTGGCATTGAGCCGACAGGCGGGCACCCGGCAGTTTCGGGGGTGAATCCTACCTAGACTTCAAGCCCTCAGAATGCCATTAAATATCAGGGGCTAGTTTGTTGCAACACAGTCTGTAGCCTGTGAGGGATTTCGAAGAAAGAAAGAAAGAAAGCTTGGGCAATAGGCTGCTCTTGTGCTCGGGTGTTTTTTGATCTTGCCGGCCTCCTGCAGCAGTTGCTTTCCTCTACGTAAGGGAAGTGCCTCGAGAAGCCTTTGAGAAGTCATGCCTTCTTGCCGCCGTTGAACCATATTTCACTGTTCTCGTAGCTTGCTGAGCCCTAAACCCTCACCCCTAGAAAGCCATGAAGCGTCAGGAAACCGGAATAACCAGAGTAGGGCTTCACAGAAGCCTTCAGCTGCAAACTGGCCCTCAGACTGTCTAGGTGACCCGTATGCTCCCTACAAGCGCCATTCGGCTGGGGCCTCGCCAGTGGAGCCTGTTTTGGGAAGTGAAGTGCTGCCTCATCTCATGCGGAGTGCTGCTCGGTGTTCCTTTACGGCACGTGAGATGCACAGCCCGAACCTCGCAGACGTTAGGATCAACGCCCTGCAGCCCTACAAGCAATACAAAGAGGGAGAAACCTGCCATTCTCATGACTCATGAACCCTATAGGTAGGACCTACAGCCTGAAGCCGAAGTGACATCCTGAGTTCTGCAAGGTCATGGTCCACTCCAACTACGCCTGGCAACCCCAAGATGGTTTCCTGCCTCAGCTTTGGTGAAGGGGGGGGGAGTGTGTTAAGCCCAGTGAGGGTTCGTGGTGACCGAACCCCCAACAGCAACGATCCCACCAGGCATGCTGGTTGTCATGAAGTACAACCATGTGCCGTGGGGGCCATCCATCTGGCCTGCCTTCTGGCTGATGAACAGCGACAAGGTGTGGCCTCTTGCCTGAGTGGCAGACAGCTCCGGGCCCCACTAGGCCCTAGGCCCCCCCCCCCCCCCCCCCCGCCTAGGCTTCAGGCTTTGAGGACTTAAAGCCCGGTTCCCGGAAGGTGCCCCCCCACCTTCCCAGCCGAATCAGCTGAGCACTCCAAGCCGAGGCCGGATGGCGGAGAGTTTGACATCATGGAATTTGCAAACGACGAGGCTGCGAGCTCAGAGGGCACCGCATGCTCACCCGAGTGCTGTCCGAAGCAATAGTTCGCAGCTTCTGTCAGGCAATACGCCAGCATGGTAGAAAGACTCGGTACTAGTGCTTGTCCCACTTCTTCATGCTCTGAGGGGATGCCTTCTGGGTGAAGTTCGAAGTTCTTGGCTTTGAATGCTGAAAAAAGTTGCCTCGGCTGCACCAGGCGAGCAAGATCACCTTCCACACCGACAAAAACTGCATGCTGGACCCCCGCCCCTCGACATCTTGGTTGACGGATCTCGACTGTGAGTGCTACCAGCTTCGCTGTTTCGCATATATGTATATATATATGTATGTATATTTATATGTACGATACCCCAAGCCCCGATTAGATGTAGGCACCAGGAACTCGTTGCAGAAAGCCGTCCCCCTGATCCTTGAAGTACAAAGGATCGGCAGGTTCTGTCAACTGGAGGCAAAATGTCCGAACCTTCACAAAACGGGCTTCCAGGAGGTTCGATGGCCGAAACCCCTGGTATTCCAATCCATCCCTTTGAAGCCTACTGTGCCAAAGCCGAGTTGGGCCCTGTCGATCAACGCCTCAAAATGCATGAGCCGAGGAAAGGTGGGTCAGTGCATGCAGGGCAAGAAGATGGGCGGCTCAGGCCCGATGAACTGCAACACGCCACTTGTCTGCACCGGGGTGCGTGGGGACCGGGTGATGCGGTGCTACGTTTTCCAAGGCCTTTCCATGCGTTTCTGTCACGGTATGGTCCTCCACGACAACTGCATTGTTGGTGAATGGGGCTGATACTGGCTCACATCATTGTGATATGACTGTTCTTTGAGTTGGGCGCAATGATGTAGTCTCTTCCATTGGAGGGATAGAACATGCCTGCCTTAATATCACTTCGTGGTGGCACACAAACCTAATCCGCTACACAAGCCTTCGTGGTACCCCTCTATGAGCGATGCTGGTTCGACGGGGGTGTTGGTTTGCGCAGGGCTAGTTTCAGTCCGTGGGTTTTTTTCTTTGGACATCTGTGCTCAGCATAGGCTGTTCCACGCGTCAGGTACCACGATCACAGGCAACTCATGACAACAGCTATTGGAAAGCATGCACGACTGTTAGACGTTTTCGGTCCATGGCCGCGAGTCCACCCTAATAGGCAACCTGTGCCTCAAAGATTCTGTGGCCAGTCAGAAGAGATCATCAACGTACCAAGACTTGTGCTCAGCACCAAACCAGCCCAGGGAAAAACCACGTGTGGGAGAAAAACCCTGAGCCTCAAGAACGCCAACCGGCTGCCTTAAAGTTCAGACAACCCAACCCTACCGCCAAACCCACACCACCAACCCCGAACAGAAGCCCGACAAGCAACACCGAAACCACAACCACAGGAAACGCGGAGGCGAAGCGTGCTGTTTCCAGTGGCATGAGTATTGCCAACATATGCCAAAACGTTCATTGCTCGAGGAAGGAAAGCGACGAATCACGTGAACATGGCAGACATCTTATAACTGAAGCCCGAAGATTCTTCAGCTTCGGGTTACACATGGTGCAGGAACTATTGGAAGAACCTTTTCGGATGCCGACCGAGACAAGTCCAGCGGACAGGCGAGTGGTTCGCCAAGAACCCAGGCGGGAAAGCGGTTGGAAATCCCTACAAACTGTGTCATACGGGGGCTAACATGTTACATTTCTAAGGGTACTTAAACTCAATATGGAATAGACGTTTCAGTTTTTGATACTCTCCCGATCATGAACTAGCTAGGAGCGCTGCTTGAAGGGTAGTTTGGAGGCGACGTGACGCCCTCTGCAGGCGTCTTCGCAGCCAACTGGGACGCGGATGGCATCACAGCCCCCCAGCCAAGACGGGTTCAGCCAAGAGGGTCTGGGGTTTAGGGTTTAGGGTTTAGGGTTCAGGGTTTAGGGTTTAGGGTTTAGGGATTAGGGCTGGGGTCCATGGTTTCAAACTCAGAGCGCGGCTTGGCTGTCGCTGTTGCTGTCGCTCAGGCAAAGTTACAGGAGGCCCAAGACGATGCTCTCCATGTCCGATGCAAGTCTCCATATACATTCGAAGCGCGGAAGTGCGGAAGCCAGGGAATTAGGAAGTTAAAGAAGCCTCTTCTGGAACGACTGAAGCCTTGAAAGGTTCCAACACCCATGAATATCCAAAAGCAGCAATGCGCAGCGACAAAGATGAGGTGTTCCACATCCCAAATCACGAGATTCCCGCAGATCTCAAGGTGCCTCGGGTCGATTCTAAGGACGCAGAAGTACTGCCAGGGTGTGTTGGGTGAAGTTTTAAATGGCTTAAGTGCTCAGCCTTAGGTGGTTTTGGCCGGGGTCGGTTGAGGGCTTGCTGGCAAATGCTCCCGAGAAGCGCAAGCTCACCCCTTTTATTGCTGGTACTCATAGGCGCTGAGGTGCATTTGCCATGAAGGCAGGGAAGACGGCTGTCGTTCGAGGATTCTGGTCACACTTCTCCACTCTGTGCCCTGGAACCCTCCGTGCCTTTTCTTATCTCATCGTATTCAAGCAAGTATCAGCATCGGACTGTGGGCCTGTGATCCTCTAAGCTTGGGATGCAGAGTCATAACTGCTCAGGTTTCTTGCTCCGCCATCAGAAGTAGGCGCACCACTACTGTAGGGGGAGATGAGACGCCTCGAGAATTTTTACCGCATCTGGAGGCAGACAAGCCTCATCCAGAGACCTGGGGCAAATGGGCGGCGGCTTGTCAGCAAATTGTCAGCAAACGCTTCGCAGGACACCTTAGAACTGAACTCTGACGCCTGTCTTCAGGGCAAGGACAACGCACAACAGCCATACCTCACAAGCCCAGAGCCCTCCAAATCTTCTTGGTTTCCAGGCCCTGAACCCAGAAGCACATACTCCCCAAGCATCTTCCGTAACCTGAACCTTGAAACAGAGGAGCTTCAGTTGTTGCGTCCTCTAAGGTGGCCTATTTGCCTTATGTCGGACACACCTGCCACAAGGACCTTGCGGGACCGCAGGACCCGTCTGCCGTGCGCACGGTCCTCTTGGGAGCTTCGGATGGGCTTGGGAGTGGTTTGACGGAGGTTTTTGGAGACGGCTTTGTGAAAACCATACCTTACGCAAAACCGCTGTGCTATTGATGAGGATCCGGCATGATCCGACGTTCCACGATGCTCTAACCCCAGAGTACACCTGGACCTGTGGATGGTGTTCTGAGTTCGGGGCTTCAGGGCCTCTGGCAGGAAATTGTGATGAACATCGCTCTCTGCGGCGACTGGGCTGGCAACGCGTGCCTTGGGATGGAATTTGTGCAGTTCGTCACCTGGGCTGTTTCAGCCCACGTGTAGCCAAGTTTGAAGGTCTTCCTCGGAAAGGCCCCAATCCTCATGAGACACGCGCGGACGCGTTTGACGCATTGGACCTTGTTAAATTCGTTCTTCAGCGGAAAACTGCAGGGGAGACGGGCCGAGTGCCCACACGACTGTACAGGACCGAACCTTCAACAGGCAAACCCTGATGATCCTCAACACTAATTATGAGCACCGGAACCCTGGATGCCGAGGTGGTTCCGCTCTGGTGCAGCGCGTACCACGGGCTTCTCCCACGGCGTCTTGATTCCGAAGATTATGTCTTTGAGTGTTTTCGGGCAGGTAGGGCTTATGGATTTAGAAAGCATCTTGGCATCCATTTGCTGACTCTTACGCCCTCACCAAAAAATACCACATTCCAGCAGGGACTATAAAGTCGTCAAAGTCGGTTCTGACCACATTTAGGTCATGCAAGACTTGAGGAGGAGTCTGAGGAAGCCGCGCATTGTGTGTCTGTTTCACTACTCGTACCATCTCGTACCTAGATGGGCCCCTGAACCACAATCCCTCGAAGCCCTTTCCCCAAGCGCCACACTCCCTTCAGGGTGCCGGGCAGACATTGGCAAGCCTTACGAGGATTGCTGCACCAAGTATGCCACTAGCCATGCCGTGGGCTCGGCATACTCGTTACGACCAAGGTATGGACTCTTGTTTTTTGTTTTCTTGTGTCGTCTCTTCCTGAATTCAATTCTAGCTTTCAAGTTTCTTTCGCTTGCTGCTCGGCTTTCCCTGACATCCAAGACTTGGCCCATCCTACCCGGTCCTTCGGAAGGTTCCGTTTCCATCCATGCGTACACATTCAGAAAACATACTGTCTGCAAGTATCTTCCGCGCCTCCCATTTTGAGCTGTATTTGAGTTGCCTTTGAATTTGTAAAGCGTACGTAGCTACCATAGTTCTCGAGCTTTTTGATCATCTATGGAGGCACCCCTTATAGGCTGCTTATAGGTTCCAGTTATAGTAAGGATTCCTTGCAAGGAGCCCAAGACGGCACCCCGGAACAGTGCGTACCAGTCACCGAAGCCTCGCCCCAGTCGTGACGTTCTGACTCCACCTCCGGAAAAAAAGTTAAACCCGTCGCCGACTCGATACGTGCTAAACACCCACTCCTGAAGCTGTTCGACCTGTAGAAACCACTGAGCCCCGAAGCAACATCGCACCGTGGGCACATCTCCGAAACAGCTCCAGACCCGCCCTCCTGCTGAGGATGGGCGCATCGACCACATGTTTAGGCCGCGGCGCTTTCGATGTTTCGATTTCCTTTTTTTGTTTCTTCCTGAAACCCTGCCCCAGTCCGGTGTTCAGTGTTGCAGAGCACTTGATCCCCCTCAGCCCCGGCCAGGAACCAGGCCTACTTCGATATTGACTACATGAAGGCAACAGCACTGCGTTTATGGGCTTAAATGGGGTATGTAGGTCTCAGGGCTTGGGATTTTGGGGGTTCAGGGGGGGGCCCAAGCTGAGCTTTGCTCCTTCTGTGCTCATGGTGCCCCTGTCTTGAGCAACTCATGACACGATCTCGGATTTCACGAGTCCGAGGGGCTCTCGTGCGCTGACCTTCTTAACCCTCGAAATGTGTCGGAAACATGTCAATGTAGAATCCAGACTCTGGAGGCTTGGCATCTCGGTCTCAGGATCTTTCAATTTGTCGAAGACAGGTGCTTGGAGGACCCTGGGGCCAGCTGAAACGATACACCTAATGGCCACGACTATACTTCTAAGTCGAGACATGAAATGATCAAAGCTACAGTAAACCGTAAGGATGGCATCCGACATAAATCCTACCAGGATATCTTGTGCATTGAAAGCTCCCCTTTATTCACTTTATTCCATCCCGCATATGCCACTTCTATGCCGAATGCTCGCCCCCTGACACAGGTCTTCACTTCGGCTGGTGCCCGCAGCCCCACCTTGTCGGGTATCCACAGGCGGGTGAGACATCTGACCCTAAACCCAAAACCCTAAGCCCTAAACTGCACTATGTATGCTCAGAGTCCGCGGGTTGAAGGCTGATTACAGGTCATAAGGGAACATGAGGTTCTTCCAAGTGGAAAGGAAGTGCGGCCTAGCGCAGACATACATCAAGCCATAATCAATCTACTGGGCACCGGGCTTCTTAACTACGGAACAGTCCTCCACCTAGAGCAACTTCCACGGCGTTTGAAGTGCTTTATATCCGTGCAGAGCTGCGAGGAGCTGCACAGCATCTCGGGGCTTGTGGCTTCAAGAGTGTAATGCCACATGCTTCCATAGCAACATCCACAGAGCCCTCGGAATGACCCAAGAACGTGTCATTACGCCGAGCGCACATCGGGGAAATACAACATGTGCTGAGACATATGGTAATCACATGTAATCACGATCGGAGAGGCGCGGCGGTCGACCTCTGAATGGCTGAGCTGCAGGCCGTAGGCCTTGCAAGTTGGCTTTGCCTTTGAACGCATGTGAGCCAAAAGAGCATCTGATATGGCAACTCAGGAGCCACGGCAGGGGTGGCTTCTAGTGGAGTTGCAGATGAAGATTCACCATGACTCTGCCTGCTGTCTTTGATGACAATTGAAAGCCGGCTTTACTTTGATGATGCCCAAACCTGAGGAACAAGATGCGCATGTCAAAGAACCAGCTAACCTCGATATTCCGGCTGCCATGATTCGCGTGCCCCTGAAAAAAAGCAGAGGATCGTGTGTTGGCTGCATACCCAGCCATCAGTCTCACACCAACCCGGGGCGAGCTTTGTTTGGTTCTTTGCCGTCCTTGCTGGCTGTAGTCTTGAATTCACAGAGAGATGATTGAGTCCCAGGGTGTCCCAGTTTGAAGAAAGTTGACATAAGGCGTCAGCGAACTGCATTGATCTGTGTTCCGCAGGATCTTGTTGGGGTCGTGGACCTAGAGCCGTCATGGGATTCAAAGGTGAGGGCTTGGACGAGCAAGTGCTCTGGTCTGGGGGTTAGAGAGTCCAACGAGGCCATCTTCCGTAGGTCATAGAAGTGTCAATTCTTCCGAAATGTCCCTGAACCGTGGCAACTTGCCGTGAATCTAGCATGGCTTGCCTAAACAAACTTTTGAGACATGACTGTCCTCCTTTCTCGAACAAGGCAGAGGTTTCTTCTCGCCGAGAGTTTCGGAGGTGCAGGAGAGGAGTCGTTCCCTGAGCCCGCGGATCAAAACAGAGAAGTGGGCGAGCGTGTCCCAAAGTACTAGCGCACTAGCCTGGAGCAACAACAATATTTCACGCAGTTGCTATTAATGCCCGCAAGGCCCCGACCCCAGCGGAAGAAACATCCCCCATACCGTCACCAGCGCAAGAGAGCCCTAACTCCCACATCCTAGTGAACCCTCAGCCCCATGAACCCTAAACATCCCTAAACCCTAAACCGGGAAATGCCAACAGGATCCTGAACCTCCTGAACCCGGCAATGTCCGATATACACAGGCTCCAGGACCTCAGAAACTCCCTGTGCCAGGTCGGTCGGCGCATTGGCAGCTCCGGTACACGCCCGCGAAGCAGAAAAAGAAATGCGTCCAGAGAAGGAGGGTTCATGTGGGGTCTAGGGTTCGGGTTTAGGGTTTGAGGATGTTTGAGGTCTAACTGATGGGTTTCAGGGAACTTACTGAAACCTACTCATAGGACTGACATGACGCTGCACGGTTGTCAAGCTCCAGGAGCTTCGGGTTCTCAAGGGTTTTATGAATTAGGTCATAGGCTTTTGGTCGTATAGGATGCGCAATGGGGAGCTTTCTCTCGTCCTAGAGCTGCAAGACGACATCCTCATCCCCACACTGCAAGCACATGTGTGGAAAGTTAGAGTTCAGGTCCCCTGGCAGTCTCTCACCTCAGGCCCCGAGACATGTACCTTCATGAGTTCAAAGTCTTGGGCACATGAAAGTACAAGGTGTCCAATACTCTCTTTCATTGAACTAGCTCTCAGGCTGCAGGAAGCTCCGATTCCAGGATATGTAGGGTTCAGGAGCGGTTACGCACCCCACAGCTTGCGGCTCAAGGGACACCTTCCGCAAGCGAACGCGCTACCGAATCGTGTAGCCGCTTAGCCCTTGCGACGGCCCAAAGATGACAAGGCTCCTTGGGTGCGGCGATACATGCGGGACTTCAGGGTGTGAGGGCACCAGCAAGAGCCTCCCACACACCCTACCCAGTCCACCTCTCCTAAGTCCTCCCGAAAGCCGAACACCCCGAGCATCCGAACACAGCCCTAAGCCCACCCAACCAGTACAGCAGGCCCAGAATCCCCAGAATCCCCCGAAACCCTAAGGACCCGAAGGGTCCAGATTTGTTTTGGATCTTTTGGGGGGATTTTGTGTTGCTGTTGTTGCTGCTGGCTGGTTTAGGGGTTCAGGGTTGAGGGTTTAGGGCTTAGGGCCAAAACCCTAAACCCCAAACCCTAAACCCACCGACAGCGGAGAAGCAGAAAGCCAGAGGCCGGAAACCCAAACAAAAAACAGACAAGCAAACTCCCAAAACGACTCAACTCCGCACCCGAAAAGGGCCCAAAGGGATCCAGAATCTCAGGCCCGCGAGGTGGCTTTGCTGGCTGTCCCTCCTCGGCGTAGCTGTCGCCGAGGAGCACCAGGATGCCTCCTGCATGCTGCAGGCGAAGCGGGGGGGGGGGGGGGCTCTCTTTTGTTGGGGCAAGAACGGGTTTCGAATGGTGTGTGGCGTAGACGGTTTCGGGCTCAGTGGTGCTTGTTGTTTGATGCTTTTTGAGACTTTGGGCTTGTTGATTCGGAAGTGCCTCTTTGGAATTTCCGGAATGGTTCCAGAGTTCCAGGGCTCTAGGCTTTCTCTATTTCGGGTCCTCCATCGTTGGAGGGGTAGGCTTTCTCTTATGCTCCTGTGGTTTGTCGCTTCGGAGGCATACTCGGATCCCAAGTGTGTAGGCCGTAGGCCTTCGGAAGCTTTCTACTCTAGAAGCAGCATGGCGTGCTAGTTCTTCGGTCAACTTGACAACGATCCAGTGTGCCCGTGGTTAAGTGCATGCATGTTGTGAGCTCGCAACAAGATGAAAGAGTTCCTTCTTCTAGGGTCAAGGAGTCAAGGACACGATGCAGGCACGGCTTTGAAAATGCACATTTTCTTTAGGGTTCCTGGGTTCGAGCCTCCGCCGCTCTGCCTGACTGCCTGAAGGCGCAGCGGAGCGCTGCGGGCGCGCAGCTAGGGCTCACCCCCCAGCAGCTGCTCCAGGAGCAGGAGGACCTGGAGAGATTTGATCGGCTGGCCCGCGAACTCGAGGAGAACGGGGTGCTGACGGCAGGGCAGGCGGTGGAGGAAACCGCCTTTCAGGATACCGAGGCTTCCCAACTCTTCTGCGAGTACGGCACGACCACGTTGGACTTCAAAACCTTCTCCCATGGAGACTGGGCTGCACTGTGCGTACGGGAGTCACGGGAAAAAGTGACAGCGTTGGGGATGCTGGGGTATGTCGTGCTGGTCACAAGTGGACAACTGGCCAGATGGCTGTATATCGGAAGTCTGGTGTGAATTCTTAGGTTGGAGAGGGTAGGGCGGGTAGGGGTTGACACCGTGATTCTCCCACATGTGAGCAGGAGAGGAGGTCAAGCCGAACAGCATTCCTGGAGTGACCATCACGGGCCACCGGAGGGTCACAAATGGTGGCATCCCCTGCACGGACCGCCGGGGCTTCAAACCAAACAACGCTGGAATAGGGGTTTTGTGGGTCGCCAAGTGCTGCAGAGGTTAAGGCTTCCTGGCTTGTGGGGCGTTCTGTCGTTTTGGATTTGACAACCTCTTCAATGAGTTTTGCGTGGCTACAAGAGGGCCCAAAGTCTTCAGTATGACTCCATCATACTCCATCGCTCATAGTCCATGCAGAGAGCGCGAGGGCATTGTAACTTGTGGCCTCCTTTGCTTGGAGTCATCCCTGCAGTAGTATCGCATTTTAGCCTTATGTGCGCCCCCACGACCACACAAAGCAAGTCATAGTGCCCAGGGGAAGGGGACCCCCAAAACCCCCCAATTTACAGTAGACAGCGTGCCGCCAGCATGCCACCCTCCGAACCGGCAGGCAGTGTCTACAAAAAACCCTGCGAAATCCAGAGTGCCAGCGAATCGAGCATAATGTGAGCTTCCAGCCTGTCCTCAGGGACCCCTGATGATCCTGAACAACCGGGAGGGCGGGGCAACCACTGATCACGTGCCCAGCCTGCAGAGGCATGATTTGGATTTGGAGGGTGCTCTGAAACCCATGTTTAGGAGGCTTCGTATGTGCCAGTGATTTCATAGGTTGTCGTTGCTCCTCATGGAACTCGGCGCACAGCGTGCGTTCTGATGCAGTGATTTCTTGTGGGCAGGCATGGGGCATGGGTGTACATGTGAATATCAAACTCCGTAGAGCAGGAGTCCCAACAATGTAGACCCCGACGGGTTCCACTTTCCAGGCTTAAGACCATCAAGAGCAAGGGATGTGGAGAGCCCCTCCCAGCCTGTTGACTTGACGCCTCCGTCCCCAAGAACTTGAGAAACCCGCCATGTTCATGTTGGTCTTTTTTTCAGGAAAAGGGGGACTTCGCATGACAGAGTACGAAGAGTAAAGGCATAGGATGTACGAGACTCAAAGACATTCAAAAGGCCTCTTTTGGGCTTTTGTATCTCAATATCTCTTGGTTGCTGCTTCGATTGAACCAGGGCTTCTGTATCTCAGTATCTCATGGTCTCATGCTTGTTGCTTCCACTGACGCAGGTTCCAAGTACCTTGAGCCACGAAGTCAGATGTTACGAGGGTTAGGTGTATGGGTTGAGAAACCCAAGGATCTCGCGACCTGCTCCAACTGCGCACTGCTGGTCTATTCCGAGGAACGCTGGCTTCGATATCCGCATGTGGGCCCCGAAATGTTTCGAAGGAAGACGTGGGCATTCCCAAGGTATTGTGCCCCTACTTTCCAAAGTACAGATGCCAAACTCCCACCAGCACTCCAGCACGCGCATTGCGAACTCTGCAGAACTCATCTTCCAGTCGTTGCCATAGCTCCGAGGCTAGGATCTCCACGCATAAAAGGCCCCCCCCCCCCTTCTGCAGGATCTGTAGGTCGTGAGTTCTGACCTCAGAAGTCCTTGGGCTCAAGATGTCATCGTGCAAGGATGGCGATTCCCAAGTGGTGGATGACTGTGCAGAAAGGCCAGGTCCGAAGTTCATCTTCGAGTGGGATGCCGCAGCCTGGCCGGAAAGGGTACTCGTAGTTTGAATATGGTGGTGTTGCGAAGTGCAATCAAAGCCTTAAGCCCGAAGTACCCTAAACCTCAGGACGACCAGTTCATCTCTGGCACCCTGCAAGTAGGATCCCCCTCATAAACCGAATCAAGCAACAAAAGATCCACAAATCTGGCGCGCCCTTGGGAGCCTGGAAACCCGTACAGGCCCTAAAGTGCACTAGGTGTTGATATCGGGCTTTTTAAAGCTGTAGCTTTCAGAATCTCCAGGTCTGTTCCGGGAATGGGAGTTTCCCGCCGACCTTCGTTTCTCAAGTTTCGAGATTATCGCCAACCCGCCCACCTCCCTTACCTGCGCTGCGTGTGAGTATTGTGCTTGTCCTCTTTCAGCCTTTTCCAGCAGACTGTCCAAGGTGAAAGACCTGAAGAATATCATCCTGCATTTCGGCTTAACTGGCTAAGTGCGTCATGTCATAGCTCTTCACGGAAAGCCTTGATGTCACGAAGCACTCCACCTTTTACAAGGACTTGTGAGGCTTAGTAGACAGACGTCAGATTTAGGATAGGAGCTGGTGGCATCCTCAGATTTTGTACTCAATACGAAACTACTGCCATCAAGCAGTTAAGACTTGAGCTTTCGCCCACAACAATGTTAGGGCTTGTCGATAGCTTGGTCGAGCGGAGTGTTGCAGGCTTTGGATTTGCTCAGGTTCAGAATCCATCCAGAAGCTCAGTAAGAGATTCACCATCCTGTCAATCAAAAAAGTTGAGCCTCTTCACATCAGTCTCTTGGTTACATGGCTGCCATCAGCTGGCTCTGCGTGAGAGCAAGACCCCTCCTTGCTCCTACTGTAAACTAAAGGCCCCTGTTCCCAAAACTCCGTGCAAAGACTTCTGACAGTTCTGACCCTCTAACACCCGTGAAGTCTAAATCTCAGGTGGGACCAAGACGACGGTACAGATACCAAAGTCCAGCTCTTCAACGAAATGGATGTCCGGCCCTGAGAGCTGCAGCTCCGTTGTTTGACGGGTGGTTTGGAGGCCGTGACAACTGAGCCCCAATCCTTGCCGATAGTCTGGGTGACCCTGTCTGCTTGTCCTGAAGCTGTGTAAGTTCCATGTTCATGCCGGGTAGAGGATGCGGTATACATAAATATATATATATGTATATGTATATGTATATGTATATGTATATGTATATGTATATGTATATGTATATGTATATGTATATGTATATATATATATATATATATCTGTGTGTGTGTGTGTGTCTCTGTGTGTCTGTGTGTCTGTTGTGTCTGTGTGTCTGTGTGTCTGTGTGTCTGTGTGTCTGTGTGTCTGTGTGTCTGTGTGTCTGTGTGTCTGTGTGTCTGTGTGTCTGTGTGTCTGTGTGTCTGTGTGTCTGTGTGTCTGTCTCTCTGTGTGTGTGTGTGTGTGTGTGTGTGTGTGTGTGTGTGTTGCGTGTTTGTAAGCTTTGAAGACCTCATCGAGAAAAGGTGTTGCATCATTGCATTCACAATGAGATGCAGCATGCTCAATCCGAGAGTTCGACGAAGCATTCGGCATGGGGGAAAGGATGGTTACGTGTAGCTTGATTCAGGGTGCAGCGATCGACCCTAGGGAACCAAGGCCCAACATCATCTCATGAATTTCCCAGATGCAGTTCATGAGGTCCCATGTTGCAGGTTAATCCCCCTACGATATGGCTATGACAGTTATGATATGATACGACATGAGATATGCTGTGTGACACACGGCTTTTGCGACGGTGCTCTGCGGAGTTTCAATAGGAAAATGCTTACAGTTCGACATTCGATAACCTGTAGGGCCATGTTGTACAACAGCACCCGTACATATGTTGTGATCGCCATTTTGCAAGCATACACGAGGAGCTCATCGAAGAAAAGGTCGTCACTCAGAATTCGGCGCTGGAGGGCAAGGGCCGCTCCATTGCCAATGAGTTGGGTGGTCTTGTAAGGGTTTCCGACGCTTGCAGCAGTCAGACAGGCTTGGGGCTTGCAGCGGGATTGCGACAGTTGAGACATGTTGGCAGAGGTTGCGAGTTCGGTCATTCCAGGGCCTGCGTCAAGAATCGCAGCAACAGACCTTGCCCGACTGAAGGTTAAGGTTCGCCAGCAGATGCATAGCATAGGCCTTTGACGCCATAACCACTTTAGCACTGGGTCCTTCTACAAGTGGTAAAGCCGAGGCACAACTGTGGACCTCCGAACGCGTGGCGTGAAGTAGCTGGGCATTTAAAGCCCTGTTCACATGTCGCCTTTCAAAGCCTTTCAAAGCCTTTCAATTGCAGGGAACGGAGGACTTGAGGAGCCTCCTTCGACCTCCGGCTCAGTTTGTGGAGTGGTGCTGACTATGTATTTCGGTGCGGGTGCCGGCGGTGTCCTGTCGCATGTCCCCCCCCCGCCCCCCCCACACACAGCCGCCCCCAAACGCCCCTCAAGACCCTTCTAAACTCGCAGTGATAGAACGATGATCATGACATACGCAGCCGCCGACCCTCCCGCGACATTTGCTAAGTACAGACAAAGGCCAAGTGTACTGAGTGCAGCGGTGCCCCTTCCGAGGAGGTTCAATCAAGGCCCTGTATTCGCCCTGTGCAGATCGGGTTTCTTAGTCCGACATCCTTCACCAGGCCGGCAAGCACTCTGACAGTCCGCACGTCCCCAACCCAATATGTCAAAATGGAGCCCCGCTGCTCAGGAAGCTGATCGTATTGATGGCTGGATCGGGCGCGATTGTGCGAATCAAGCAGTGCCGCTGGGGTCAAAATATTTTGGCTGCTTCAGGGCAGGTTGTTCAAGGCCTCGGCTCAAGCCTAAACCACATGACACGTTTGAGGCGTACAGAGCCTTTGTCCTCCATAGATGATCAGAGTTGATGAAGCTGAAGCGACCGTGAAACCATTTTCCAGCCTGAAAGCTATGCTGAGGCGGCGAGCAGGGAAGTGAGTACGGTGACCCACACATTCTCACGCTGGACGGCGACAAGCTCCTCGCTGCGTGAATGGCGAGAATACGCATTGCAAACCCTAAGCCCTATACTTGTGAACAGGCGACTGCCCGGATTCGTGGCAGCTCTTCAAATCCAATAGACACATAATCAATATACATACATAGACACAAGTTTGAGTAGCCAGCATTCTCAGGTTCGACCTCTACGAAAACGGAGACTCGAGCTGCGGTACGGAACCCTTTCTTTTTCCTGTTTTGCACGTTTTGCATCCTGCATGGCTGCGACGCTGCACGTGCAAGGGGTTTCCCGAGATCTGGTCTTGCAGGTGCATTCAGCAATGTCATGGTTCCTCAAATCTGAAGTTGCCTCGCAAACTGAAGCAAGACTTGGGATTAAGCTACCATGGCCCAGGAACCTTCTCACTCTTCCACTTCTCCGGGCGGAAGACCCAGTTCCGATCCAAGCCTAAGCAGGACGGCACTGCAATCCAGTGGTGTCACGGGAACAACGCGCCATAGCCTTGGGAGCTTCTAATACAAACCGAAGACAGGTGTTCTACAGTTTTTCTGACCCTGAAACCTCTCAAGTATGACAGGTCTCCGCAACGTCCTTCTTCTGATGCTGTAAGCTTCTGGGTTGCGGTTTGTTTACTCAACCACTTCTTATCCCAAAGCAGGAATGCCAACGTTGAGAGATTGAACGAATGTGGAATGCTCCTACATGACACCCTCCATCCTAACCCCCGACATTACCATACACACACACTACCAAGATGTTAGAACCGAGCTCCTCAGCCGCCTCAGCCCAACAGCACGACTGACAGGAGGCCAAGACAGGCGTCTCGGTACAACATGGGCTGGAAAGCATTGCGAAACATGTGCCGGTAATCTTTCACAGGCTGCGCTACATTCATGTTAGATGCCATTAGGTCGAGACAGCTCCTTGTTGTTGATCCCGGTGCATGTCAGCTCTCTTGCATTCATCCGCCAGATTGGTAGTTTGTTGACTCTTCGGACGTAGGGGCGTGATGGGCCTGCATCTTCAGCCGTCTACCACACTGGAGAAGGGAGAGGTGAGGGCTGGAGGATGTATGTAGATGGCTGGGGAATAGATCCTGTCCAGGCAAGATGGTTCTGCAAAGGAATCTCGAAGATTCGAAGCCTTGTTGCTCCCATTTCGAGTCTTCTGGAAGGCGTCATTGACTGGCAGCTCTTTGCACACTATGGCGGCCCGACGTGGACGGCACAAGGCAGGGTGGTCACAGGGACAGAGACTCACTCTTGGAAGCCACGCAACCAGTTTGCCTCTGCACCTTTCGAGGGGTTGAAGATCCCCCCCCCCCCCCCCCCCCCCCACCCTCCCCCCCTCCCCCCCCCACCATCCCCCACCCTCCCCCCCCCCCCCCACCCTCCCCCCATCCCCCCCCCCCCCCCTCTCCCCCCCTCCCCCCCCCAGCCCCGCCCCCCCCCCCCCCCACTCCCCCCCCCCCCCCCACCCGCCCCACCCCCCTCCCACCCAAAAAAACAATAATCACTGTATCCCTATACTCATAACAAAGGAAGAATATTATTTCTTTTTTTTGGGGTTCTGGAGCAAATAGCAGATATGGGGGCTGTATGTTAGAGCACCGGAGGCCTGCTTCTGGTCGACAGCTCCGACGGCGAGTTCCGACAAGCCATGGAGCTGACGGCCAAAGATTGCCAGTGGCGCAGTGCGCTGGCTCATCTCAGATCACTCGGGGAGCACCCGTTTTTTTTTTTTTCTCTCTCGCCTTGTGCTGTTGCAGAGGGTGTCAGAGGGTGTCTTGTGAAAATTAGGGTTGAAAATATGAGGGTCGTTCTCTGTGTGCCATGAGCCTTCTAGCGCGGGTTGCCTGCACTCGTCTCCCAGTGTTTGAGTCTCTAGAGGTTGGTCGAGAAACTTATTTGACAACTGGCACCAGGCAGAACCAGGCAGAGCTTTCGAATCGAGCATGTCTTCGTTGTTGCAGTTTGTCAAGCACGGCGGGACGGGTGGTGTATTTCAGCCGGGCAACTGGGCTAATGCACCATGGGGACATTCCCTACCAGCTCGGCGTGAGTACAATGGTCGGGGGCGCCGTCGAATGAACGGTTGCTTTTGAGAAGTCTGTCTGTTAAACAGAAACAACGACCGCCGACCTTAGCTGCTCAGGGTGTTGGGTTCTGAACCAACTGATGATTGCCTATTTTTCGCTGCCCAACCAACAAAGACACCCATGACACCCTCTTAACATCTCTTAACCGCCTACCAGGTTAAGTGCCGAGGTCAGTGTTCAAGGGTACGTGTTGCTGGCGTTGCCAATCCGCTCCACCCACGGCTGCTCACCGCAAGAAGTCCACAAATTCCATTAACTAGCTTCCGCTCTCGACTTGTTGCGCGCGCGCGCGCGCGCGCGAAACCCAAAGGGCCTTGCCATCCAAACAAGGCTCGCAACTTGTGTCGCTCCTAAAAGCCTGGCCAGTAAGACTGGGTACTTATGACTTTTGCATTGAGGGCAAAGGTGCGTGGGCTTGAGTTGTCAATTGAAAGTTCGAAAAAAAGCAGTCGTGGCGCTGGTCTTGGCTACGTGCTTCTCTGCAGGCAAGACCAGCTTACGCGGCGACTGGAGAAACGTGGGCAAGAACTCTTCCCTGGCCTTCCTGCAAGGCTGTGAGCGTGTGATCATGTGGTGCAATGTATAGTGCACATCCCTGATCCCTCCTCAGACGCCGCTGAGTGGGGCCGTGCGCCATGCTTGAAACATCAAGTCCTACACTGTGTTACACAATTGGGACGTTTTCGCAAAGGTATCTTTTTGGACCATTCGATTGTCTCAGGCGCAGATTACCTCAGCGGCTTCGAGTTCTACAACGAGAAGCACCTCAGCCTGCGCATGCGCCACATCTGCAGTGGGGCTTCAGCATCTGAAGGCGTTGGGTCCTTGATACCGTGCGGTAGGACATAGCCGTGCAAAGAACTCTTGCTTTACCACGAGCGCCCATGAGCGCCCTAGCACAATAGCCTAAAGCCAGCTCTCACACACACATGCACACACTCAAATACATGAAACCATATACAGAGCACATGTAGCCCAGGAACACGCTCGAGGGCCTTGTGGAGAGCATCAAGCTTCACACGGTCTGCAAGCCCAAGGGCATCAATGTGCGCCGCTGTCTCAGCATTCCATGGAGCAGGGGGCCCCTGCGTGTTGGGCATCTGACTGTCATGCATGTCTGCTTTGCACAAAGTTTGACAGCCTGCCAAGCGTGCCTTCTCCCCATCAACCAGAGCCCCCCGTCTATCGCACAGTCGAGCGGGGCGGCTATGTCTCCGTGGTCCGCACGTGGCCTCGTCGACCATTGTTGGTTGATCGCCGTACCGAAACAAGCTATCGCCTGATTCACATGCACGTTGGGTGGTCCGCGCCCACAGTCGCACTTACATCATGTCACAGAAACAAGGCAGGGCTTACTCTTTGCCCTGGTTCGCTTCGTGCACCCTTCGAGGTATATTGGAAATCGCACTCCTGCCCAGGCCCGTACGTGTGTTCCTCGCGAAGTGCACAACTATCGTCACTTGTGGTCATGCTCCTCTTGCCACAAGTCGCTTTTCGTCTGAGCTGTCGCTGTCATCGCCTTTGTCCTTCAACAACAGTGAGCGAGACTTGCGATGCCTCTGCCATGATTTTGTACTGTTCCGTATGTCCCCCCTCAGGGCCCCCCTCCATCTCGGCTCTGACCCTCAACCCAATTGCCCTGGGAACCCGCTTCCCAAATATTCTCTCCCATGCTACCTGCTCATAGACCCTTACAGCCTTTTCCAAGGCGTGGCCATGCCTGACATTGCAGAGAGCCGCTTCCTTCAGGGTCAAATTGAGGTGGGCTGCGGAATCCTACGGAATCCAGGGCGGATAACCGCAAAGTGTTGGGGTGTCGCCTTGTTGTTCTTGAGCAAGCAAGGGCCGGTACTAGTACCCTGATCTTGCATCCCGGCTGGCTGTGCCAAAGTTGGCCCTTGGTTTGCCCTCAGGAAGCAAAGGTGCACGTCAGGCGAGTTTCGGGGAGTGTTTCTGGGTCTGAGAACATAAAGCGGAACAAGACCCTACAGGTGGCATCCAATGGCTTCGTAAAGGCTCCCGCGATCCTTTGTTCAGCTCGAGCTGAAACCCTTCCGCCCCACCACCTATTCCCAACATGTTAGAGCCCCCTCAGCGTTTTCGTCACGAATCATGGCCGGACAGGTGGGAAACGGAAGGAGGTTGCTCAGCTGAGCAGTGATGTTTTTTTTTTTTGCTTCGGGTGATTCTGAGAGCGGCATCTGATGGGGTGTGAAGTTAAGTCAGGGCCAATTCGGGTATAGATGCATACCTACTTGTCCCAGCATGCCGAGACAAAACAAGTTCGCCGTGAATAAGAAGTGGACCGCTTTGGGCGGCAGCCGCTCGGATCTCCTTTTTAGAGGGTCCCTATTCAGAGGGCGCGCAGCGGCCTCCTCGTGCTCACCCAAGTCCCTTCAAACTTGAAAGCACACTCAGCACGGTGGTCACCCAGGCCCACCCATGCAACCTCAAAAGCCCGAGCATTTTTTGAGTTGCGAAGATGCCCTCTGCAGGCGAATACGCGAATCACTTCTTCCAGGGTCTCAGCGGACAGCAGCTCGACAGCATCGCTTTGTGTTCCAATTGTCGCCCTCAAAGGGGTGTATGGTCGGGCATGGGGCCAGGACTTCGTGAGGGCCTAGGTTTGAGACATGCATTCGCTTAGCTACCCCGTTCGAGCTTCAGGAACTAACCCTGAACCCTAAACTAGGCCCTCAACCCTGATGTCTCTTGGCTTGCAAGTTGCCCCCGTGAAGGGATTCTAGGAACCCCCGGCGCTTTTTTTTTTTTTCTCCCAAATGCTTTTGTTTTTGGTCAGTGCTCAGCTACTCATCAAAAAGGGTTCCCTTGATATTCCTGTGCTTCCTGGGTTGCTGTGGTTGCTGTGGCCACGGAACTTGTAAACAGGACCAAGCTGGCGGCACAGTCGCTGAGAGTTCAGGGGGACGGTTCGAATCACGGTAGTCCAGACAGAAGGATTCGCACAGGCACAGCAAAGCCAAAACACTTTGAGAAAGAAGAAAGTTTCCTGGCTCATCTTCACTTCTGATTGGCGCTACAGCGCTCTTGCTTAAGCAGCCGCTCAAGACCCGGGCAGGCAGTACTCCTTGCTCACGTCGTGCACAGGGTCCGAGAGGTGCAGCCTTGCACCCCCAGCCTTGCAGCCAACATCAGGGGCTTACTGTATAGGGCTTATACCACTGCTCGCTCTCGCTCTCTCTCTCTCTCTCTTTCTCTTCTTTGGGGTGAAGTTTCCTTACAAGCCCCGTTCGATTCAGCTTGTTTCAGGGTTTAGGCGGCACACCCAACATGCAGCATTTGCACTTGAAGCTTCGCATTGACATTGCAGCATGCCCTAGATTGTGGCTTTCCGTGCCTGCTTCCCTGCCCCTCGAGGCCTTAACCCTGAGCCTAAACCCTTATGTTCCGGAGCCGAAGAATGAACGATCCACATCTTAAGCTTCCCACCCTGAAAATTCTTGAACTACAAGGCTGCACCTGCATATACGCATAGTATGAAGTACACAGAAGTAGATGTTAGAAGGGGTTTGGGATTGAGTGGCTTGTGGGGGGAGGGGGGCTGCTCGCGGTTTAGAAGTTTCGGATGTGGCTTTTGACACTCAGCCTTTTCAATGTGGGGGGTGGAGCGAGGGACCGGGGTCTGAATCAGCAGATTCAGAAGCTTCTCAAGACGGTTCTCGACATTTTCCGAAAAGCTTAGCACGGATTTGCAGTGTTTCATGACTTGTTGCCCGGATTTGAAATAGAACAAGACTTCTTGCAAATACTTCAGAAACTTTTGTACGGATAATAATTTCCAGATGTTTAAGAATTAAGTGTCTGTATTGAATCCTAGCATCTCGCCTCCCCTCCCCTCCCCTCCGCTCCACTCCACTCCCCTCCCCTCCCCTCCCCTCCCCTCCCCTCCCTCTCTCTCTCTCTGGCTTGCTCACATGCTTCTTTTGGTCTATGCCACAATGCACGCGTATCTGTACGTACTCGCATATATCCAGAGTTGCCCCCCCGGGCCCTTGGGTCTCAGAGGCCTGAATTCGCCCCCCCCCCCCCCCTCTGACATAAAGCTTACGATGCCTCTGAGTTGCTAGGAAGGTCCTCTTGCTCCTGCACCCACGACCCCTGGGAGCACGCAGGGCGAAAGCCGAGAAGATCTGCATCAAGCACCTTGGGGCGAAGCTGCAGCATGCCAAAGGGGCGGACGGAGTCATCTTCAGTGACTGCGCGCCCTGGCTTGAGGTTTCATGATTGAGCTTTCATGCCTTTTCATGCTTTCTCCGGACCGGAGAAAGGAACTTACACCCGAGGGTGCATGCAGTGGTTAGCAGGTGCTAGTTTCGGGAGTCAGGCGCTCGGCATAAGATTTCGGGCCATTTGTTTTCGCAGGTCTGTAGCCGGTGATTCAGCTTCGGGGCACAGCAGGTTCCATTGCACAAAGCAGAGATGCCGTCTGGTTTAGCGTTCTGGACAACCCACGCCAACATCTTGTTCAGGAGAACCGAAACTCAACGCAGCTCGTTAAAGGCATGCAAAAGTCTAGGGTTCATCTGCTTATCCACTGATCTGAGCGGCTTGGCTTTTGCCCGTCTAGGCCGCCAAGAAGTTAGAACTGTGGAAGATTGTGCTTTGTTGGGACGGCATTTCAGGTCTTCGATGTCTGTCGAGGCGGAGAAGATTTCGCGATCGCAGCAGCAGAGATGCTGAAGAAGTGATTTAAGCTTTCAAGGTTTAGCCAGGCGCGTGGCTCCATTGCTTGACATGTTTGGATCTCGTGCCTCTTGTCCATGGTGACTTTCCACGCCAAGCACGCAAGATTTCGGAAGCATTGTATCTCTGCCTTTCTAGATGGGCCGAAGTCCGAAGCCTTAAGAGTGAGCCTCGTTCACGGACTGAGTCGCCACGAGCTATGCCAGTGTTTTGTGTTATGCTAAAACGGGCAGCCGGTTCTTCGTCCGCAAAGCAACGAGGAGGGGCGATTGCCTGTCTTGAGATTGTACAGCAAGGCACAGGGAGAATTACCGCGGCCTTGTATGGCCCGCCCTCTTGATTAAAGTTGGACTCTAGTGTACGCAGCTCCCCACCTAAGAGCAGCCAGAACCCTGGGTTGTGGGAATGGAGAATGGCGATGCCGGAAGCCCCTGTAGGACCGCAGGCCTTATGCGGCAGCTTGGGGATTCATTCGTGGGACTTGGGATGCATGCTTCATCGCCTGCAGTTTTAGGAAGAATGCTCTCCCTGCTGCCATTGGCCTTGTGGGAGGCAAGTTTTCGTGCTGCCATGTGGCAGTCTGAACTCATCGTGCCAGTTCCCAAGGAACTCTTAGCACAATGCGCTGCGCCGTCCGCAAGACAAGGCTCCTTCTGCTCCGCGGCGCGGTGAAAGAGACCGGGCATGCCCGGGATTCGTTCAGGATGAGACACTCCTATAGGCATTGCTAGGCTTTCACGGGAGTCAGGTCGACAGGTGCCTGGGCATTGGGCATGTGTATGTGTCCGTCCTGACATGGCGCGCGCTAGCGCTAGGCCTCACCTGCGCCGCCGACAAAGACGCCCCCTGCACTGCTCAAGAGAGGCCCCGGCAGCCCCAAAACGATCCCAGGAGCCTCAGCTCACCATCCACATCCGTTCGCCCCGCCAGCCGTGACGTTAGTTCAAGAAGCGTCCTTGTCACGGAAGTGCTCACGGCGGAGACTGGAGGAAGTCAACATAAGTTGCTTTCTGGCTGAACTTAACAAACCCAATGCTTGGCACAAAAACTGGTGCAGCGGCAAGTGAGAGAAGAGACCCGAGCACCGCTGAGCAGTTGCAGAGACGCACGCGACTCGGGACAGGGATGGGGCTGCACGCACAGCGCTCGTGAGCTAGCAGGAGGCAACCTTCTCTTTCTCTTTCTATTCCTGTTCCTCTTCTACCTCTCTCTCTGTCTCTCTGTCTTGCCCTCTCTCTCTCTCTCTGTGCGTCTCTCTCTCTCTCTCTCTCTCCAAAAGTCGCCACGACACACAGAGTTGATCCACACGCGCCTTCCGCGAGCTTCTGAATGCCACGTCACGCCAAAAACAAGTGCATGGAGCCTGTGTTGCGCTCCTTGCGACGCTCTCGCTGTGTACCTGTTAACAACAGCTTGAAATCCTCCGAAGCCATCCGGGTCCCTTTTTGCTACCTGCTACAACCATAGAACCTGTTCGACGAGAGTGTTCTCGGTTTGTCGGTTTATTTCGAGTGTATTCTTGTACTTGTATGTAGATGTTGGCAGAATCTCACACACTGTTTGTGCCGGCAATCAATGAACCAGTTTCCAGCAACCAAATTTGAGAGATCCAAAGAATACGTTGAGGCTCGACGATGTGGATTGAAGGCATCTCTGTGAAACAATTCGGGCGAGCGTGTGTAAAGACATATCTTCCGAGGAATCTCGACATGTCGACTGCGAGACACAAGTCTCCGTGAACGACCATCTGTCATGGGCAGCGCGTGCGACTTCATGTTGGAACATCACAGACACATGCACATGAAGAGCAGCAGCCAGAAAACAAAACAGCAACCACACATCACAAAGATCATGGTTACATATGTACATCTCCTTCCCGCACTTCACATGCCCACAGCAGCAAGGCAAAGATTTGCCACAAACGCAATGTCGCGCAGGACACTGCGAGCAGCATTGACATGCGGCTCCGTGCTGAATTTCAGGAAGAAATTTTCAGAAAGTTGTTTCCAGCAATCGTAATAGTGAATTGCTTGCGCGTGACTGCGCCGTCGTTTACGGCTTGGTGTTTGCACAACCAGTGGCGAAAACACAAACACAACAAGATCGCTGCAGATTCATTCGCACCACGATGGGTGCAAAACGACCAATAAGCTCTTGATCGTTGTGGATTTGGACCCCTGGACGTGCTTCCAACTTGCCACTGCGCGTACTGGGGGGCCCACAGTGCCGCTTCACCAAGGTCGCAAGGGCTCACGACAAACGAGCAACCCCCCACGCCCTTGCACGACAGAAGGGGACCCCAGTCAGAAAGCCTGGTCTGGAGATGTGCTACAGTAGACAGGCCCTCCGCACGATTCAAAGTCTGATCAGCGTGTTGTTGCCAACCTGAGTTGCAGGACGACCCCCAAGCAGATGTAAGACCAATGGGCCCACACGAAGCCAACGACCAAGTCGTTGATTTAAATGCATTGTGTCGTTCTGCGTTTCTAAAGTTTTCATGATTGTTCCTGCGTATATACTGACTTTGACGACATTCCGCAGTGCAGGAGCCCGACACCTCCTGAACTGTACCCTAAACCCTCGATCAAAAATAGTCGGGGGGTGGGCCACTTGCAACGTATGCCTCGCTTGCCCCGGCTTGCAGATGATGCCCAGCAGCCGCGGCGTGAAGTGCAAACTGAGTCTGTTGCTGAGCGGCAGGAGGAACTGCCTCTCAAGCGCCCGGCCGTGCGATCGAAGCCACGCACGGCGGGAATGGCATGGGCGTTAGTCTTGTTTTCATAGCGAATATCTGATACAGGTTTGTGCTTGTTTGGCCTGCGAAAGCGCTGCGAAAGGGGCCGCGAAAGAGAATTTTTTTGGTTGACTGTTCGCAACAGTTCCGGCTTGGCGAGTGCTGACCGAGCGCGGCTTGCGGACACTCAGGCATGCGTGCTGAACACCTGAAGCTGCTCCAGGATGTCGAAGCCCAGGAACTACTAGCCTCTGCGGCCACTCGCCTTGCCCGCGTGCAGGTTCCTCCCGAGGTTTCGGTCGGCGTCGCCATAGCACGGCTCGCGGCCTTTCGCAAACCCAATAGGGGCGTGCATCTAACCGGGAATGTCGCACGCTTGCCGAGGAGTGGGCGACCTCTGTCGATCAGGCAACGCGTCCCTACCAGTGTGCTATGCAATCGCGGGCTGCAGGCACGGACGGACTGGGCTCCAGCGCTTTTCGCGTTGGGGCGGCGTGATTTCCTGGCCCGAGCAGCAGCATCGCTGCGTCGCCAGGACAACCTCCTGGCATTCCTCGATGACTTGTATGTTATCACGGTGCCTAGCCGCGCCCGAGCGCTGTCACGAGCGCGGTCGAGGAGGGGTGCGGCATTGCCTCCAACCTGTAGGCCCGTAGGCAAGACCCGTGCCATCACATGAAGTCGCCGGCTTTCTCGCCTCTGACCGTCACTCCCGTTCGCCCTGCAGTCAGCACGAAGCGCCCACGACTCGCTGTTTGCCATCGGCTACGAGCCGCCCGCTTGGGCGGACCTGCTTGCATGCCCAAGTGCTAGCCCAGCTCGAAGAAGACCGCTTGGAACAGCGCGGGCGAGGAATTGCCGGAGCTGCTCGCAGCACTGCCGCCAGAGGACCCCACGAACCCATCTGGACTGGCAGCTGGGCGCTCCCCACTTCGCAGCAAGGGATAGTTGTGCTGGGTAGCGTGATTGGGAGCCGTGCGTTCCTCGCGGACAAGCTGGCACAAAAGTTGCTTGACCGCCTGCTTCAGCGAATCCCGCACGTCCCCCACTTGCAAAGTCTGCGTGGCTGCTGCTCCTCTACTGCGCCGCGCCCCGTTGCATTTGCTTGCTCCGGACCCTCGCCCCAGCTGACACGGCAGACTTTGCAGCCCAGCATGACGCCGCAGTCCACAACTGCCTAGCAACTCTGCTGGCGGGGGGTGGGGGTGCTGCCGGAACTGAGAGCCCAACTCCCCCTTCGACTAGGAGGGCTGGGGCTCGGGTCCGCTGAAAGGCAACGTTACGCCGCCTATTGGGCGTCTTGGGCGGACACATTGCAGGTGCTGCGTGACCGACAGCCGGGCGTGATTGCAGAACTTGTCCGCACACTTCTCGATGTAGAGGCGGCGCCTGGCACGCCCCCAAGCACTCGCGCCGTCGCGCAGGCCGCAAAGTACTTGCGAGCGCAAACATCCGAGCACAGTGACTCCGAAGCACCTCGTGGGAGGCGCGAAACCTGGCATCGGACGGCCGGGTTGGCAGCGTGCCCCAGACGCTATTTTCAGACCTCGACCCTGCTTCTCGAGCACTGCTGCTGTCGCAGAGTGGCGACGCTGCGAGCTGCGCTTTCACAGCCTTCCCAACGAGCTGGGAAACTGACGTGCCCGATGCCGAGTACCGCATCCGACTGCTGCGCCGGCTGAAGCTACTGCTTGCTTACACCCCCTTGCGGAGGCAATCTCGACGTGCGCGCAGGTCGGGGTGTTTGGAACGTGTAAACGCATTTCTTGAGTTCAGACAAGGTCCGGCGGTTACAGCGTTCGCTAATAACTTCATTCATTTTATCCCGGGAAGACAAGGATTCTATCACTTTGAGTCATCGATAGAGAGCTCACCAGTGCACACAAATCTTACGACTGCACTAGCCAGCAGGTCCTGTGAGTCCCTTGCAACTTGGGTGTGACCCTCAGCGAAGGCTCCACACGGGCCGATCCACGGACATGACTCACCAAGCTGAACATTCATATCTCCTGCAATTACCAGCATATTTCGGTGGGGCACCTGGCTGACTGCCTGTCGCGGCCCTGACTGGGACTGCAGCAGGGCCTGGTATGGCCTGGTGAGCAGGCTCCAGGGCCGGCAGCAGCACGCGTTCGCGAAAGTAAAAGGTGTGAGTACGCGATGCGTGGAACTGCCAGCCGTGGGGCCAATCACCAGGACCTGCGTCCCGGGCCTTGGGAAATGCACGCGAGTCATCGAGGAAGGATTCCCAAGGGGGGCAGGCATGCCAACCTTCCGTTCGCAGCAGGTTGGCTGCGCCTTAGCCGCGCACAGGGCCGGGCGTTCAGGTCCGGCCAGAGGGAGGGCATCCGCGCGCGCGGGGCCTGGTTGCCTGGCACTCAGGTGCCCTTGCGTGTCCGCCCACGCTACCCAGTACGCCGGCGCCGTGCGAACAGCGGATTGCAGGCCCCAGATTCGAGACCTGGTATCGCCATGGCCCGTCGACGGATATTCAGCTAAGCTGAGACATTTCTCAAAGACTCATGGCATTAATGTGTCGTCGACCTGCGAGGCTGTGAGCGACAACGATGACGTTGAAATGAGACTATGTCAACACCAATGACCAGACTTTCGGTCCAGAAGTGGGCTCAGGTATTGAAGTTGCTGCGCATTTCTGCTGAACATCTGCCAAATGTTCCCACCTGAGTGTGTTGGCTATCACCTGAAGCTTTGTGACAATCGCCTCTGTTGATGATGTTGCGATGTTGTTCAGCTGCTCTAAAGCGCTACTTCCATCACTGTGCGACTTGCAGACACTCGGCGGCCGCTCGCTTTGTTTTTTTTTTTTTTTGTTTTTTCCCCCGGCTCTTTTCCCGCAAGCGATTCGCCATGCACAAGTCGAGTAGCCCGCTGCGCCGCCGCTGCCTCAAAAAATGGGCGGGCTGGAAGACGGCTGCATGCTTCCGCCAGAGGCGGCTCTGTGCCATCGCATTCGTCCGCTATCTGAAAGGGGAGTTCCAACAACGACCAAGCCAGGGCTCGCTGGGCGGGGACAGCCAACATTCCCGTCCAGCGGTGGCATGCCGCCTGGCAGAGCTGCGCAGGAGCTGCGCGGGCCTTCGAAGCCGGCGGAGGAAGTCCGCCAGCTCGGCGCCGAAATAGCCGCCTACCTCGACTGGCAGGAACGCCAGTAGCTCAGGGTAAGTGGTCTGGCGCTTGCATCGTCCCACATCGGCTGGAGCTTTGCCGGGGGCGCGATCGGCCCCCCGCGCGTGCAGACCCGTCCCGCGACGAAGGTCGTGTCGACCGCCACTTGGGCCAGCGGCAGACCGTTGGTGAGGACCTCTATGCGGCGCGAGTCCGCTAGCGGCGCGACAACGTTCATGTCACGCAACAGAACATTTGAGCAACGTTTTTTTTCTAGGAGCAAGGCTACGCAGAGACGCGATCATTCAAAGTCGGCCGCGTAGCATTTTGCCTGCAGGGCGTAGGTTTGCGCAGGGTCCGCGTAGGCAAGTCTACGCAGTATGGGCGCGTGGGTCCGCGTAGGTTGTCTATGCTTGCCGCGTAGGTCCGCGTAGGCACACGTCAACTACTCCGCGCGTAGGCCGCGCGCATACTAAACATGAGCTGATGCGTAGGCCCGCGTAGGATACCCATGCCATTACAACACCCCACACAAAAAAAAAAAAATGCTCATTTGTCGCCGCACAGGCCCCGCCTTCCCGACAAATACGGGCGGCGGCTACGGGCCCAGAACGCCCGCCACAGCGGCAGTGCCTCGGCGCGTGCGGCAGCGGGAGTCTCAAGCTGCTGCAACAACACGACTCGCATGCAGTCGGATGGCATGCGGAGCTCAGGCGCGGTGGGGAGTGCAGTGATGGCCTGTGAGCCGCCAGGGCCATCTTGGGACAGCAGAAATGCGCGCGAAGCCGGGTCAAGGTCAGAAAGGAGACTTTCGCACGCCGCTGCATCCAAGCATGACGTGGCGGCCCTCTGCCATCCTCGCAGAAGGTATCCGAAGTCACGTACCGCCGGCTTTCCAGGGTGAGAAGTTTCAACCAGTTGCCGCCAAGGCGGGGCGTCAAAGCCAGCTCGACGCTCGTCTCCGAGCCAAGGGCGGCGGCCGCCGGGCAGGAGACAACCTTCTTGCTGTAGGTGGGAGAGGATGTGTCATCCGAATGAGATCCTGAAGACCTCGTTCTCAAATCACTGCTTATCCTCAATCTTGCAATGTGCGATGTCGCTGTTTCGCTGCTGCTTAGCGCCGGGCGAAGCTCGTGGAGCATGCGTGCGTTTGTCGCCCGCGAAGCGGTCCTACAGAGCACACTACTGCACCGGCAATGGCGCCGGATGATCATCGTCGTCTCGACATAGTCTTCTACGGCGTCCCGCTCGGTGGCACTGCCAACGTTGATGGGGACCCCGCTCCTCAGCGAGGTCCTCGTCGACTCCACCATCCCTCCCCCCATTGCCAGCCGCCTCCCGTGAAGGCTTGCGAGCCTTGCCGTTGCGCTGCACTGGGACCGCCTTGACCAGCAGAAAAAGGTGCGAGGGGGAGAAAAAAAAAAAAAAGAAAAACGGCGTCACCTCCTCGAGCTATGCGTGTGCTGCGGCGCGACGCTGGTTTTTCCCGGACCCGTGACGGACAGCGGCTTTTGCGGCGCACTGCATCGAAACATTCCAGCTTGGAGGTACCGACATGGCGTGCCTCCGACACGCGGGGGATGCCCGCACGTTGCTCCTCACGGAAGGTTGGGAGGCGTGCCCCACATGGCAGGATGTGGCAGGAAACCAACGACGGACCCAACCGCGGAACCCCAGCTGGGCGATTGGCCGCACGGATGGCAACATGCATCGCGCGCCGATGCGGCCGCGCGGCGCACTGTTGGCGGCGCGCGGTATGCGCGGATGCGGACCATGTCGCGCATGAATCGCAGGGCCATTCCAGCGCACGCCAGGTGGACGAAGACACAGCACTGGCCCCACGCTTTAGGCGTGTGGCACATTGGCACATTGTCCTGCTGCCACTCCGCAATGCGAAGAGCAGGCCAACCAGTATTGTTCCGGCAATTCAACCAGCTAGAAGCACTAGCTGCTGATAATGCCAACATTGAAGAAGCTGTGAGCAAACCATAACGAAAAGCGAAACACCCATTGTCAACAAATTGGCGCGCGAATCACCACTCCAGAAGAAAGCGGTACGGAAGAGAGGCTCTTTTACCGTCCGAACAGCCCATCTTCCACGAAGAAGGCGAGGGCTTTCTTGCCTGGGAGGGGCATGACCTTTTTCCTGCGTGAACCACAAGGCAAATAAATCTGACACCAATTCCATGTAAAGTCTGCAGCATGCCAAGGGGGCTACGACCCCTGCACTGAGTGCCACTGCCAGAATGGCGTGAGCTGTACTGTAACCAAAAGTCAGTGGGACTCCGGCGGCGCTTCTCCATATGCACATATGAAAATATATGAGAATCACTTCGGAAAGCCACCTGTTGAGGAGCAAGTGCCTACCAAACATGGGGCCGGGAATCGGCACCCCAGACCAACAACATGGCGGCTTGCTGCAGCTTGCCTACAACCGTGAAGACCTAGAGGCGGAGGAAGAGCCGTCATGACTCCCGGACAGGGCCATGATGCGGCAAAGGCTCGCCACCCCTGTGCGTACCTACAGCTAGACTATAGCGGATCTTGCAATGAGTCCGAAGCTTGTTAACTTTACTTCAACCACCCAGACTTGGCCCACAACAAACCAAGGCTCTGCGATCTCGTTCGGAAAACTTTTAGATTGTGTTTCGAATTTCGTTCGGAGTCAATCATCGGCTTCCCTTTCACTCTCTCACTTTCTCACTCTCTTGTCCAGAAGAAAGCGGTACGGGAGAGAGGCTCTTTTACCGTCCGAGCAACCCATCTTCCACGTTCCATGCATCGAAAAAGAAGGCGAGGGCTTTCTTGCCTGGGAGGGGCATGACCATTTTCCAGTGTGAACCACAAGGCAAATAAATCTGACACCAGTTCCATGTAAAAGTCTGCAGCATGCCAAGGGGGCTACGACCCCTGCACTGAGTGCCACTGCCAGAATGGCGTGAGCTGTACTGTAACCAAAAGTCAGTGGGACTCCGGCGGCGCTTCTCCATATGCACATATGAAAATATATGAGAATCACTTCGGAAAGCCACCTGTTGAGGAGCAAGTGCCTACCAAACATGGGGCCGGGAATCGGCACCCCAAACCAACCACATGGCGGCTTGCTGCAGCTTGCCTACAACCGTGAAGACCTAGAGGTGGAGGCATCCACTGGCTTCCCCACCACGCTTGACAGTTGATGGGCATGTGTGTCGGAGTCTCCGGACGTTGTGGAACCATCCGGAACACTATCCGGAACCCTCACGCCAGCCGTCTGAGAACCTTGCAGTTGTGATGCTGCTGAGAAAGTTCTGACGACCCCCGGGCTTGGGACCGGGAAGAGCAACAACAACTTTAAAAGCGGGTGTAGCTATCATCAGGAATAGAAGCAGATGCCATCATCATGTCATGCATGGCGCCCGAGAAAGGGCAGACTGCCAAGAAATCCTGCAGAAAGATCTGCCAAACGTTCACTGCTGAGAACCAAGAGCTGGTAATGCCAGAGCAACGCAGCAAAGCTAACATGATGCGGCAAAGGCTCTCCACCACTGTGCGTACCTACAGCTAGACTATAGCGGATCTTGCAATGAGTCCGAAGCTGGTTAACTTTACTTCAACCATCCAGACTTGGCCCACAACAAACCAAGGCTCTGCGATCTCGTTCGGAAAACTTTTAGATTGCGTTTTGAATCTCGTTCGGAGTCAATCATCGGCCTTCAACAAAGTCCTCCACCGGGACTCGAACGCGGGTCGCTCGGGTTAGGGCCGAGTATCCTAACCAGCAAGACTTTAGCGGATCTTGCAATGAGTCCGTTTGCCAGCCCAACCAAACACGAGTAGCTGACAGAGCTCTCACCCTCTCACTCTCTCACTTTCCCCCGACTCTGAACGAGATTCAAAAAAACACCATGTAAAAGTACTCCGAACGATTCCGAACGTGATCGCAGAGCCATGGTTGGATTGCAAGATCCGCTACAGTCTAGCTCGTTAGGATACTCGGCCCTCACCCGAGCGACCCGGGTTCGAGTCCCGGTGGCGGAATTTGTTGAAGGCCGAGCCGGCTGCCATTGCGGGCGTAGCGATAGCCCGCGTAGTTTAAGAACAACTTGGCCGACCGAACGGATCAGCAGGTGTAAAAGACCGAGAAAAAAACTCGTCACCTCCTCGAGCTGTACGCTGTGCTGCGACGCGACGCTGGTTCCCCCGGTCCAGGAACGGACGCTGCAAGCCGGCCACGAACACCCGGAGTTGCAACAGGCCGGTCCGCAACGCCTCGTGGTCCTCGGTGCCGAAGTCGGGGGGCGCTGGAGCGCAAGCGCCGTGAACCTGGTGCGGCACGCAGGCTGCGGGCCCCGCCGGCCTTGCGCAACGCGGCGGCCGCGGCGTGGGCTCGCCGGTGGTGGGCGCGCATGTCCGTGGCAGTGCAGCGAGCCATGGCGACATGGCGCTATCGGCAGCAAGGCGAGCTTGGCCGTTAATTAGCGGTTAGCGATGCGGGCGGCGACACAAGACCACCCTCCACATTGGCAGGTGCAAGAAAGGCGCGAGAGAAAATTAACAGTCTGCTTTTCACACTGACCGTGACCCACTTTCGTTTCCGGACCATCGCTCGTTCTCATATCATAGTCAGTCGCAACGCTTGTTTTGCCATTGCCGTACAAGTAGTCCCGCAAGCACAAGGTGTCGGTGCAGTCCAAAGAAACATGCCACCCAAAAGATTGTTGATTCCGCTCCGTGGCCGTTTTGCAGCTGAGATGGCGTAGGCGAAATGATTGGTGCGCTGGCGGCGCGCACATCCTCACGAGAGGCCCCATTGCGCAGGCAAGCCCGGGGGCTTTCCATTGAAGATGTGAAATGATCTCCACATAACTCACGCAGTCATGCTCAGTCGTTACATTACATTGCAAAGCTGATGGTTGGCCCAAAATGTTTACCTACGCGAGCTGCTGTCCAATGCTTCCCAAACTATGTGAGTTGGGTTGATGCTGCATGTGATGTTGAGCGATGGAAGCTCGAAAAAGCTGAGTACATAGACAGAAATGTACATACCTGTAGTTCGCGAACGCTTTCCCAGCAACCTGTCCCATGTCCCTATAGGACCGTAGCTTGAATCGGCAACCAACGCAACTTTTTGTTTGGTTGCAGGGCGCATGAGGACGCCAACACGCTGCTCGGACTTGACTAGTAATTGTGCTGGCCTGATCTGGACTGTTGAAACGGAACAAGACCTCATTCCAAAGTCAGAGAGCGAAAGCTACATTGCACAGCGTTTTGCATGCGTCGTAAGCAGCAAGGCTAAAGTGTAATTATCAGGCTTGAATGCGAGATCAATGTTTTTTCCCACCACTTCCCATGTCCTTTGCATAGAAGTCTCGGGCAGCATGCGAAGGGGCAGGCTTAGTTTGACAGTGTCAGTATCACTTAACGTGACATAATTGCGCGACGGTTTTGCGTGTGCTGAGGTCCATGGTCGAGCCTTGCTTGCAAGACTCCTTTGTCGGCTTCGTGTGAAGGGTATCTTTTTTTGAGAGGTTCGCAGAAGGGGGGTGTATGCCGCATGTCTTGAGACGCCCCACCTCACCTTCATATCCTTCATTCTCCCTGTGTCAATGCGTTAGGCTACTGAAAACACTTGGCCGCGGCCGCAGTAGCAGTGCCTAACTGTGAGCCCGAAAGTTCAAGATGGCAGCCCGTAGGCCAAACAGAAACATGGCAAAACAAATTGCGGAGGGCGTTGCAATGCCCGAGAACACGGAAACGTCAGCCACTTGGTTCAAATGTCATGGGGGCTTCGGGAAGGTTTGTTTCTCACAGGCAGGACAGCTTGGGCTTGTTGGTTTCGTCGCAGACTGTACGCGACTCAAGACTTGCGCTCAATGCAAACGATGCAATAGGCGTATGGCAGGCACCCTAGAAAGACCGCCAATGTCCGACAACGCTCCCATCATGGTTGTAGTTGTCTGATGTGAAGCGGGTCCCGGCGGGCCACACGCACAACCTACGCCATTAAGTTTGACCATCGTTTCCTTGCAAGCCCAACCGCCATAATTAGACCCTTGAATCCTTTAGGCCCCGGGGTCCCACCATAATATTGCTGAGCCACTTACACAACAACAAGCAAAAATCTGCCCTTCAGGCATCCGGCTTATTGGCCTCTGAGCCTCCAGGTGCAGCCGTGCACCTTGAGGGTTGGGAGGTGAAAGCTTCAAAACAGTCACCACCACCGTCGGAACCCAATCGTTGATGGGGTATGTAGCCATAGTGGCGGCCCGGAGTTGATGTCCTCCCAGAAGGTGAGATGCCGAGCATCACGAAAACCTATGTGGGTGGGTATTGTTGGTGGGCATTCCGAATTCCTTACTGAAGGATTTCATTCGGTGGGACAGCAGAAGTTGTGAACGTTGATTGGGAGGGTTTCCTTGGTGGGGCTCGGTTCATTTGAGGTAGCGATCCGCCAGGCGCCTTCGGTATTCCGGAACACTTCTGGGGGTCGTTTGGGGCAATCTGGCAGAACCGGCGCTGCATGGATCATCCCATGGATCATCGTGGTGCGCCTTGAAGCTTCAGTCATAGCACCAAACTTGCTTAGAAATGTTCGTGCCGGCTGTGTTTCTCAGCTGGTTGGGGGTTGATCATCTCTGCAGCTAAAGTGGGCCCACCAATTTGCGAAGGAAAAGTCGTGCTCAGTTTCCAAAGAAAATCCTGAACCACCCCCCTGCTCGAAGGCTACACGGCGGTGCCCAACCGCGACAGGAGAGTGAGCTCCGCCGCTCGCATGCAACCTCCAAAGTAGGTGTGGAATGCTGAGTCGCTTTGCGTCACGGTTCTCACAGCCGGATCATACGTCATACGTCAGAACCTGTATACTCAGAGCACGGTTTGTTCTTAATTACCGTATGTTTTCTTGTTCCTTTCCCGTTGCCACTCTGCGCTGGGTTCCACTGCAAGGGCGGCAGCGAGGGATATGCGAATCTGCGCCCCACGCCTGCACTGACTGCCGTGGATTGCTTTCGAGTCAGCTGTGCTTAGGAACGTGATGTGCATGGCATTCTGCATATTTGAGGGGTATTTTCGCAGTCCTTGGTGCAGGATTCGGCAACTCTGCATCGGCAATCCAAAGTCCCTGTTGAGACCAGCCGGCTTCCGATATTTGCAGCACGCTACAACCCAAGCACCATGCGAAAGAGCACTCGCAACAGCAATCAGGACAGCTTCTGCCTCGCAAAACCGAGAGCGCAAGCTTTAACCAGTTACACCTTGAATTCGGGGCGAAGTTTCTGGCGGGGAGGCAGAGGGTCTGCGATTGTGGTTGCCTGTCGAGGCTTAAAACATCCTGGAGTCCACAAACAACTTTGTAATCTTAGGCTGCGGATCCAGACCCCTGTGGCCCAGTGCGCATACTCAGGTCCTCGCGACACCATTCGATCTGTTAATTCGGAGAGAATGGGCATCTCACTGGAAGAGACACTCAGCTAAACTGGCCCAGTGGCAAACACAGTCGTAAGCCACGCCTAGATACGTGCCGAATGATTGCTGGACTGCTAGGGCCAGGTTTTACGAGCCAAGGAGAAGGACATTGTTTTAGGAGTTTTGGGATTTTGATGTGTGCTCGGTGTGGTTGGAGGTTTCACTTCTGTGGAGCTTCTTCGCAACTTCTCGAATGCTGTATACTCACAAGTCCGCAACTTCCAGCGTTATCCCTTCCAATGCATTGCCCCTTCCAAGATTACGCCTGCCATGAAGCTATTCTTGTACTCGTAGGAACTTAGCGCTTAGCAGCCAATTTCAGGAACATGAGCCAGCCTAAAAGCGTCCACTACAACCAGTGCCTGGGCACTGCCCCCGGCTGTCTATCGTAGTGGAAGGTATCGGCAAAAGATGGCCAGTGCCAAACTTGTGGGAGCCCTGATCTTCATGGAGATGGGCAGAGTCTGCATCGACGCTCGGAACTTGTTCAACAAGATTTGCGGCTGGGGTCCGGGGTTCAGGTGCTAGGCCGTTATGGAAAGACCTTACTGCAGGGGCTTCGTTATGTTCACATGCAAGTTCGTGTTCTGGCAGGGTTTCGGCGTGAGTTCTGCTCGATCTCTGCAAATGCAAGGTCTTCGAAAGATTTTGGTTGTTGGTTTGCATCAGGTCTTTTCTCCTTACACAGGCAGGCTTGCGAGCTGTGTCGGAAACCTTTGGAACCTTGCAACCTTCCCATGTCTTGGATTCTTCCTGGAATTTCCTCAACCCACGCAATCCCATGCCTAAGGAGCCAAGCTCTGTGTACCTTGCCGAGCTTGTTTGGGAATTTGGGTTTTGACAGTGGCTGTGTTCAGGCTTCGGCAAGGGCTTGGGGTTTTGCTTCAATCAGTTAAATGAGGGGCAGTTCTATACCTGTGGAAGAACTTTCCGCACCTCACAGCTGCAGTGATGGACTTCGGCAAATCTGTGGCTTCAGGTGTTCAGGTTTTAGCTCGCGAGGCTGCTTCGCGTGTGTTTCGCGAATGCATAGCAGAAGGGTTCTCGTTTTGAGGTTGGGGGTCTGGGGGTCAGGGAGTTGACGCGAAATCCGTGCGCAGCCCGTAGCGTGCAGGTGTCGCGCTCCCGCCGCCCCCCCTCCCCTCCTCACCCTGAACTCCCCGACCCCCCCAGACCCCCTCGACCCCCCCAACGTGTCGTGTCTTCGTGTCCTATCTTCATGTCGTGTCTTCGTGTCCCATCCTTCTGTTATGTTATGTCTATATCTTTGTTTCGTGCCTTCGTCTTCGTGTTGTCTCGCTGTGTCGTGCCCTCGTGTTGTGTCCTGGTGTCCTGTCCCCCCGTGTCACGTCGTATCTGCTGACACATGTCTGCATTCGGTTTCGTGGATCTTATCCCTTGTTTTTTTCCGTCCGTGTGTGTGTGTGTGTGTGTGCGTGCGCGCGCGTAGATGCGCCTGCGCGCCTTCGCCCGCGCCTGCGCCTGCGCCTGCGCCTGTCCGCTTGTGCGCATGCGCGTGCGCGTGCATGCCCGTGCGTGTGTTCCGGTTCGGCCTTGGGGTCTTCGCCTGGCAGCGTGAAGCATCTTATACCATTTTCATGACTACTTAGGCGTCGTGCGTGGGAGGCGGGAGCATCTTTATGTGAGCGTTTCTTCATCAACTTTTGTTGTCGGAAGGCTGCCATCATTGCCTGCCAAAAGTGCCGTACGCAGGTACGGAGCGGCTATCCTGATGCCACAGGTGCACCGCGGTCTTTTGTTGGTCGCTGCTATTATTGCTATAGTGTTACGAGTGGAGTGGGAGAAGCAGGCGTATAAGTTGTTGTTGATCCATCCCACGATGCACAACCCCAAGTCGCCCTGCAAGCTTCTCAGGTGGCACGAACCGCAGGATGGCCACGATCCATGGTTAGACCTGTGCTTTGGCCGCATCGTGTCGACCCGCGGTCGCTCAGGGGTGAGTGGATCTCCTTTGTTGTTCCAAGATTGCTCTTTGTCCTGGGCCTTTGCAATGGTGTAGTCATGGTGTGCTTTAGCAGCTCCAGGGCACCAAGTATTAGAAAGAATGGGATTGCACGTTCATCGGTGCTGCGTGTGCTGCCATTTGTGGATTACGTAGCCTCGTCCTAGACCCTGCTCACCTAGGACTGACACCCCGCATGCAGCCTTGCAGGTCTTCAAGAGCTACTTCTACCTCTACGTTTGCATGTTCATTCACGGTGCTCTGAATCTGGGACTATGCTGTTTATGTCAGAGCTCAATAAGTTGCGGAAGGGCACTGGCTTTAAGCTTGGTTCATGCAGGCGTGAATTTTCAGAGATGGTGCTTGTGGCTTTTTTTTTTGCCGCATGTGTACCTACAGTTTCTGTTTTGGCCGCGACCCGCGAAATCCCAAATCCAAAGAGGCTTGCACGAATTGGCACACCTGCCCGTTCCGCATGGAAAGAGAGGCGTTCGTCAGGGGACTGGGAACCTGCCCAATGTGCCTCCGTTACAAAATGCAGACCGAGGCTGTGCTATATCCGCAAGGAGCAAGCAGTGATGGACTTGTATGCAGGACAGGCCCTATCCTAGGCCATGACAAGACGCAATGGTTGGCGGTCTTTGCTTGGCTTGGGGTTGGCCAAGGGTTTGAGGTTTGTCTTGGAGGTGCGCGATGTGCATCTTAGTGACTCTCAAACATGATGAGGCAATATGAGGCACATGTCAAGGAGCTCAGCGCTTCCCATGTCGGGGTGCCCCTGAGTCAAAGAGGACAGATGTATCTCTGCGATTTCGGGGCAAACCTGAATGCCTGCACCGCTGATCCCGGGGCCGAAGGCTTGGGTCGAACAGAGCCTCAAAAAAAAAAAAACCCAAGCGTTAGCCGAAAGGTGGCATAAGCCAACGCCCTACAGACGCTAGACTCTAAACTTTAACACGGCCCCAAAGATGCTATTGAGTCGAACCAACCAGGAACTGAGGGCTTATCAACGTTACATCTTTGGCAACACCAGGGCTGTAGGTCTATCTCTCTCATGTCTCTCTCTCTCTCTCCCGCCTCCCTCTCCTCTCTTTGGAGCTCTTCCCGTGTCAGTCTTCATAGTCAGGGCAGATAAGGGTAGATGTCCGAGCCGTTGCAAGGAACCTTCCAGCAACCAGGCCTCGCTGACGAAGACTACATCGTTAAATCAACCACACTGGTGCAGGCTGCACCGGGCCAGCTGGAACGTCGGTCACCGCTCCACGTCTATACAGCTGGAGACCCTCGACAAAAGCACATGGTGCATGCTACTGTTTTCGACGTTGATTTGTGGGATTCGGGGTTTGACAATCGAAGCCGCTCAGCACTTGCGTGAACCAGTCCATACCCTGAGCCTGGGCAGGTTGTTTCAAGGTTGGTCGAGCTTTCCGTGTGTCGCCGACGTGAATCGAAGTTCAGGGTTTTTAGATCACGAGCTCTGCGCCTGCTGTGCAGTATGTCAGTATGAGGATAGTTGCAGTTTGGATGTGCCCAGGGTGGTATTAGCCACTTGTGGCACCCCTTCATGGCCATTGCGGCACAGCACAGGTCATGCCGTTAATTATATCGTTGACATGCCAGACCAGCCTCAGCCCAAGCACCCGCAGCAACCCAAACCGCCAGACCTCAAATCGTTTGCCCTGCGTGTCGCACACACCAGGCGCATGGTCCACACGCAGCTTCATGGCCGCCTCCCTTCAGTTGCTTTTCCCCGACAAGGCGGATGACATCAGGACCAAAGTGGCACTGTCATGCTGCTACCAACTGTCAAATTACACATGTATACGCCCATCCTGCAAGTCTGCAGTCGAGCTGTTGTTGCACTAAGTATGTTACGTCGTCCTGCAAGGAAAAATGTCGATCCTGGCGAGTACGGTGTGGAGAGCCACAACTGCCGGCTGCTGTGCTGCTTGGTGTTCGCGGGGGCCTTACCTGTGGCAGGTTGAAGTTGCGGTCTCATGGTCCAGTCAGTGTGGGATAGAATCGGATAGAACGAATCATGAATGTGCCCGCAGACACCCAACCGAAGCCTTTGCAAGGTCATCAGCATCGGACAGGACAGCCAAGCTGCAGATTGAAGGATCAAAGGCGAAATGTGCACAGCGGCATGTTCAAGAAGCCTGAAAATGCTTTAAAATGCGTCTTGATTGAAGGTTATCTCTGGAAACCCGTCGTCGTACAGTCGATCTCGAACCCGCTCCTTGTTTTTTGTTTTTGTTTCTCTCCGGTGCTGTGCGCAACGATACATTACTTCGGGGCATCTGGGTGTTGTCTGCATGTTTAGTTACCCGACTTCCCCAATCCCTCCACTGCAAGCTTAAACGCCCATGCTCCCCAACAGCACCCCTGCCACATACGGCGAATGGAAGACGGGTCGTGTGCTCTTCGGTTTCCAAGGCAGTCGACCTCCAAACCTCCAAGACTCTAATCCCGAAGCCAAACGACGAGATGGATAGGAATACCCTGGTTTGCAACAGGAGGCGCACAACATTATGCAGATGGCAAGGCTGCTGCGACTTGCCCTTGCATCCAAGCCTCAGGAAACTTTAGACGAACATTAGGATGATGGGTAAATGATGATGTTGCACTGGGCCCGCTAAAATGTGGCCCGTCCCCCAAGAGCTAGCCGGGCGACCTCAACAACATGGCGAAACTGGAAAAGCTCGGTAGGTGTCTTAAAGTGAGTGCAACATGGCCCAGTTCGGAGGTCGTTGACGACAAGTCCTGACAAACTGAGGCTCTAAACCAGAGAGAATAAGCTTTCACAAAGTATGTAGTCCCTGAAATTGTTCATGAAGTGCTGAACACGGGAGGCAGGAATCCGGGATAGACTGTGATGTTAACGAGCGAACTCTTGACTTCCTGACTTCAAGGGCTGTTTGCCACGTGCAATCAAATGCACACTGTGAAAATTTCTGGTTCAGGAGATACGTCCGGCACCAGCCCATGCGTATTCAGGTTCATACCTTGACATCCCTGCCCTGATTTTGGCGCTGTTCGCGAGTCAGTCTGTGATTCTATGCTTCCTTCGGCGCCTGTCTGATGTGCTCCAGCAAGCCTGAGGTATTACGTGCCGAGCACAAGCGAGCCATGGTTTGAGCTTGGCGAGGAGGAGGTCGTGAACGGGAATTGAAGCTAAGAGTTCTTTCGAGGGCAAAATTCGGGGATTGGATCGTTTCTGTGATGAGGATGGTCAGCGGGCGAAGCGCTCCGTAAATGCAAGGCCCTCGCCCGTCTCTTGAGTCACTTGTCGGGGAGAAAGGTCAGTCTTATCTTTTCTTCTGGAATGTTAATGCTGGAGGCCGGTGTGATCGACAAGGCTCTTGCAACACACATATTCAAAATAATCAATCTGTAAGAGGCTCACGCATCATGCGTTGGAGGAATCCAAGCTCTGAAGCCTTTGATTCTACAGGAGGATGAAAGTCAAGAGAGCATGGAGAAGTGGCTTGGGCAGGCAGGGCCTGTGGCTGTTGCGATGGCACTTTGACAAATGTCCTAGTCCTCGGAAGTTCGGTTGCAGGCTTTTCGCAACCCGTTTCAGTGCTCTGCCACCCGAATCCCCACAGTGAGGCCAATTCAAGTTTCAGGCTACGAGACGGAAATCGGATCTTTACGTTTTGATGTTCTGAAAGAGCCCATTTGCCATCCAAATCATCCAAATCATCCGATCCGAACCCAGAAGCTATGGAGCCTGCAGTCACCTGCGATGCGAGAATTCCCAGGTGACCGTCAAAGTGGCTGGCATGTCCAGGTCTGGCGGGGGATTGGGCCAAAGTAATTGCCTTAAGAGTCATAAGTCATCATAAGGTACTGAAATGAATTACCCAGCTAGCTCCAATGTCATGGTGTCAGGATTAATTCGCCACACTTGGGTTTGCGTGGCTAAGTGTTTTGTCTTCGGAGGCTGTGAGGTATCAAGGGTCGGAAACACCTGGCCAGTATTGTGGGACGGCATCAGAAGCTCCGATGGTGCCGTAATATGGCAACCTGCAAGTCGTCCAAATGATGCAGGCCAACCTACCGCAAACAAAGCATGCCATGGGAGGACAAGATAACCAGTCACTACCAACAGAACCAACACCAACAGAGGGGCGCACGGTAAACCATTGCATTTCCGGCGAGTAGAAGGTTTTAGAGCTGGCCTTTTCGAGGCAGTTTTCTGGTGGTGTGCTTCGTGTAGATGTCTCTGTCAGGGTGCTGGAGGCTTCATTTCCTCCTTTCGAAGGGGTACAAAACTCGATGCTGCCTTTTGGGTTGAGGAATTCGGGGTGGACCATCTTTCTGAGAGCATGAGTATGAATCTCTCGTGCCAAATCTCCCCAGCCAGGTTATGGAAAGCAGTGAATGCCACCGGACGTGAATATGGGGTTGTTAGATCTGAAGAGGTGGTGCGTGGGTGGGCGGGTGGGGGGCGTCTCTCACTCTGTTTCTCTGTGTGTGTGTGTGTGTGTGTGTGTGTGTGTGTGTGTGGGCACGCGCGCGCGCGCGCGCGCGCCTGTGTGTGTGTGTGTGTGTGTGTGTCTGTCTCTGTGTCTCTGTGTGTGTGTGTGTGTGTGTCTCTGTGTGTGTCTGTGTGTCTGTGCGTCAGTTTTGTGTTGTGCGGCTAAGTTTTTCGGGTTAGAATCGCCTGGGACTGATTGAATGAGGTGCCTGCAAGCTTGAGGCTGTCAGCAGAAGCCCGGGGAAAAAGGGCAAATTTTATTAATTAAAATCGTGCATCGTTTCACTCTTTACATTTTGATTATAAAATTGTATGCCCTTTAAAGTAGTATTAATACGGGTGTATAAGAGAGAGAAATAGACGCCCTAGCATTAATTTCGTTCTCCTTTCACGCCTTGCTTTTGATTTATTAAACTAGCCCGTTAATATATTATATTGTATGTGCTGCAAAAGACCCACTTAAACCACTGCATTTCGCTGGGTCTTTTAGCGAGCACCAGGACACAGCTTATGATTGAGGATCTCTCTAGTAGAAATCTCTTGTTTACATCGTTCAATCGCTAATTTAATTCACGCACTACGTTCTTTGCATTCACTTCGTTTGTAGTTAAAACGCTCTATCACTTCGTAATATTATTAAATGTGTGAATGAAATGAACACGCCCATTGAAAGTGCAAAAAGTAAGTTAACGCACATTTTTGCGCTTATAATTTGGGCTTTTGTTCATTCACCCGGGCTAACATTACGCAGTAATGTGCTATGAACGAATTACAGCTGAAGCCTAGTTTAGCCGCAAGTCGCGCTGTGGGCTTCGGAAGTTTTTTGGTCGGTTTAGAAACCGGCGGACTCCATCGGCCAAGCGTGAATTCATGGCCCCAACCTCCGGCCAATTTCATGTAGATTACACCCCCCCCCTTTGTTTTCTGCATGAAGCATACAGCCTTTTGCTACGTCGGCGATGTTCTTGGCGGCCATGGTACTAGTACCTCACACAGCTGATGAGCTCAGGTAGTGCTTGTGCTGATCCCAAAGTTCCTTCTTTGGGAGATGACGGCAAGTCGCCTCCTGAGTTTGCAGCGCTGGGTCAGACAGAGCATCCGAGCATCCGCCTCGGGTATCTTGCGATATGTCCACGGCCCCATGGGGGTGGGGAGAAGTTGAACAAAGACCTCAAGTGAGGTTAGCGAATCTACCATAGAGTGCATATCGTCGCTTTTCATGATTTCAAGTTCTCAAGTGGCTTTCGCATCCTCGGACTAAATGGGACGTGAGCTTGCAGCAGTTATTCTATAGGAGCATACCAATGCCGCCTTTTTGACATTTCTGTCTCAGGTACAGGCGTCGACTTCCTGATGGAAACAGCAGGCCCCATTTAGGATGGACAGACTTTCAATTGCTAAGGCTTGCTGTTTGTGGCTAGGCGCGTCAAAAGCACTAGAAACTTGTTCAAGATATGGTGGGCATACGGGCTGGGTCTCTTTGTCGTGTCCTGGGTTGTTCATGCCGAGCCCAAGGCCGGGAGGGGGGGTGGGGCATGCTGTCCAATTCCACATGTTTTTCGGAGGCATCGACGACCTCATTGTCAACTCGGTGGCCTTAGGCTCCCTGCCTTTGGGCCTTCGGACACCTTGTGGATGCAGGGTTTCGGGCCACACTGCCGACCAGGAGCTTTGGCACGAGTGATGTGTTAGATTCCACGAGCTTTGGCAGTCACCGGTGTGAGCAGTTTTGTGTTGCCCGAACATCTGCTACGTGGCAGCGCAGATGTAGCCAGAATTGAAACTTCATAGTGGAAACTCAAGCCGCTCAGGCTTCTTGCTCACGCTGGATGAGATGCTCACGGAAGCCATGATGTCACACCAGGCACTTCTAGATTTTGCCCTGGGTGGACCTGGAGCTACCAGGCAATCAACATAGAATGCTCTCCCCAACCCCAAACTTGAGAAGGCGGCATCATGTACTACTGCATGCCCAGAGGTCCATCACCTCCTGGCCGAGTGCAATGCCCCGAGCTCAGCAGTCCGCTTGCGGTGTGCTTTGAGGGCATTGGGTTCGGGGGCCCATGTAGAAGGGGTGAGCAAAGAGAGTGCAGCGGGAGTTCGGGTGTAGATGTCCAATGAAGAAACATGCGGACGCATGGATGCGCATGGCACCGGATTGCGCTTCCAGCTCCCCAGGCTCTGCCGCTTTACAGTCAAGTGGATGTGGAGTCTCAGTCGGATGAGGAGATTCTGCGAGGGCCTGAGCTCTTAGAGGGGTTTCCAGCTTCCAGCATGAGTGGATGCACATTGGCAGTGCAGGGGGAGGGCGGCGCAGGTGTTCCCTGATGCGTACTGCGGGCTGTGGGTTCGGTTGAGATTTCAGGATTGAAGCTTCAGAGGTAGTGTGCCTTTGCGTACGACGTACGAACTTGTCACCGCACGGTATGGAAGCGATGCCTGCGCTATGGCGGATGCCCAAAATGCTCAAAAAACAGCTCTTGGCAATCTTTCGCGCCACCAGCCAACATTTACGTGGCCCGAACCGACAACAAGTGCACGCGAAGCACGCAGCTTCTGCAGTAATATGTGTGTGTTAATACCAGTAAGTAATATCCATCATATCTGTTCAACCAGCGCGGCTGGGGTTGGTTTTTCCTCGGCGAGTGTCCACCCCCAGCCTGCGGGCTGTGGAATTGGGTAGCCTCACGTTGCCTTGGGCACACCAGGTCACTGAGCGAATGTCACTGTAAGATTGATTGGGCCTCCGACGAGTGTCTCCTTTGTGGTGGGTCTTAGCTCCGAGCAGTCCAGAAAGGACCTAAAGGACCTAAAGAAGTCCTGTAGTCTGAGCCGACGCTAGGTGCGATGCACGTCTTTCTTTCGGCCGATGCCTGCACCCTGGGACCCATCACCTTGAACAAACAGTAATGCTACACTCTAATCCCATATATTCAGTCTACTTCTTAAGGAGCAAGACGTCAATAGTAAAAACACACACACACACACACTCAAAGCCTCCACGTTTCAGGTCGAAGTTGCAGACCCTGCAGCCGAGCCTCGCCGCCCTCCTTTGGCAGCTGCTCCCGCTGTCCTTTGCTGCCCGGCACCAGGGGAAAGCCGGGCACAGGTTACTGCACGTGCAGGTTAAAATAGACTTTGGATGTCGTCGGGACGTGCGTTGAAGGCCCAAAGTACACCACAGTACACCTCCAGCTCGGCCTGCAGGGCGGACAATCCCAAATAAGCAAAAGCAGCTTGAACCCTGCATTTTGTTCCTTCGCATCGATGGTGAGGCCGCATGAATGCAAAAACTGCAGTGCCAACGCGCGCAATTTCAGTTGCGAGAAATGCCTTGCTGGGTGTGTCGCTTCAATGACGAACAGTAGCACAAGTTGAAATGGGTTACCCTTCCAGGTTGGATTTGACGGACTAAGGCTAAGGCTAAGGGATTGTTGCTTATCTTTGAAATGTTTTTTTGTGGTGCAGGGCTCCAAGCTCGCAAGCGCACTCGTGGCAGAAATACAAATATATGTATATATATATATATACATACACAAATAATACTATATGTATATATCTATCTATATATATATATATATTTGTGTCTTATGGTGAGATGGAGAGAGTTTTCTTTCCACACATATACATACCTATATACATACGCATCATTGTGTAAGAATCGCTCAATTTTGCTGATTGTTAAATGTGGTAACCCCCCCGCCCCCCAAAGACCAACCTCCCCAAAAAAAACATAGTACATCTTGTACCCAGTACATGAGGTTTGACACGTTTTCAATGAAGCGGGAGAAGGGGGGTTTCTCCGCATACAAGCGCCCCCCCCCCCCCCCCCCCCTCAAATCCGAGGGGCCGATTTGTGCAAACCCATTGTAGTTAGCAATCAGCTCTTAGATAGATTGGTATTCTTCCTCCCTACACGTCTAGGCAGACTTGTATAAATGTTAGTCACTACATTTTGTTGCTTATTAACTGTATAAGTAGTTTGTTTCGTCAATTAGCTCTTACATAGATTTACCTTTATCCTCACTACACTTCTACTCTACAGGGCAGACTTGCATAAATAAAAACCACTACTTTTCTGTCGCGTGTTCATAGTCTAGGTAGTTTACTGAAGTGCGAGCAGCGTCTTCATAGATCACTCAGCCTCCTCATGGCTAGGGCCGAATTTGTTCAAGCAGAAGAAGTGGAAACAAATCTGCGACGAACGCCTCCGGGCCGCCAAAGTCTCCGCCAGCTCCATGTAAGAACGATCAGGGTTTAGGGTTTAGGGTTTAGGGTTTAGGGTTTAGGGTTTAGGGTTTAGGGTTTAGGGTTTAGATGGGTTTAGGGTTTAGGGTTCAGGGTACTACGCTTGTGTCCAAAATCTCAGGGGCTGTGGACTCATCCGGCCCGAAACCAAAACAAAAGTTCTGAGCACTCTAGTACCGAAACCGAAGAGCCAACAAAATCAAAACAAAATCTGGGAACCAGTCCTCCGGGGTCCCGGACACTGGTAGTGCCCGAATTCTTTTGTTGTTTCTAGGTTTTTTGGGTCCCGAAACCAGAAAGTCAAGAAACAAACCGAAAAAGCAACCCAAAAAGAACCAACGAGCCCAGCAAAAGCCAAAGAAACCAAGGAAAACCAAACATCACTAATCCTCCGGGTCCCGGACAGTAGTTCCCATTGTTTTTTGAGGCAGGGGGAGGGCGGGGGGGGGGGGTGGGGCGGGGGGTTGCGTACGAACCCCAAACAACCCAAAACTCCGGACACTAGTCTTAGTAGTGCCCATTTTTTGGGGTTGCTTTTGCTTTTTGTTGTTTTTGAGTTTTGGCTTTAACTCTGGCAGAACTAGTGTCCGGGGACCTGGAGGACTAGTTTTTTTTGGCTTCGAGAATGAAAGGCCACCAGGGTCTCTGGCAGGTCCGCATAAGTACTTAAAGATGTGTTATGGTTGGGATGTTCCCCCTGAATACTAACAGTCCTTACTAGGGATTGCAATATAGCGGTAATATAATTGTTAGTATAGGGGGGAACATCCCAATATTGTAATATTGTGGTTTTATGGGAGGTTGGTCTTTGGGTGAGGGGCTAAGCCATACAGGTGTATATTTCTATCTTGATGGTCGGCCGCCCTTTTTGATGGCGGCCAGACTTGCGGGTAAGATGCAGGACCAAGCGGATCTGTAGCATCTTCGGATCTGTGAGAGATGTTACATGGGTTTAGGGTTGAGGGTTTAGGGTTTAGGGTGCTTGCTTCTGTTGTGTGAGATTGTGGATCGTGCATCATGGCCCTCGCTTTCGGGTTCAAAAAGGGTGCTCGCCCTAAGCCCAGTGCAAAAGTGGGCACCCGAGCGAGCCCGGACTCAACAATGTGTTTAGGCTTTAGGGATTAGGGATGGTCTCAAACCGACACTTCGGTCGCTTCCTACGACTTCTAGACTGCAGATACATTAAAGTTGTCTTGCAATTCTTAGGGCCGGCAGTCTCCGGCACCCGAATTCCCGACAAAAAAGCTCGGTGCTTCGGTACGTGGAAACAGCTTGCAAGCCCCTTTCGGCCCTCTTTCCAGACACTCCCCGCTGAGATTTTCGCCATCGCGTTGACGGCGTTTTGCGTCATGCGCCCCTCTGATGCGGTCAGTTTCCAGGGTCGGGTTTGGGGTCCATTCCTTCACGCTCTAGCGACGTGAAGGTTGCATCCTTCGTTTGCACTTTGATCCCGAGACTGCATTTCATTTCGCCCACGTGTTTCTGACAAAGAGTTATAGCGCATGGTTGTGCTGAAGCAGCCGGCTAGCATGTACAACATGCAGCGGTTTGTGATGGAGCCGCTGTGGACTCATGAGCGAAACAACGCAGCAAAGCAAAGCAGCGAGGCAAACTCAACTCATTTCCAGGTATCATTTAATTCAGCCCAGCATGCGCCTGCGCAGTTCAGGGCATTTGGGATCTCGGTAGTCAAGCTGCCCGAGAGTGGGCAATGAGAGCCTGTTTTCTGCTAGATGTAGACATGGTCGTTTTAGTCGTTCGGAGCATGGCTGACGTTCAGACGTTCGGATTACTGCCTGCTCGACAGTGTTCTTCAGACCTCAACAAAGACAGTCTTGCTTCTATACCATTCCTGCCAGCTGCATGACAATAGACATGGTAGCAGAGCCGCTTCTCATCTTCAGGGCCGTGGCTCTGTCCGATATTGCATAGACCTGCTGACCTGCTGCCTGCCCTATTTTAAGAGGGAACCTGTTGCGCGATTGGCATGTCACAGGAAATGCCCAGAAGCAGTTTCGAACCTCCTTCAGGCTACTATCTGCTTCACTGCCAGTTTGTCGATGGACGTTGGGTGTCGAAGGCCTTTGTGCGTGTGCTTGCAGTGAGCCTGAAGTTTCGGGCTGACTCTTAGAATGATCACGCTTTCAAGCAAACGGCCGTGACTAATCTAGCCTATATTGCTAGATGCACATCTGCGTGTCTTCTCCACCTATCTTATAGAGCCTGACCCTCAGATTTCCTGAGCTCAGCATGCAGGACATGTACCTGCCGAAGACCTTGACCATGTCCGTAGCACGGGCCCTGATGTCAGTTGAGGTTGCATCTTGCAAAGCTTGGTCCCAAACTCTGCATGTTGGACTGGAGCTCGAGCGCTTGTTTCGGTGTTGATCTCTTGGTCTGCATATTCTGGGAGGTGGGGGCCATACAGCGGTTGAGTTCACGAGGCTGACAGATCTTCGCCAAAGCCGCACCAGACGACCAAACCTCTCATGACATCTGTGAAACATGAGACATAGGATGCGAATAGCCCGACATGTCCGAACAGCGGCCTCCATGTCAAACCATGACAACTCTGTTGCCTTCGCGCCCACAGTTACATGTCAAGGCTGTGGGAGGGGTAAAGGCGGTAAAGGTCCTGAAGTACTCAATTTTAGGAACCAAGCACGTTAGCCAGCGTGGCCTTGCGCGAAGTGGGAAAGGCCAAAACCTCAAGCGTCTTGAGGCGAGTGCCGTCCTCCCCTCCATCTTTCCACTGGACGCAGCGGCGGAGCCTTACTGGTCCATGCCCTGAACGCAAAGCCGTCGGGATCTCGACCAGGCACTTGGTGCCTCAGCGGGCTGCAGAAACGTCGCAGGAGTTCGCGAGGCTTGAATGAAAAGCTGGCCACCTCTACCTGCCTTGGCTATCATCCAACAACTACAGCCCTGAAAGCACGCCCGCAAGATCTAGGGGGTTCCCACCAGCTCATGGCATCGGGTGTCTTGCAGAGCTCGAAGAAGATGAAGTTTCAGATCGTTGGCCCCTCACGAATCCTTCACTCAGCGTCATCGGGCTCAGGATGATTCAGGATTCTTTGTCACAGGGTGTAGTTCGAATTTTGATAGGTGCTTAGCCGCTTAGCTGCTTAGATGCTTGTCTGTTGGAGTGACTGCAAGAGAAGTAGGCTATCGCTGGAGCCGACTATTGCTGGGCTCTTTCGCTGGCAGCCCCTGAACTAGCCTGAGCAACTTTCAACTCACCCAGTAGGTTTTTAGGGCATTGTAGGGCATGAGGAGGGCTGTCAGGTGGAACACCAAGGACCGAAGGAATAGGCCTTGTTGCCTGCAAGGTGAACTTCAGTTAGCTGGGCGGGAAACAATGGCTTCAAAATGGCGTTCGCTTCATGTGAAGCGCGAGGTGTTGACTACCAGATGCGAGTGGTCGGGAAGTTGAGTCCTTCCTTTTAGGTAGCCATGTTGTGCAATTGCGAGCCATGTGGTCAGGTAGGCACATCGCTTCCCATGTTGTTGTGCCTCTTTCCGTAGACTTCTTGTGGCGATTCCATTCTATGCCTGGGATCGCTTGAAATTGGGGCTTCTCGAATCCTCTGGCCTGCTCTAGCGGAAAATTGATGGGTTGGATTGGGCACGGGCACGAAGGAGACGCAGTATACCATCAGGTTGCTTCGGTAAGTGTTGCTCAGCTCTGCCAGAGGCATGATATCAGATGCATTTCTGTATTCCTTCCCTCTCTGTATCTTTGGATGGACTGCAGGGGTTCCAGTTGTTTTGGAGCGTCCTGTTGAGTTCTATGGCGCCTACAGTCCAGGCTAGAAAAGCAATCGTCATACCATAAAAGGCCCACGCTTCGTGAAGCCCTCGGAATGGCCAAAGAAAGCCAGCTATTGTAGCACATGTAGGCTCCACAGCACGGTTGATCACTCGACCAGCGAGTCCTAATCTTGGGATGCTGTTTTTTATGCTTAAATCAAGGAGTACAAGAACGCCACGATGCATGGCAGTGGCTTCGATAGCTTTCATAGCTGTAAAGCATTTGCAAGGCGATAGCTTGGCATGACAGGGCGGGAAGGTGCTTGACTCTCGTTTCCGCAAGCTTGGAGAATTGGGACGAGCCGGCAGTAACCTCAGGACAAGCCACGCCCGAGTCAACCCGGATCGCTACGTGAAACAAGTGGCGCCAAGGGATTGTTCAGAAGTCTGGAAGAATAAAAACTACAAATTGTGTTCGTCCGTTAGACAACGTTGGCGGTTCAGCACTGCTGGCTTCGGCAGACCGGGATGGGTCGTAACATGTCGTACCAGGCCTCAAGGGCGCAGAGTTCAAAGTTGCCAGAGGTTGCCAGAGGAACTCCAGGGCAGGACAGCACCCAGTGCAACGAGGAGGCCGAGGCCATGATCTGTTGCAGAAAGTTGGGCTGACACGGAATTTAGGTAACCGTAGGCCCTAGAAACCGCAAGTTGCATGTCTTTTCAAGTTCTCAGAAGGTCGCTAATCCCAGGCTCCTGTCCGCAACTGCTTTGGCACTGTGTCGTTGTGCTGATGGGATTTGTTCAAGGGAACAACTTGGGCAGAAGGGAACCCCTGCTCTTCTGAAACCAAAACAACACGCCCCAAGCCTTCCTTGACGTATAGAGGGTGTACCCCCATGGCCCCAAAGAGTTCTGTAGCATGCGGGTTATGCCATGCGAACGACATGCAACAACAGGGGTCGCATTGGCATATGTAAGCCGATTCATTCACCACCATTTATTTTGTCCACAGGGAACAGTTATGTCTTCCATGCCTAGCTGTGCCTGATTGCTTGATGCATCGTTGGCTCGTGAGCCCGCCCCAACGGGCCAAAAACAAAAAACTTCCAAACCTGTCGCATGGGCTCCGGCAGCTACAAGGCTCGCCGCTTCACGTGGCTCAAAGCGGTTGACGTATGTTGACGTGTTTGGACTTGGGAATTGGGATGACAAATTGGCGCGGGATTCACAGCTACATGGCCGGGCTTTGAAGACGTGGTCTTGCTAGACTTGCTCCTTCAGGCACAACATGCCGCTTCGTTCCATTCTTCGTTCGGCCTCTGCGGCTTTGGTCGCAAATATGGGGTGGCAGGCGGTCAGAACCATATCTGCATGTGGCGTGGCTCTGCAGAAAGGCTTGTCAGCATGAGGTCTGCACAGATGCGTCGGACACAGATGACAGGCCACGGGCTACGGAACAGTCATACGAGTCATACTCAAAGCCCGCTGCCTTTGTTCCATGCAGCCAGTTTGGCCGCAGGCCCATCATGGGCCACACACGCCCGCCGCCTCAGTGCTAGACCGGGTAGGTCCTCATTGGGTTTAAGAAGATCAGTAGAAGATCATATCTAGGAATATCTTTGTGAGGGCTGCAAGGGCCAACCTAGTAAACTTGTCCCTGTTCAATGGGGAGGTTTGGGTTTGTACATGTGGCACCAGGCCATGATTGGCGCAACCTGCTTTCGTGCAAGCAAGCTACAATGAACATACCAAGTCCAACACAACCTCAGGAAGAAAGTATATAGTCTGATATAGGCATTTGTTTTTGGTAACGTTGTTCGTTTCTGACACGGGGGGGGGGGGGGGGTTCAGGAAGAAATTGTTGGGGGACAATTTCGGGGCCCCGTGGAGTTAGATACATGCCGGCTTAATTTCTGACGCAGTCCTTCTGCATTTCAAATGTCCACAAGGAGGCCTTTTGGGGATTGATTAAGCTTTGAGAGATTATGGCTTTCAGGGATTGGGGCTGAGGGCTTTTACGGTTTCGGGGGGGTTTTAGGGTTTGGGGCATGTGGGCTTTTAGGGTTTGCGCGTTTAGGGACATGCTTGAGTACCTGAGAGAGAGAGAGAGAGAGAGAGAGAGAGAGAGAGAGAGAGAGAGAGAGAGAGGGAGAGAGGGAGAGAGGGAGAGAGGGAGAGAGGGAGAGAGGGAGAGAGAGGGAGAGGGAGAGAAAGAGGGACATGCTGCTTTTTCTGGAATCCCCTTCGTGCTCAGATGAAGAAACAGGACATTAGCGATCTTAGGGATTAGGGCTTTTAGGGGTTTCTTCGGGGTTTATTTCTCTTAGCGAATCAGGCTTTCAGGGATTCAGGCTTTTGGAGATTTGGGCTTAACTTCTGTTTGTGGCCTTAGGGCTTTTAGGCTTTGGGGTTTTTCGGGGTTAGGACTTTTCGGGATTAAGGGATTGATCTTTTAGGGATTACGGCTTTTAGGGATTCAGGCTGATGTCCAACAATTTGGCCTTTTGGGGATTCAGGCTTTTGGATTGGGGCTTTTAGGCATTCGCGAACTTAGGGCGAAACCCCCAGCATTCAAGCTGTGTGCTGAGCTTAAGTAGTCTTCTTGCAGTCAAGACAACCCTTAAGTTCAACAGCTACCTTTCGTCCCTTTCGAACCCGAAGAAGGACTGAGAACTGCTAAGAAGGCTGAAGGAGCTAGAGGAGCACCAAAAGATGGTGCACATGTGACTGATTCTTTCGGGTTTAGGGTTTGAGGTTTACAGGGTTTAGGGTTCTTTTTTGCAACAAGCTCATGTGTTCCCTTGCCGGCACCTTAAAGTACAGACCTCGTCGGGTGGCGGAGCTGAGATGCACAGAGGCTGTTCCGAACCCCCCCCCCCCCCTCATATGCCGAAACGCACCCCGCACGGCTCCGAACAGCGAACTGAAACCCACCCACCCCCGGGACCGAAACGGTGGGCCCGAAACGTACTTTCACAGCACGAACCCCAGACAAGGCAGCGATGGGCCTCGACGTTCCGTCGTATTCGATTTCGCCCCTGCAGCTTGGATTGGGATCTTAGGATGGAGATTTTTCGCAAAGTTCTTGTACAACAGGTGCTCTGATTTTGCAATGGTCTGTCTGAGTTGGTCCTGTCGAGATGGCGTGGTTGCTGCAACTGTGGGGTGCTCCCGATGCCGGTTTGTGCCCAACCTAGAAACACTCTTGGGCACCAGGACCAACGTCAGGAAGATGGTTCGAGCAATGCTCGGAAGGCCCGCCGTGAATGCTCACAGATGAAGCATTTTCAGGGACGGCATCCTTTAGTAGGACGCAGCCAAAGACCGCAACCATCACATGCGTAGCCACAGGTGGGCGGATCGTCTCCTGGACCCATCATCGGGTGCGTCCGAAGCCCTGGGGCATCGTCTGCATCGCTATCACTGCAGCAATCCAGCTTGTGGCAGAAAAGAAAAGGAAACAGCACCCCGTGAAGACGAGGTGCAGCAAGAGTTCTTTGAAGCTCACGAAACTGTGACAGTGTCACGCGTCCTGCAGCCCTATAATCCAGCAGGATGGATCCATTGATGGCTGCTTTGCTATATATGCGGCAGTGAAAACGAGTGGCTAGTCGGAGCCCTTTTGTCGGCTCTTTGCGAGCTTTGAATATGGTCGCGGTCGGAGATTCATGCCATCCCACGGATCAAGAGTGAGCAACTCAGTCAACTTGATTGAGACCAAGGGTATCAAATCCGTGAGGGGAATCACAAGATGCAGTGACCACAGATGCCGGACTTTCCAGTTCCTGGATAACAGTTCCTCCTGTAACTAGTGGTGTGTGTTGGACAAGCAATCGCGCCGTCGTGCAGCAAACGATGTCGCATCCATTAATGTTGCCCTCTCGCAAGCTGTTCATCAAGGATATGTGGCGACGGCTTATCGCTTGGACAAACACGGATTTTCATCGGACGCCTCCAGACGGTGGTAGCGTCTTATTTGTTCTGTGCTGATGTTTGATCCGAGCAGGGCCAATCCCAAACCTGGTCACGACCGGCTAAACAACTATCGAGTTACACAATCAGACAGAATTTTCGCCATAATTAGGGGGCCACGGGCGCTTCCTAATCAGCAGCGAAGTGTTTTGCATCCGAAACAAAGCCTGCAGAAGCTCATAGGTACATGGAGTAGCCCGCATCGCACCAGAAATACTAGGAAGGATAGGGTTTATTTTACGCGAAAGCCTAGATTTCGACTTCTAACTTTGAAGCAACAAGCATTCATAGGTTATGGTCGCACGAGTATTAAAAAAGCCAGGCCCACCTATTTGGCATCGCAACCTTGCAAAGACCGTGTGGCCCAAGAGCATTTGCGGGAGGTGTACATAGCCTTGTTGAAAAACACGGTGTCAGTCGCTTTGGGATCGTTGGGCCTTGCCGGCAAACGTCAAAGGGAACAGGGCGTGATGGTGATCTGACACCTTTCGTTCAGGTCTGCCAAGTCACCAGTACACCCAAGATTCAGCAGGTGTGGCAGCAGCAAGCAAAAAATCGGGATACTCATAGCGCCCGGATCATGGGGCCAATAGCATCAAGCTATATCAAATTGCCAAGGGTTAAGGAGTTGAGAATTGAAATACTTCCGGGGCGGGCTAGATGTAGAGCTGATGTAGAGTGCTCCGCTGCCCCACTCAGGAAGCGAAGTTCATTCGGCATCTGCCCTGCCTCTCCCCAAACCTTGACAGGGTGCCTCGGGAGGATGGGCCGCTGCTGGGTTTACAGAGCTTGCCTGGCTCTCCTGGTTCAAGCGGCCTCGATGGTGCATAAACGATCTCAATCTAAGTCATGAAGAACCCGCGCGACGCCTTTCGGCTGTTGCTTGAAAGTGTTATCTTCACTTAGCCGCTAAGCTCAGCCCATGCCTTAAACATCCTTGACTTGACCGTCGTCTCCAGGGGGCACTATCATAAGGGGCCTGCGTTGTACCGGCAGAGTTCTTGCTCAAATTCGTGCGTGCCGCTGCCAAGAGCTGCAGCGGTGATGCGCCAATGGTAGGGGGAAGTGCCGCGCCCCCCCACTGCTGTGTCGCCTGTAGGTGCTCCGTAGTCTGCATCTCCCTCTCTCTCTCTCTTTCTCTTTCTCTTTCTCTTTCTCTTTCTCTCTCTCTCTCTCTCTCTGCCAGCAGTCATGCCACGAGACAGTTGCGAAGGATTTGGGCCTGCAACTTCACAATTAAAGGGACGTTCTGAGAATTTTTGGCGTGGACTTTCTCTAGCGTCGCTGCAGTCAGCAGCAGTACGGGGACAAGCCGTTAGAAAGGCAATGAGGAGGGAGAGCACGTTCATAGTATCCGAGTCATCGCGTGATGTCTTCAAAGGAACTCTTTAGAACCCCTTTCGGCTCCAGAAGGCTCCAGAACTGAGAGTTGCAGACTCCGTTGTGTCCGGCAGGTTTTTATGAAGACGAAGGAACATCTTGATGACAGTGGTAGCTCATCGACAAGTTCACAAGTCCTTGTTCGTCTTCACTGGCTGCATTCGAGCAGCTGCTGACAATGTTGGCAGTAATCAAGAGATGTTCCAGGCGCCAAGCGGCTTCATGATGGCTACGAAGTCCCACCTTTCAGCCAACCTTGGCCCAGAAGGGCCGCGAGCACCCCAGCGTCCCTCGAGCCCAGTGCCTCGAGGGATGGGCGTGCCGGTTTGCCACGCTAAAGTCAGCCAAAGCGCTGTTGGGCTTCGCCAGACTTTGTGTTGTTACGCCGTTTTGAGACAAGGTCAACATCCTTGAGCTCATATCCGATGAATTCAGGACCCTCAGATGGTATGTGCCGTCAATGACGGGTATAGGTCTTTCCATAAGGCTTTGCACAACATGCTTTGGATTCTTAACAACGTCGAGAGTTGGATCTTGCTGACGTGCGACTGCTGAAGCAAGGTCCAAGGTGGCCGATGAGCAAATGAATTTCCTGAAGCCGAAGCCGGACAGGTGCTGATGCCTGTTGGGCTGGTTACTCGCAAACTGTAAACTGGACGCGCCGATGTGGCACGACGAACAGCAGCATAAAGGACGCCAGACCGGGGATGAGTGGTCGAAATATTTCGACCTTCGACCTTTTGCCTTTCCTGACAGCTGACAAGACGTCTTGGAAACGGGTCCCACTTTGGAAGTAATTGAGCTTGTAACAACGCCGCCAAGTCAACCAGGATGTCACACACAATCTTTCAAAGGCGATGGAAACTGAAGGCCATGGCGGAGAAACAGAAAGGAAGCAGAGGAAACAGTGCGCACTTAGCAGCGGCGCTGATGACATTGTGGGAACTCGTGCCGGAATCACACTCAGCCATCCGAATCTTTGGCCACATTGCCGGTAAACGCTGAGCAACACAGACATGGACACTTGGCCAACACGAAGAAAGTCCTCAGCCGCCTTGGACGCCGAAAGTCATGCACCCAACAATGCCGAGTCAGAGTCTATATACTTGAACCGTCTTTTGGTAAAAGTTTTTTCCAGCGACCAAATTGGCCTCTGATAGGAGAGTTGAATCCGGGGTCTCTGCGAAGCAAGTTTGCTTCGGAAAGGGCGTAGCGTCGAGTCTGGGCTTGATATGCTTGAAACACGGGTCCTGACAGACATCGGAGCGGTTTTTATCAAAATCATTCTTTGCACCTGCTTTTGGACAGTATAGGATCCTTGACGTCGCGTGGCGTCTTTCCATCCTCGAGGCAGCCCTCGGGTTCAATCCCCAAACCTTTATAAGCCTCTAGTAACGGCATCAAGGCCATGAAGCGTGTGCAGGCGGATGTCCCTACTATAAACCTTCAAGGATGTTTCTTTTCTAGAGAGCGCGACTGCCTTGGGGTTTACGTTGCACGTTGAGAGGTTCCCAGTTTCCGGCAACTGTCGACGTCGGTTCAGGGTATTGCGCCGTGTGTACGACCATCCCCTCCACCAGTTCCAAGACTTGTTGTCAGTGCACTGTTTCTCTAAGAGTTCCCGGCGCAGTTCGACATCCCTAGCTGCCAGTTGCTTTCTTGTGCGTTCATGCACACGGAAAGGATTGTAGCTCGCCTTGCCTTCACTTGAGAAACTCAACTCAAGACTCTTGTCAACTTCGCCGCAATCCTTTCAGACCTCGAGTGGAGATCAGAGCGAAAGGGCGTTTAGGGTTTCGGGTTTAGGGTTTAGGGTTGTGCTTGATCCCACATTTAGTTAGCTTAGTTGCTCTGGGTTGAGGTCTTGTGCTTCGGCGACTTCTGCGGAAATTGTTGACCACTTCAAACAGAGAGGGCTTTCTGGTTCTGAGCTTGTGGCCATACATGACCTTTACCTGGCTTGAACTTGAACATGCCAATTTCTGTCGCATCTGAACGAGTGAATCCCCGCATATGTCCTTAGACTCTCAATTTAAGGTCAACGTGCTCAGCCGATAGTTCTGCGCAGAGCCATGGCCAGCGTGATAGTAAAGGTCGCAGAGGTTCCCTGCGAGAGCGCGCAATATCTTTCGTGGCTCAAGAGCCACTGATGATGCTTTTGCATGGTTCAGCTTCGAAGACTCTTCCCAACCAGACGCATTTGTGCAACCTCTATACAGAAATCCAGGGACTAATTAGGTGCTACAAGCTCCAAATTTTCAGCGTTCCTGACCGGCTAGTTGGGTGACAGCAGCAGCCAAGCCATGCCTCAAGGCACTGCCTCTCAGGGAAGGAGGCCTGAATGTTGACGTGATACAGCCATCCAAAAGAGTGCCATTTAGCAATGTGCTCTTATCTACCATGTCTATATGTATGTGTCTAGCTGTATCTACACATACTTTGTAGGCCTGCAGATGAGATCACAGAGGTTTCGTCGGATTCCTCTGTTTTTGGCCTTCATCGCCAGCATTGGTGCGGTGCTCAGATGTTGGTGGGGTGTAGTTAGACTTAGTACAGCTGTTCGAACCATATCGGAGTTTACGAAAAGAGGGGACCCCCAATATAGACCCCCAAATACTAGGATCCCCTTATTAAGAAGGAGGACCCCCTAATACTGCCCTAATACTAGTTTGTGGATGCCGAAGCCGATCCACGGCCCGCCAAGGGGGGCATTCATGTTGTTAGTTGGAAGATGGCCAAGGGATGCCAAGGGTTCTAGCACCGAGCCCTTGTTTGAGCAAACCATGGGAGCTTTGCTGCCTTGGAAGTTGAGGTTGGGGACCCCGAGTTGTTCCACGCTAGGCTGTCCGTTTGTAATTACACAAAGAAAGCAAGCGGTATTCTGTAGTTTTGCATAAGCATGGCGCGATCCATCTGCACTTCAATGTGGATCAGTGAAAGAAATCAGAAACCAGCCTGCGTTCCAGAACTACGAATAGGCAACTGTAAATCAGAAACTGACCGAATTAGAAGCTGCACGTCAACTGCGGTTTGGGGCGGGGTGGGGCGAGGGGTGGGGCGAGGGGTGGTGGGTTGGGGGGGTTGAGAGGTGGGGGGGGGGGGGGGGCGGGGGGGGTGGGGCGAGGGGGGGGGGGGGGGGGTGGGCGAGGGTAGTCACATCAAGTACCCGTTTCCTGCTTTCCAAATCCGCCGATTCCAGCTGTTCTCACAGGCCTGGTTCTCGAACTTTTCGTTTCTGGTTTCCGAGTCAGATTTTCCCGTCGACCCTGCAAAGTCGATTTCAGTTCGGCAAATAAACTGGCTCCGACAAGGAGAACGCAGGACCACTTTTATCCTTTCACTTGGCCGGCAGAAAGCCGTCAAGCGTTTCTGGGCCAGTGTGCTCCGGGCCGGGTTGCATGATCCCGAGCATGCCCATGGCTTGGTGCACAACTTACTTGGGCAGTTTCTTCGAGACCTTTTTCGAACGATGGCCTGCAATGAGGTTTCTTGGCAACGGCCTTTGCTGCTCCGCGTGGTCAGGCTGTCGGGCAAGTAGCGCTCAGGGCTTTGCTTAGCTTCGCATCACCGTGCAGCTAAAGAGGTTCTGGCCAAGCACTGCCGCATCATCGGAAGTCCAAGTATCTCCTTTGTGTGTCCTGCTTCGGTCGGCTTGTAAATTGCAGGGCCAGGGTTGGTAAACTCGTGATCTCGCTCTGCTACTTGAAGTAGACTCAGAAAGCAAGTGCCCGGGTTCGGCTGGGACCTCAAGGTTTGAGCAGCAGTTCAAGCCACAGGCTACCATTTTGAAATGGTGCGGTGGCACCGGGCTCTTTGTTTAGAAGCAGTGCATTGAAATGAGCGCGCCATCAGGCGAGCACTCTGGAGGATGGAGCTGCGCAAGCCTCTAGGATGGGTCCATGCTGTGATTTTGTTTTTTTTGGACTTTGCTTCTTAGACATACCTAGCTTTCCAGCGTTCTACTGTGCACTTCCGATAAGGCGGATACACAGAGAGAGAAGCATGCTTGGAGAGTTCTCGTCTTGCTGCAAGATTCTCGTGTACCGCTGCCGTTGGCTTAGGTTTGTTTGTCCTAGGTTTTTGGCATGATGGCCAACAAGCAAGTGTAGCCATTCGAAGGATGTTGTGGGCCTGCACCTTGTCAGTCATAAAGTCCGCACAAGCCGAGCTAGTCTTTAATAAACGCCCAGCAGCGCTGGAAGAAGAAATGTATACAGCTATCAGCTCTGACTTCTCACTTGTTTAAGACATTTTGATGACTGTGAACAGCGCTGATTCGGGCGAAGAGCTGAAGGCAGCACGTGGCGACGAATGTGGGAGACGAATGTGGGTGTCTAGTGTTGGCTTCAGCGCTCCTGTCCCCTCTGCTGATTGTCGGGTTGTTGCGAAATGGTCTGCTTCCCGCCCACCCTACACTAACGCAACACGTGGCATTTCACATCACAATTGGAACCCTCACTGATCAGACAGCTGTGCATGTACGATTCGCCAGAATTGGACTGAAACGGATGTCATATGGCAAAAGAATGTTATATGATGGATGACAGGCATATCGCCCATCACATGGCCCTACGTAGCAGCATGGCAATAGTTGCTTTAGGGTCCCAACTGCAAGATGGCACATGCTCGATAAGATGGCTTCTAAGAAGTCTGGAATCCCGCAGGAAACCCTACTTTCGTATTCCCGACACGCTCTGGTCGCCGGTCGAGAGACCAAACGATCCTCTGTAATTCAGGTGGTTGCTGGCAATGAGAGCCCGGTACTGCTGCGGGATTTGCCCAGCACCGTGGTCTCAAGCGATGTGGCTGCTTTCCTGGAGTCCTATGGTTACCAGGCGCAGAGAGTCATGTGCGTGGATGAGGAAAGCTCTTGCAACGGGACTTCTCTCTCTCCCGGACCCTGTAGGCCTCCATCTGGCACACCGTGAAATATTATTGCAATTGTGCTGTATTTGTGCACATCATTCTGGTGAGAGAAGGGGGCGGATTTAGAATTTGCTGTTCGGAAGTAGGGAGATGTCGTCCGCCTTGTAGTCGTGCGTGGAAGCACGGAGCAACATCTGCAACTTCACGCGGAACAGAGACCCTGTGCAGGCCAAGGGCCCTTCCGAGTGGTGCAGCTGGAAGCCTTTGCCCGAGCTTGCACTTCGTGTGTGCGGACACACCAAGGCCCGTCCGCTTCTGGTTGCGAAGGGGCTCGGGCACTGTTAGCTAGTTGGCATCCGGGCAGGCCAGACGAAACACAGTTCTGCTGCAACAGGCCTGTGTTCCCTAATTTTGTTTCTCTGGCTCCAAAAAGGCCTGCAGCTGAGGTTTATAATTCTTGGCAAGGGCTTCGAGGGGCAATCGGTAGCAAAGCCGAGCAAGTCGGGTTTTGCAGAAGACCTTGGCCCCACGGCACGAGCATTTCCTCCACTTCGAGTACCTCTACAGTAGGCAACAGAAAGATCTTCTACAGGTGGTACATCGTGGTACATCTAAAAGTCCTAAGGATGTAGCTGCACCAGCTCACTTGTCATGTCGATGGACTTGCAACGTTGCGCTTTCCCACGTTCCCAAGGAACGTATTTGTCCTAATTTCTGTCGAAGCCTGGCATGCAGTGCCCCGACAGTGCCCTTGGTGCGGACCAGTAGATGCCGTGGTGCTGCAGCAGGTGGATGGACACATGTACTATGATGCTTCTTGCTTGCAATCAAAGTAGGGCCCGAGCATGAATTTGGTTGTACAGTGTCAATTTCTGTCTTGACCGGCTTCAAGTCCCTAGGCCGTTCGAGCATCTCCACAGGTCAGATCATGGTAGGCAACCCGTTTACCTTTGAGGTGCCTGAAAACTTTATGTGATCCCCCCTGCCAAAAAAGACGCCAAGCTTGCCTTACTGCACGGAGATACTAGCGCACGGAGTTACTAATGCGAGGTCAAATGTGCCCTGTCCGAGCCGGGGAAGTGGCCTCTTGGACAGCGAAAGGAGTTCAGCGTTTTTGCTTTGGATGAGGGGACCTGTTTGCAGTCTTGAGGGCTCCATCGGCGTCGGAAGGCAAAGGCAGCCAATGGCAGCCCCCAAAGCGGGAAACTCATCGAGGTATGTAGCCAGAGAGCTCCGGGTACACTTCAGCTGGCAGTAATCCCAGTAGTACTCAGATTTGAACTTTGGATCCGAGCAACAGTCTCACAGCTTTTGTAAATTAGGACCTGGGCCTCAGACCCAACTGCCTTTCTGCAACAGGCACTCTCCCTACCTGGCCTGGCGAACGCTACGGCGGCTGTGTCACTTGAGAGAGGCAGGGAAGATCAAGAAAGAGCTGCTAGAAAGCAGAAAAGGGCCACTGGGAATCCAGCGCCTAAAAAGTACCCAGACAGCAGCACATTGATGGCTTTCAGGTGCTTTCATTTCAGGGCCGTTGTAGGATCCAGGAGACAACCCCAACATTGAAGTTTCTGGGGATTCAATACAAACTGTATTGGTGGCTGCCATGTGTGCTATGTGTTGCTCTGGTGCCCTCTGGCAGTGCCCACATGCAGTGTTCAGACCGCATCCCTCCAGGGGCTTCATGACCCTGTCAAGAAGCTGCCAGGGCCTCGAAGTGCTTCACAGCTAGGCAGCTAGGCTTGGGGATACAAAAGTTAAAAAGCCCCCACCCTTTGTGGGACTTGGGTGCCTGACGGGTGCAGGTGGTGTTCTTGTTGATGTTTTTGACTTAGTGACCTTGCGTTTGGTTGCAGGACAGTCGAGCGGAATGGCAAGCCTTGATGGACGGTTCAACAATGCACTTGTGGAGATTTTCAGCTTCGGCAATTTCTGATCAAATGCAGTATCGTTTCTGGCCGCAGAGTGCCGGCGCAATCGTGCTGTAGGCTTGGGAGGCTCGGCTTTGAAGCTTCTAACCGCGTTCATTCCCCGTAAATTGGCTAGCCGGCTGCGTGCATACCAACACACGGAGCGTGTTGCCTGCGTCTTAAGAAGGTGACGGTAGACTAGAACCCTAGGTGAAGGTCGTTGATTGTGTGGCTGGAATTGGACAATGCCGCTCGTGCATCGCGCAGCCGTTTCTCAAAACATCCGGTTGTAAAGCGTCCACGCGTATGCGGCAGCTTGCTTGCAAGAGTCCAGCCCCGTCGGGCACCTCCTAGTCGCCGTGCTAAGGTTTAGATATTCACATTCTATTCTATTCTATTCTATTATATTATATTATACTTGCCTATACCATATTCGATTATATATAATATATAACATGTAGTGCGGTTTGGGCTGGCGGGGTTCAGGGCCCGCAGAATAAGTTCCCGCAGTGGAGGTTCCCATTTCTGGCTCCGTCTCCATCAATCTGAGGCATGCCGGACTCTCAAAGCCTTGCGGAGCAGCTCCGACAAGTGTGGCCGCTGTTCCTGGGAAATATCCTCGAGACTTGGCACAGTTGTTTAAGGCGTCAGATGCTCAAGAGCACTGCGGGTATAGGAGCAGGGTTTACATACGAAAATAGGGCACCCCTAATGTAGTCCCCCAAATAGTCGGATCCCTTTATCATAAGGTAGGGTACCCCCTAATATCGTAAACCCCATGTTTCACTCAAGGGCGTTCGCATGCGAGCGATCAAGCCGAGAGGGCCTATCTGAGGTGGCCCATCCTGAGAAACACAAGTCACAGCCCCAATACCTTGTGCACCCTTGCAGCCTGACCTTGCAAAGAGTTTGTTGTCACCTGCGAACCGCATGGGACATCCACTATCCTCCTCTCCCATCATCTCTTTCAGGAAAAGATCCAGAGGATTGTTTGCCCAATTGCCTCACAGACCTGCGCACTTACAGGGCTGACGGGTGAAGGCTGCGGCTCTTGGATTGAAGGGCCTGGAGCGTTCCTATCCGATCTGCTTTGCAGAGTCACGTGCTGGCAAAAGGTTCACTTCGATCTCCAACTTTATCGTTAGGGCTATCGCTAGCGTTCTCCAAGGGCGAGCTGAAGCGCAGCCGAGCGACATGCCATGACATGCTCAAGAGAGGCTGTTGGCTGGGGGAGCTTTGTGGCTGTGTAGCCTCTGTCCTGTTTAGCATGGCTGGTGAAATGCAGACAAAAATTTTTTAAGTAGAGTTTTTTTACTTCGAATATCCCCACCCTCTTTTGGTAGGTTGGGCACTCAGGGAGACTCTGGGGTTGGGCACTCCAGAAAGACTCTGGGCTGGGCACTCCGGGGACACTCTGGGGTTGGGCACGCCAGCAAGACTCTGGGTTGGGCACTCCAGGGAGACTCTGGGGCTGGGCACTCCGGAGAAGAGTTCCGGGCGAGGAGAAGAGTTGAGTTTAAAATCTAACAACCCCACACCGAGGGTGGGGAACAAAGCAGCTTGTGAGTAGGTTCGCTGCCTGCAAGCACAGGGCACCACAGTCGAAACACCACATAAGTGTTCAGACAGGCTGGGAGTGCGGGTTCGGGTGAGGGCGGCTGTGGGCGGCGGGGACTGTGCAAGTAATTTACCATGCGGGGTGGGAGAGGGGAGCATGGGGTGCGCTGGACCCCTTGGATGGAGGTCGGCCACAAACCATTTCTGCCCCAGGAGTGGTACGAGTTCGGGATCTATGGCGCCTTGGAGACGTTTTCAGGACTGTCCGACCTTCATGGTAGCGCCGTGTTCTTCAAAAGTTCTTTAATCAGGTCGTCGCGGCGTCTCCTCCACTCTCGTCTTTCTGGGTTTTCTTGTACCTTCTGCAAGCGCAGAAGAGGAGTCATACATAATTCTTGATCTCACGAGCTGTAAACCGAATCCTCATGCGCGTGTGAATCTGGGCAAGGCTTTCTGGCGGTGAATCTCCGAGTTGTGTTCTTTCACGAGTCTACCTTCTTCACCTGGGTCGCCAGGCTGCACCAACTCACGGAAAAAGACGCTCTAGCTAGGCACCACTTGATATCACTCGATCACGCGGGCCATTCGCTGCGTTGATGTAACAGCCCAGATCTGGCTGGTGCCACGGGCAACGTACATGCCATCAGCCTGAAACAATTAGCAGACCTGTGCATGGCTTTGGTCTCAGACTCTCAGAAAGTCGGAGTTGCTCAGGTTGGCTACACCGTGACTTTTGTGCTTCGGCCTGTGGGCGGCTTGCTGAATGGCACAAGCCTCAGGTTTGGCTCGGGGCGGTGCGACTCACGGTACAGGCTTAGTTGAAGTTGGCTGAACTTGGTGACTCTTTTGAACTACACGTTTCATTATCTGCTTTCCTTCTTCCCAAGCTTCATTTTTCTGGACATCAGATGCTGGTTTGCCAGACGTCGCCCACAATACAGCCCGGATGGCAAGTGCAAGTAGGCTTGTGGATTGCAGCCTCCCCGCTGAAATGTTGCCTCCCCACTGAAAGCGACACCTTCTGAACCATATCAGGTTGGCTCGCCGATAGATTCGGCAGGTTCGTGGCGGGGCGGAGTTGCTTGTTGTGTCTTGACGCCACCCCTTCTGGGGGATTTTGGGGGCTTGCGACTCCGAATCTGGATTTTTCGGGAGCGAGTTGATGTCATCAGACGCTGGCAGTCCAGATGCGCAGCGTGTAGAAACTAGATGTTGACGGTTGAAATGCCTCCGATGTGAGTGTTTTGAATGCAGCTTGATATCCTCGATGGATGATACACTCCGAAGAATGGCCTGAGCCCGCTGCGGACGCCTTGTTGTGCCATACTCATTTTGGCAATGCCGACTCACATAAACCAGATAGGGCAGGGCATTCAAAAGGCCGGCTGTCTTTTTTTTGAGTGGTTTCAGCAAGCGGGCGTGCCCTAGCCTATACTTCTAGGCACCAAAACATGTCAAGACTCTCCGGAGAGGCGTCCTGCAGTCCTCCACTCACTGGTCGGCATGCTGCTGGCCACTGTGGGCCAAGGTTTGCCGCGTGGACTGTTCAGCTCCTTGTGATCCTTTGTGTGGCTTTGAGTTGTGATTTGCTTCACGCTCCTTGGCATGTGGCCGGCTGCAACGCAGAAAGCCGACCCACGGTTATGTACAGCGGTTTTTGCATCTCATTGCTGTGAGGGGTGGGGGGGGGTCCGTGATGATCCGTGGTCCAAGTTGCATAATGCCTTGCTCGTTTCTTCGTGACAACCCAGGCTGCCAACAGCTGACTGCTGCGGCGACCGGGCTGCGTCATGCGGGACGGCTAGAGCTTCCAAGCCTCAAGGCCTTAAGGCACACCCACAAAGGGTTGCAAACTCAGCAAGCTTGCCCAAAGAAGTAGCACTGAACATGGGAGGTTTGGTGGATGTTGGTGGTAGTGGCATCTGAGCACATCCCTCGCAAGCTCATGTCCCGAGCCAAGGCGAGGTGTGTGGCACCCTGGGCTTGGTCCTGCCCCTCTGACAGCAGATGGCCTAATATCGCAGCAGAACAAAGCATAACACCTTGACCAAAATCAATCATATGCAACTTCTCATGTCCAAGGCTGCTCATTCTCCGCGCTCTGCAGGGCCTCAGTGCAGGCCTTGAGATTTGAAATTTGAACTCGTGATTTGGGCTCTGGCAGGGTGACTTCGAGGATCCTTGGGGACCTACTCTCAACATGATTTTCAACTGCGGCCATGCGGGTAGAGGAAGCGAGCGATTCTCGAGGTTCCTGGCTGGCCCTGTAGCTCGGGGAGGAGGAGTCCCAAAAGCCTTGAGCTCCCTGGAGCCAGCTCGTAATTTCAAGCCTTGTGCTCCAAAGCTGCAAATGATCTCGAAACCGAAGAATGTATGACGTTGTGTGATTGCTGCTGGGCCCTATCGGCCTATGACGGAAAGGCGCAGAAGACCCGTCCCAAACTCCACAATGACCCAACAATGGTTGCGAGACATCCTTTGCAGGTGGTGAGCTCGGTCCGATTGTCTCCTACTTTGCGGAGACGGCGCCCGTGGGATGGTGGCCTGATTGGACAAGCTACCCAAGGTTTTTCACCCAGTTTACTCGGTCCACTGAGCGTTCTAAGGGCTTTATGTCCTAATTAGATCAGTGAAAGCATTGAGGCTTTCTCTTGTGCAAGCAGTGTTGTGGATCTTAGGCCAGCCCTAAACTCTGCAAATCTTCACGCCCACAGGGTAGAACCTCAGCCTTAGGTTCTTCATTTTCTTGTCACACGCAGATGTTGTAGGGGAAATTTGAATGTTGGCCTTTGCAGAGCCCGAAATGCCGGGGGTCTTCAGAATCTCATGTTCGCCATTCCCTTAATGAATAGCCTCCCCGCCTGCTGGGGGAGGACGGGCTTCGGAACAGAATCATGGCTTTCTTGGGATTGATGTCTTCGCTTAGAAATGTTTAAGAAGTAAGGTTTAGGGCGAGACTGTTCGGGGTGCATGCGAGCGTAAGAAAGGGCTGCGCTGCAACCGGGCATGTTAGCTCATTGGTTGATTACTGCCATTCCCAGTTTCCTTTCCCCCGAAGGAAGAGACAGATTTAGACCCGTGATGGGGTGGGCCGTTTCACCTCAGAAGATATTGCCGGGTATTGGTGAATGCCATTATCGACAGCTGCTTGCGCTTCAACATCAGGAAGAGGACAAGCACCGGCATACTGACATCGACTGCCGGCGTTGGCTACCGGGCATGGTATCAGGTACATTTTGTAAACGGACATCCTAGAAGCTTTCACGCGTATTCGGGGATTACTGTACTTGGCAGTGAAAAAAACCTTTTGTGACTATACTGTCATGTAGTGTCAGGCCAGTGCTTCATGGCGTGTATGGCGTGAAAGATTTTGCATTTGAGAAGCACGTGAGTTGAGCGCCGCAAGGTTTCTTGCTGGCGAACCTTGTGGTAGCCTTGACCGTGAACCTCCTCGGTGCAGAGGCAGCAGGGCACGGCCAGGGCGTGAAGACGTACGCTTGCTTTTGTTCGCCGGTCAAGTCAGCTGCCAACCCACACAAGGAAACACAATCTTGGCATCTTAACATTGACAATGCGACAATAAGCCACAACAGAGGCTTCGCTTGAGAATTCCTGGCAGGAGATGAACCGATGGGGATGGCGAATTCCGTTCTTGCTCGCGTTGCCGCCAGGATGTTGCGGTAGGGACGCTGAGATACGCTATGCTCGAGAATAGCGGATGGCGGAGATGGGGCCTTCTATCCTTCCTCAGGACTGATCTCCCTTTGGGGCCGGTCCAATATGGCCGAGACTTCGGAGTTCCTGCGCACGAAGGCAGCGAACGAGGCGGGGAGCCCTGATGGCTAGAGTTCGAAGAAAAAGTAGAAGTTGAGGCACCGGGCCATGCCTGGGATAGGGCCAATAAGCCCTCAACCAAAGCAGCCTCAGCTTCACAGGACCACACGCATCAGAAGAGAGGCGTTCGCCTATTGCCCGGGACTTGGCAGGGGTTGAGACTGGAATGTGGCGAGGCATTTGCGCTGGAGCTTACAGATTGCAAAGCAACAAGTCATGCAGAAATATGCAGAAGCCTCCCTGAATCTTCATAGTGTTTTGCTTCCGGGGTGTGTTATCAATGCCCGGCTCAGTTCAGCTGCGCGGCCTAGTTGGCGTCTTGTTCGTTGCGGGCATTTGCGAGCCAATGAAAGGGGAATGAGATCATAGTTGCAATTGGTTTTTCCGATCAGGCACCTGTTTTTTTGGTTTCATCTGGGGGTACCAGTAAACTCGGGTAGACTGCCCCGTCCGAGAGGCTCCTCTTCCGAGAGCACGGATTGGTGCCTTGGCTTCCGCAGGAGCTGGCGGGCTCCAGATTGGAGAATAAGACTTGGATCTCCCTCCGTAGCAGCCTTGTAGAGGATGTGTTCTGATGGTTATGGGAGCGAAGAAGGGGGCAAGAGGAGCCACGAGAGTTTACAAACGTCCCAGAGCCGAGAGCTGCGGCCTCTGAGGCGGTTTTCCTGGGCTTCTGGAGCGTGGGAGCCATTGCCGTGGCGTACTACTCCGGGCTGTGGTGCCAGCGAGGGGGCGATTTGTCGGTTGTTCTGTTCGAGCTTAGCTTCAAGAGCTGGTAACTGCATGCTTGTTTCTGCAGAAGCAATAAAACCCTAGTCCCGTTCTGCGGTTTGCGCCGATGGAAATGCACAAAAGTGGCTCCACTGCCTGTTTTTTTGGCCCCTTCCGCTTGCACGATTTCAGCAAAGGCGGCGCTCATAACCGCTCTCATTGACACACTGGCTGTGAGATAGGTCGTCCCATGCGTGGCCCTGGATTTGTTTTTGCTTGGCCGCTTTGGCCTACCCGCTCTGGCTTGTGGTGTTTGACAGGTGCCCATCATACCTGAAATCGCGCGGCTTGAGCCAGGTGCCGGACTGATGGCCATGGCTTTGGGTTTTACCTGGCTTCAGGCATTTAAACGGTCGAGGAGATTAGATTTGTTTTTGGGGGTATTGGGGGTGGGGGAATCTGATAGGGATGGTAGGGGGTTGATTGTAATTCGTCATGAAGACTTCAAACCCTTCGAAGGCCAGGTGAGCCTGGACTTGCAGCTTGCCGCCATGTGGGAGAGCCTGTGGTATCCCGTCAACATGACCACACTCACACAGGAGGTCGCGCTGAGAGGCGGTTTTTCGACCCACCCCGGTCCCTTCACCCCGGCCCCGCGTCAGCTGAACCTGGTTCAGGTGGACGCCCTGGTTGCCGGATGTGTTTTCGCAGGCGCCTGGATTCCCAATATCTCTTGAAAGTATGTGGGGCTTGGGGTTCTGCCCGGCTCCACTCTAGTTACTCTAGTTAACTTCCACGTCCTCCTCTTCGCGCCAAGGCTTGATGTTTTTTTGTTGTGTGTGTGTACCATCCTGTCTACCACGGATAAGAACACAAGTCGCAAATGCAGTCGGGGTGCAAAGCAGGGATGATGCAAGATGCATTATGTACCAGAGGGCTATACCAGACTGCCAACTCCCAGAGGGGTGCAAGAAAAGACATATAGCCGCCACGATTTTAAGGAATATGTGTGGGTGGTCCTGAGCAGCATGACAGCAAAGTCTCGCTTCGAGAGATGGGTTCGCAGTAGCCCCCAAGTTCTCGACGCGAGAGTTGAGTGTCACACAGAACTAAATCTTTACGCTGCACATGCGAGGCATGGTGGCATTGCTTTTCTTCTTGGTCCCCTTCCTCAATGACCCTTGGAGTATCCTGTGCATGGAGCCACCCGTTGATCTTGTAAACCTAGTGTGTGGACTGGCAAAGGGGGCTTGACTTTGAGTGATAATGTATGATAATGTTGTGTTGCAATGTCTGGTGGGGGGGGTCATGCGTTCAGAGCCATTACCCAGCCTTTTTTGCTCACAGCACCTTGCCAAGGATCTTTGTTGCCGCATTGAACCGATGGGCATGATGCTCTTCGGTAGTTCTGGGCTGACTGTCACCGGCTTCCTGGTTTTTGCCGACGCTTGGCAGAGAAAGACAGCTTGTGGTTGTGGCTTGTGGACTCAGCCCTGTTGCAAAATAGCCCGGCCTGTGGACAGCTTCCATGAAAGAATGCAGCCCCTTACTGCATGAAAGGTTTGAAAAGCCAGTTGCATGGCAAAGGCTTAAACTTGTCGTGTTCGGCCTCGTCCAAGATGCCCTTCCGCATCACCAGACAGAACTTGCCATCGCCCGCCGTGGACAGTGTAGCATGTACCAGGACCATGAGACTTCAGGGTGCTGAAGCCGTCCCCTTCCTACCCGGCCCCCCCCCCCCCCCTCCCCCTTCAAGCAGAGGTCTTGTAAGTGCCATGCCGCAGAGTCAAAAACTCTTATTGCTGTCAAAGCATAGGCGTGCGCTACCTTGCAAGCTGCAGCTGGGTGCATCTTCCCGCTCAGGCGATTAGCTCGGCCACGGAGAACTTGTTGCTTCCCGCCTGGCTGGGGGTAAGCAGCGCAGCCTCGAGTTCAGCAACATGCAGCTGCGCCGAAGCCAAGCCCCATGCCTCTGCCATGTTCCAAGGCTGGTTTCGATCTTGGTGCTCGGACTGGTGTACGGCATCATGGTCGGCTTAACTGGCTCACACATGCACCTTGGACTACGTGTGTAGGCCGAGCGTAGGGTAGGGTACTGTGCAAAGCAGGACGAGTCAGCTTTCAGCACGAAGAGCCTAAAGGTACATCTTCGTTGCGGACCTCTTCCCGACCTCGGTGCGGGCATTAGGACAGCCTGTCCACCTAAAGCGATCCCAAGAGTCAATCTCGTGGTTTGCATATGACAACAGCCCATGCAGCCCAAGGAAGTTTGCAATTGGGAAGCCTCTGCCTTTCAATGCTTTGCACGTGCATGGAATGCAAACAACTCCTTGTCAGAGTGCGGCGTCAGACCTAGGCTGTCGCAGATGTAGGCAAGTGGGAGTCAAGACTGAGGACCTGAGATTTTGGATTGTGCACTGACTTTATTGAAAGCGTGCAGGATTTGGCGTCAGCTTCAACCTGGCCTTTGCCATTTTAGGAGGCGCTCGCTCTGGCGATCTTGCGGTTGGCATGCAAGGACGAAGGAAGCATATTCTGCTCTACCAACTTTCTGCTACTTGCCACAACCTACAACAAAGTTGTTGCGGAATGCCCACTCTGCTGTCCGACCATCGATCTGCTTTAACACGGGCCTCGCAATTGTCGCCTCACATGTCGTTGCAAGCTTTGCAGGATTCTGGTCATTCGGGTGTCAGGTGTCCAGCAAACATTGTGCAGGATGAGGGCCCTCACATTCATAAAGGATGAAATTCATCCTCAAGCACCAAATTTGCCAAACTGGCCTTCATAAAGGCTCATGCGACAAGGGTGATCAGTGTAAGTGTCCCTTGCAAAAAATCTGTCCCACGAATTGAATGGGACAAATGTGTGAACTTTTGCATCTGTGTTGTGTGAGGGCGGCAGTGTGATGAAAGCACACGCTATGCCGCCATACTCGCACCTTTGCAGCGATGGACAAGCAGGTATAGGGCATGCACAAGGTGCAGGGGCAACGGCCCCAAAGCTCCATGCCCACGCTCTTGCTTCTGATGTGGAGCGCAGGCACCGCATCCCTGGTGGACGCTGCACTGGCGGACGCGCACTTCTCATTCGGGGTAGCTCGGTTTGGCAGCTTAGGGCTCCAGATGCTTGCTTGTATCAGTTTTTGGCAAGTTTCCCTTAGTCTGATCCATGACTTTGAAATTGTATTCCTGATTGAACTCTTCAGTGACTCCATGTATGCGTCTGTTGCCGTCTACTCGTCTACCCGTCTACTGCGGGAGAAGACCTACTGCTGTTGCAGCCGGCCTTGCCCGTCTCGCGGATCAGAGGCCTCGATGTAAAAAAGGCTCCAGATGCAAAAAAGACCTCAAGGGAAAAGTCACGAGGTGTCTCGCTGGCTTCACTGCCAGCCGGGGCTGTTCCACCGTGTCTCCTGCGATCCCTCCACAGGTTGGACTCTACTGGTCACTTGTGGGTCTTGGTAGCGTCCTGGCCCTGTCAGTTGGCTTCCTGTCAGCAAGTTGGACAGGGTTTTGCAGCGTGAGATGGTTCGTGGTAGCTTCTGCTTCATGGGGCTTCTTGGATGTTCCGGCATGAGGCTTGCGTACCATGAGTGCAGGAACACGTCGACGTAGCCGAGATATTGCCATTTGGTACCCATCAGTCAGAGCACGCTGCGTACAGGCAAGTGCCTACGCTCGCACGGACGATTGACGAGCCAGCTCCTCGTGAACAAGGTCCGGCCAGTTCAGCATAGGTGAGACCGTTTATACAATACAAGTTGCCTGATCCTTTGCACTGAGTCCAGCGGCTAAACGACTGCAGGGCCTTTGGATGCTCAGGGAACGAAATACATGGTTTGGTCACCCTAGTTGGAGCCACTACTTTTCCAAATCCGCAAGCCACCTCCAGGACCAAGGGGTTAGCCATGCAGGTTCGTCTGAGATCTTGGGGTCCAAAGCTGCGCAAAGTCAGAGCTCCACAAAGTACGAGTAGTGGTTGATTCTGCGTCGGATGCCGTTCTTTGCAATTCCCCAGCCACATGGCAACAATGTGACACAGCAAGCTGATCGGATGCCAGCGCTCCATGCTGCAGAAGCCAGAAATCGAAGCTGCAGTCCGAATCTCATCAGGAGCTCGGGTCGCCGAGGAAGTTCGAGTTCTCGGAAGACGGAGGGCTGCTTCGGCCTGGTCTTTGAGATGTTGATGTTGAGAGCAAGGGGACGTCACTCTCTCCCCTAGATGTGTACATCTCGCCTAGATGTGTAGGACAGTAGGACTCGGGGGATGTGCAGGTAGGTATTCATTATATACATATATATATATAGACAGATTTGTCTTTTTTCCCCACAATGAACAGCATACTCGTAGCATATATGACAACCTATATGACGTATATGACATATACAACACATATAACATGCATATATATATCTATACATATATATATATACAGAAAACGTTATATATATATATATATAGATCGATAGCCGGGCACGGGATTTAAGACGTACCTTGGTTTTACATTAAAGAAACAGAGGTTTCTGGTGTTTCAAGGCGGTTTTTTTTTTTTTTTATCGGAATCGGGTGTTTAACATAAGATCAGGTGGTTAGGCTGAAATATGCAGGCCCCGCACCCGGCATAGGTGTGTTTGGTAAGTCTTGAGTGCCGTTGGTTAGTTGTTTGGATTTCAGGGGTTGGAGTTTGATTGGGTTGAACTAGGCTTGCAAGTGTGAGGCTCCAGGCCCAGTGGTTCGACCAGACTAAATAATCAGCATCGCAACATATCACACATCATCATCTTTAATATGCAGTAATAAGATCACGGAGCAGTGCAACAGCATCGTGACAAATGCTGTCGAAGAAATGAGCGAAGCACACAGGGGCGTCTAAGTGCGTGATGATTTTGCGATGGTGCAACCGAGTCTAGCGTCCCGTCTAGAATCTGAAGTCCAAAGCAGTTCCGGATCCGCAAAGCCACGGCTTCTTCTCTTTCAAGGTCCTTGGCGAGCACAGCATCTGTTAAAAACGAAGGACAGTGAGCCCGCATGCAAAGAGTTGGATGAGAAGTCCGAGGTAGGATTATAGGATGCGGCCTGTGTGATGACTGGGGGTTGGCCCTCCACTCCCACTCAAAACCCTACAAACCCTGCTCCCATACACTTGCAGATCTAGCAGGACCATTCTCTTTGGAGACTTCGGCTAACGACTCAGAGACGTCGGAGGTGACGCTCGTTTGCAGCTTTGGACGCGGGTCAGCTTGGATTTGCACAGCCAGAGCCATTGATCATCAACAGACATGGCACACACAGTGTTTGCAATTCATACAGCTGCTGCAAATCTTGCAACTACACGCCTTTTCCGGCTGAGGTGAGAAAAAGTCGGCTGCTCTCTTCTATGGTGACAGCCTGCACGCTTCGATCACTTCAACCGCCTCAGCCGCAATCCGGGCAGGAGTCGGCAGGATGACACACTGTCCTGCAAACCCCTAGCCGGGGCGTGGTCGGACCCCGAACAGACTTGCAAAACAGTCGGACAGGCCACAACAGCCACAGCTTTTCAGACAGTGGCCTTCCACCGTGGAGTCGCAGATCTGCCCCTGGCATGTACGGCCCTACGAGGATGAAAGGGTTCTGAGCTTATCTGAGCTAGCAGCTAGCCTCTGGAAATTCTTAGCTTCTGACATTGAAAAAACAGGCAGAGATCTGCAAAAACGGTGGTCTTCTGGGCATGTCCAGGGGCCTTTAATCACAGGGGCTGACGTGGAGCTCTTCCTGCACAGTGCCATCATGGTTCCAGAGCTCCCGAATTCAAGCCGTTTCCAGATTGCTTTGATGTCGAAGATTCTCTTCTTGCCATGGCTCCAGTTCGTTGTGTCTCTACAGGTTGTCCGGTTTTCTTGGTCTGACCACTTTCCTTTCGCCGCCTGGCTTATGTAATGCTGCCTGTATAGATCAACAGCTGTAAAGAATCGCAACACACGATTGCATACTGCCTGCCCGCCGAGAGGCTAGCAGCACCCTTTTTGTCATGCTGCACTGGCCGTGTTGGGGATGGTATAACGTTGCTTGAGTCTAAGTTCATTCAATCGAAGAAGTACGGACCATGCCAAGCTCTGCCCGATGACCTCTGCCCCCTACATGGAATGCACGGCCCATGCGCATTTGCCCGCAGATGTGTGCAGCACCACAGTTGTGCAGCTGATGTCTGCAAATACCGAGATGAAAAGAGCAGCCTCGTTCAGTTGCGATGTGCGGCATGAGGCATTGGCTCCGCCCCTTAATTGCGCCTCAGGCTCGGCAACTCCTACAATGCAACCTTTTCTGGGGCACACTTTGCCTCGCAGCTGCATGTACCAGGCGCCGGCCGAAACCGCAATCTATCTGCTGTGAACCCTATACAATCCCTACAAGGGTACGTCCCCCGTGGCAGACATCTGTGCAGGCACTTCGGCTCGGCTCAACAGCCCTTTGGCACAACCAGTTTCCAAAGAGATGCACAGGTGCTGGGGAATGTTGGTGCGAGTGCAACTCTTCATGATCAGGAAACAGTGCACCACAAGCTCGCAGGTCGTTGTGAAATCTCATGGCTCTAAGCTCTAAAGCCTTCGGTTTTGCAATCGGGCGACGTCATCGGCCTAACCAGGGTCCAGTCTAGAGCATCTCTTGTAAATGTCGCCTTGCTCTGTTCAGTGTGCGCAGCTTCGGCAGTACCACGACAGTGCACTGGCAGTTGAACGCGCAGTTGCTGTGACAATCTCTGCGCCGAAGGCCACTAGCACGCTAGAGTACAGGTGCAAGAAGTTCGCGAAAAACACGTTGCAGGATGTCAGAGCGTGCCGAGGCTGGTTCCAGCGACTGGCCAGATGTCTCAACCAGAAAGCTCTGCGCTCAGTGGGCGGTCCCCGGGCGCTAGGGCATCAGAGATGTTGTATTTCGTTGGGTGTGGGGGGGGGGGGAATGGGGGAAAGGCTTTAGGAAGTTTGTAGTGTCGAAGCCCAGAGCTAAACCACCCTAATCCCAACAGGCATCCTTTGTAGAAGAGTTAAACCTGGGTAGGACATGCCACCAACGATTGCTGCTGCGACGCTGCAGGCGCGAGTTGGGTTAGCGTTTGAGGATGTTTGGGGTTCATGTGCTTGCTTCGGCTTTTCAGGCTGCAGGATTCTGATCTTATGGGTTGGAGGAGGCCACTGTCTCAGAAGACACTTCTCAGCAACCTCATCCCAGCCTTCCCGAATAGCAGTCATCCAAGAAGGCTAAGCGGGGTACCGTCGAAGTTTCCTGGACCCCCTGCTGTAGAAGTCCATCGCCTGAACCAACCACAAGAATCAGCCGCCCCCCCCCCCCCCCCCCCCCTCTCCCCCTGCAGAAAAACCCAAAAACATGACCTGCATGGGTCAGTTGCTGGGTGCCCCCGACGCTGCCGAAGCTGCTGCCCCTAAGCTGATCAAGGATGGGCCTTTTCGGGCTATGTGATCTTGTCGTCTTCCAAGTCAGAGCCATGTCGTTGCAGGTTCTTTTCTTGGCTGTGCTGGCCAGGCTTAGCTTGTATACGCTGCTGCTATTTCATACGGTGCGAGAGGTATGTTGGTGTAGGGGGGCCGTGACCTTCCCACGGTAGGTTGATTGAGGGCTCCAAACTTGGGATTACACCTGCCGTCGCTCGACATGGGGGATGCGAAGGCAGCATGTGCTCAAATGGCTTTCCACTTGCTTGTCTGCCACAAGACGATTAACACATGCAGCACTGCGATGCAGCAAAGGCCCGGGCGACACCCACCTCCACAGCTACGTTTGCTCAAGGTGCCGATCCCAGTGATCCCAGTCGCACATCCCATGCTTGCAGCATGCCCAGAGCATGCCGGCACAGGAAATATTGCGCAGGCCCAACCAACACCGAGAATCATCCATTGTGGAGCTCGCGTGGCTCTGAAAATGCCTGAAGCAGCCTATACAGTGCTTTCGAACTTCGCATACAATTGCATTCGCTGCCTACTGCCAGTGTACAGGTCGACCTGCTGTTGTCTTTTCTGCAGGACCAGTCCATGGTCCTTTTTCGAAAAATGTCATCTGTCATCTGCTGACCTGGCCAAGATTTCAGTGGACGCCCCACTACTCCAAAAGGAAGATGCCCGCGAAACAATGTAAAAACTAATGGGATCCAGAGGCAACTGCTGCTGACTTGCAAGTTGCAATCAAACAAGCCCAAAAGCCCCCCCTGCAAGAAACAGGCAGCGATGGCTATGGTGAGGATGGGCTCAGCCCCGCAAATGCGTCGTGCCTGAAATGAGTTCAAGTCACGGCTTACGCAAGCCCCCCACCCTCAAATCCCTAAGCCCTTAAAGCCCCAAGCCCCGAACTCTACCTAACACCTCAAACCCCAAAGTTGCCCCCGAACTTTCGGGGTTAAAGGCTTTACGTAGGGTTCGGGGCTTGGCGCACAGCCAAATGTCGTGGTCCACGCGCGACTGCCAACAATAGAAGTTCCAACCCGAGCCCTGTCCCGCAATAAACTGGGCCGTGCCCCAGCACACCTCAAAACGCCCGAAGACGCATACTGCAAACCTGCCGTGCTTGAAAAGAGCAACGGCTTAGGCTCTGCAGGGGTGACATAGGTTATCGAGAGTATTTCAGACGCAATCGAACTGCATGAGCAAAGAGTTGAACACAAGGTTTCCATGAGAGTCTATGGAGAGCTCGCTAGGTTTCTTAGCTGGACATGCGCACCCCTCCCCTTTCTCAAGGACTCAATGCGAGCCAGTACGAGCGCCGACTCAGAGGCCAGCTCCATCTCCTTTAGGGAGTTCAGGGTTGAGGGTTTAGGGAAATTAGGGTTTAGGTTCCATGTCCCAACCTGTTCTGTAGACGTGCTTCATCTTGGTCCACATCCTTTCCGACGACCTTCCCGAAAGCATGGCGGAGGGTTTGTTCAGCGGAGGTGGTTTTCGGTTATATGTCGTGGTTATGTATGGATGGCGAGATGGATGATGCCCGGATGGAGGCGTGATGGATGTCGTGGTTTTGCAAAAGACATACGCTGCAGCCCGAGGATGGTGATGACACCCAGAGCCCTTGGACCAAGGCCAGACTTTTCAGTGGGGTCATGTCAGAGCTGCTGTCATGTCGGGCATGTATCTTTGCAAGACGGCCCCCCCCTGCCCAGAGCCCCAAGGAACAACCTGGAATCCCCCAACCTCCGTTGTTCGCCGCCCCCGCGTCATGAGGTAGCTAGGTCCGCGAGGTCCTTTCAGGCCTTTCAGGCCTTTCTGCCACACATCGGAAGGACCTCGCTGCAGAGCCCGTCAGCCAGGAAGCTCGTCCGGCGATGGATCAGGCAGCGGAGGCGGGCTCCGAGTTTCGGGGTTGGGGGGGCAAAAGAGTTTGTGCCTTCGGGGATTCGGGGGCGGGCAAGCGCTTTCAGCTTGGGGAGGGAGGGTCTCGGCGTTCGAGCTGCTTCTATATTTTGAGACCATTGTGCAATATCCTTGGCCCAAGTTCGATCTCAGTCTGAATATATGCAGCAGGATGTCATGGAGGAGAGGAGGGCATGCTTGCTCTGAGAGCATTGCGAGTCGTGCAGGCAATGGCCAGGAAGAGTTCCCTTTTGCTTGTGATCGCTTGGCACTGTGGCGAGGTGTCCGATTCCGACGACTGGCTGCCGCAGACCCTTTGCACCTTGACTCCCAAAGTTCACAGAACCGGCCTATGCCAAAAAGAACCCCCAGAAAGAGAAGCTACAGCTTGGGGGCTTCGGGCTCCCGCCTTGGGGCAACAAGCTGGGTGGCTCCTTGCAGGCTTTGCTTTCTTGATTACTTGGTGAATTCCCTTTTGGGGGGGCGAACATGCAGTTTTCCTTCAAGACAGTCTGACAAGTGGAAGAATTCCAAACCTAGCTGGTGACGAAGGCAACGGGAACGGAGAGATTCCTTTCATCAGGGCTTGGCTCCGGCAATGGCAATGCCCATGCAACATCATGCAACTGTCGGTTTCCCCTGAAAAATTCAGTCTCAAGCTTGAAGCCCTGCACTTGGGAAATGCCACCCCGCATCTGAAAGCCTGGTGCCAAGCCTGCCCCTTGCTGGCGCTAAATAATTTTTTGCGGCCGGGCCAAGCCAAGCTGTAAGCTGAGGTAGCTCCGCAACGCAGGACGTCATCTGAGGGTGACAAGTTTCGACCCCGGTGCGAGGGCTGGCAGAATCCTCGGGTTGATGAAAGAAGGCTACAGAGAGGCTACTGAGGAGCTTTTGAGTCTTGAAAGTTTGTTCTCCAGAATTCTGGCCACAGCCCTTGCTGGTTCACTCGCGGTTTCGCAGGGGATGGCAGTGATTCAGTTGGGTCCCCCATCTACGTCCCTGTGCAAATTCTTGTGCGATGAAACTGCCATCTTGCGAATCCTGCTCTTTCTGTCCGTGCATGGGGGAGGGAACCTTGCGAGAGGCGTGAATCTTCTGCATAGGCAATTCACAAGTCTCGGCTGCTTCAACTCCCTCAAAAGGCAGCTTGAACGCTTGCGTGTTGTATTCTACTCAATTCGTAGCTTTCTGCCTTCGGCCGCTCTGCCGGCAGAAAGGTCGCCGTCGAATGGCATGTTCCGCGCCAGGCTTCTTGTTCAGATGAATCCTTCGTGATCTTAGCCAAACCCCTCCTGACACGAGCTGGGACGGCCTTTCTTGACCAAAATATTTGCGGGCTTGTAGCCTTGGCTGTCAAGGCGCCGGGGAAAAAGGTACACAGGAAGAGGGACCATGGATTCGCAAATATTCTCGAGATGTTCGCCCTGAGACTGTCTGCATGAAGAATGAGGTTGGGCTTCAGGTGCTTTAGGGAATTTTCGGATGGGGCATGACATGGCATCACTGTCAGGTGAAACATGCACCCATTATTCTGCTCCAGGGGTCTCGTGCAATCAAAGCAAGGCTTGTTGGGATTCCCATCAAAACTCTTTCTGAAACAGCCTGTCTCTGACAGGAAGCCTGTGCTGAAAAGTCTGAGAGGGGCGACGGCGGAGGCCTTCCAGGAGCATACTGATGACAGGCCCAGGGCTCATCCTATGAAGAGGATGGAACATCTTCGGTTCCCCTTCCGCCCCCAGGGCCGGGTTAGGGCTTTCAGGGCCGCCCATCTCCACCGAAGCCATGAAACCCAACCTGGAGTCCCCGTCGCCAAAAAGTCCTTACGCCTTTGCAGCCTCTCAGATCTCCGTGGCAGCGTTTTGCTGCCTTTGCCTCGGCGCTGATCCTCACGGCAGTGTTGACGCTGCAGGCATCTGGAATTCGGACTATGCCTTCAGCACACAAGCAACATATGTGTCTGTGTTTTTTGAAAGTTTACATTGTTGAGTCCATGTGCTCGCAGGCGAGAGTTGTGTTGCGCTTCATCGTCACAGCTTGTCGTGGAGGGTGCTATAGGAACTTAAAACATCTTCTTGTATGACTTCGAGTTGTGTAGGTTGCTTGCGCACGACTTGTTGAAGTCGCCATGACCCTCTGCCAGGCAAGTCTGCCCTCTCCACTTGCTACGCTTCCAGCGCAGGACAGCTAGGGTGCCGTTTCCAAAGCAGAGCCTCGTAGCTGTGAGGTTGTCGTCCGGTCTTGGCTGTGCACTATTGATGCAGTGGCCTCCAAGTCCATTCCAGGCTACCTGCCTGGGCTGCGACGGTACACACAATGTAAAATGCCTGGGGCAAACTTGCTGTTCGCCTTAAGCTGTCGTCGGAAGAAGCCAACATGAGCAACATTAAGCAACTGAACCTCGAAGTAAGCCGCAGCCTCCTCCAGACCCCTCTCTTATGGCACAGTTTGTTCATGCTTCAGGGTTACAGGACTTCGTAGTCCCAGTCCATCATAGTCCCAACAGAGGCCTTTGAGGAGCTCACCAGCGAGGAAGGGCAGACTGTGGACTTGCCAATAGCTTAGGGTGTGCAGTCTCCACGTCGGATCGGCACGCTTGGAAATCCGACTGGAGATTCTGAGGTGCTTCTTGTGTTTGAAGGGGCGGGTTGGAAATTGTAGAACATTGTAGAAGACAGACTGCCTCCAGCCTGCTCTGGATTGCGTTTGAATGCTCGAAAGTTGGGCAATAGGTGAAGCGTTTGCAGATTCAGCAATTGTGCTTAGAACCACAAGTTCCCGCACGTAGTCTGATCCTTAGGTTCCAGCAAAACACGCCCGGAGTGGTGTACATCACAACCGAGGCTTGACCACAGCTGAGTTTTTCGGGTTCGGTTTTGGGGTTTGTAGTCGTTAAGGCTCGAAGTGGCTTGTCACCAGGTCTTCAAGATCGCCAACGCCGGAAAGAACATGCAGATCCAGGCACAACAGTCCGACCACCGGTTTTGTCAGTGTGAATGTCTTTGCGGTGACTGTTGCAAAGTGTCTACTTGTTTGGTATGGTGCCGATGTGCGCACCTCGAATCACTGGCCCTTTCATGAGACGTGCGGCGTCTGCTCGTGGTGCTTCATGTAGTCAGTACCTGCTTTTCCTGCTTTGCTCGCATCTTCTAGCTTTCCAGAGCCAAATAGTTGTCGCACAAAAGGACTGGACCCGACTCCGTAACTCAATGGTTTATAAGAGTTCGGAGGGGCTACGACTCAAAGATGTGTTCCTTGGTTTTTGAGTGAAGAAAGGAGGCTTCAGATGCACATGTGCCTACCGTGAAGCTCCCCCGCTCAGATGGTGCCACAAGGCAGCGGCACTGGCTGGGTGCCTCGTCCAAACTGCTGGATGACTTTGTAATTTAGAGTCTTCCTCCCATAGAGCTTGAAAGCCCCCATGTGAAACCATAGCGGCTAGGTGTGACAGGGTGGGTGTGCTGTTTTGCACGGGTCCCAAGAGTTTGGAATGCGGGTTTGCGGACTGTGTGTGGGGGGCGGCGGGGTGGCAGCAAGGTCCCCGCTTTGCCCAGCCTGCATGAGGACATTGAGCAATGCAGCGTCTTAAGCTGGTGGTACTGGGTTGCAGAAGCCCTACCTCAAGGTGGCTGTGCTTGCCCTTCAGGTTTACGATGAGGACGGCCACATTGTCACCAACTATCACGTGATTGAGACCCTCGCCCAAACCTTCCTAATGCCGCGCTAGTCGGTGCGTCGTGACAGTGTGACGGTCATAGCGAGAAGCGAATGGCATCACTTCTGCTCCTCGCTTGGATAGCGCGCAGCCTCCTGACCAACTTTGAGTGTTCCATCTCTAGTCGGTTTTTCCAAGGAATGCCCAAGCAGTGACTGTGAAGTTCATCGAGGGCACGGAGGCCGACGCTTGTTTGCTTCGGTGCTGAAGCGAAGCTTGCTCCAGCGTGTGCCAACTGTGGAAGCCAGGGAAATTGCAGAGGCTTTTTTGTACATCGCATGGATCAAGCAGCCCCAGCGTACTAGCCCACCTCCCACCTCGCCCCTTGGCCCAAACCCAAGGCAGGGCAAGGCCTCCTTGAGCATTCTGCGAGATAAGGGCCTTAGGGCATTTCGATTTCGGGGAGATCATGTCTGAAGCGATGCACCGTAGTCGTGTCATATGGTTCAAAGATGAATCAAGCAGAGGAAGCACTAGGGGCCAAATCTTTCTATCCTGACTGTCGGAGAGGTCTTGGCCAAGGTCGTTGGTGCCGACCCCTACAGCGACGTTGCAGTGTTGCAGGAACAGCCTGAGGAAAGTTTGTTCCGGGCTTCTATTGGTTGATCGAACTCGTGGTAGACTTTGGATCTAGAGGGCTTGGAGGATTGTCCTTTGCTGCCAAGTTGCTCTGGATGCACAAGGACTGTCGACCATGGTCATTCATGACATGGTTCATCGTGTAGTGTAGTAGTTTGGGCGGAGGGCTCTGGGATTTCCAGTCTTCTTGATGGCTTTGTGGGCCCATGCGTTCACCACATAAAAGCCAATCCACTTGATATTGTATGTGCAGTTGGAGTTTGCGTGGTTGCGCTTCCACACATGAGATCGACACTATGAATCCTGCCCATCTGTGCATTGACGGAGATTCTGTCGACCCGGTCCAAAAACCTTAACCACCTGAGAAGCTCCACCGAAAGAATTCGAACGCCTTTGCCTGTTCGCATCT
>CAJNDS010002605.1:77500-192500 GCA_905221605.1 Symbiodinium natans | reverse complement strand
GCATACACGGGACAGTAGAAAAACCAAAAATACCAAAACCAAAAAAACCAAAAAGCCGAAACCAAAAAAACCAAAAAAACCAAAAAAACCAAAACCAAAAAAACCAAAAATACCAAAAAAAACAATTTTCCGGGACTCTCAGGAAATTCCTATGAGGCTTCTCCAAGAGCCCCAGAAAATTGGTTTTTTTGGTATTTTGGTTTTTTTGGTTTTGGTTTTTTTGTTTTTTTTGGTTTTGGTATTTTTGGTTTTTTGGTTTTGGTATTTTGGCTTTTTGGTTCGCCTTCACGGTCACGAGGCAACAACTACGCATTTTTAAGTGTGCTTATGCTAATTGTGCTTTTCAAAAATAGTATACAAGTGGTCTTTCTAGTGCTTTAGAACTTTTTGTTTCGTTATTGTGTAAGTAGAGCCGCTAGTGTTTAGTGCATCTTTTGGTTGCACTCAAGTGTAGTAGACCTTATTCAGCCATTACTTGGTGCTCTGGTAGCTAAATTCGCATGGATAATATTTGCCTGGTATATGCGATTAATTATCTAGAAGCAGCATTTGCAATACTTGTCTTGAGAAAAAGCATTTATTGCTTAGAATTGTTTGCTTAAAAAGTGACTCCTACTCGTCCAGGGATACCCCAAAACCCTATAATCCAAACTTCACCAGAGATTCTCCTGAAAAGCTTGCGCTTTTGGATGTTTTTACGTATTTGTGAATTTGCTTGTGGTATGGCCTTCACTTTAGAAGTACTTTTCTAGGATTCTTGTGCATTTTTTAAGCCTGATTGTGCAAGTTGCGTTTTTCAAGCATAGTATATATGTGGTCTTTATTGAATACTTCAGACATCTTTGTTTCATCGTTATGTAAGTAGAACCGATTTCCATTATTGTGCATTTTTAAGCTTGCTTATGCAAATTGTGCTTTTCAGACATAGTATACAAGTGGTCTTTAGTGAATACTTCAGCAATCTTTGTCTCATTGTTATGTAGGTAGAACCGTTTCCATTTCCGCAAGTGTTTATTTCGTATTTGGTTGAGTATGGTCCTTTAAATAGTATTCACTTGAGTCAAATTGGGCTATTTGCTTAAGAATTCCTCTAGTAGTTAAATTCGCATAGAATGAATACTTCAAAAAAATTGTTTCATGAATATGTAAACATAAGGTGTTTCATTTGACTTTGCAGATAGTATTTCAATAATACTTTGCCTGGTATAAACACAACTGTTTCAATGCATTAGTTGCTCAACAAAGCACTATTTGCCCTTTAAACCACACTTTGCCATATGTTGGTTGTATATGGTGCTTATTTCGTATTTTGGTTGAGTATGGTCCTTTAAATGGTATTCACTTGAGTCAAATTGGGCTATTTGCTTAATAATTACTCTAGTAGCTAAATTCGCATAAAATGATTATTTCAAAAATAAAAACGATTCATGAATATGTAAACATAAGGTATTTCAGTGGACTTTTCAGAGAGCATACTTTGCCTAGTACAAGCACAATTGTATAAATACAGTATTTGCACTTTAAACCCACACTTTGCCATATTTTGGTTGAGAATGGTGTCTATTTCGTATCTTGGTTGAGTATGCTCCCTTAAATGGTATTCACTCGAGTCAAATTGGGCTCTTTGCTTAATAATTACTCTAGTAGCTAAATTCGCATAGAACCAAGAAAAATGTTTCACTATTTGATTAATACTTTGCCTCGTACAAACACAATTGTATAAATAAATTAGTTGCTCAACAAAACATTAATTGCCCTTTAAAACGCACAATTTGCATAGAAAAACACTGATCTAAACATCTAAAAACAGCATTGTCCGCTTCAGATTCAAAATGTAGATTCTTCCAAATGCTGGCTTATCGGGGTCTGTGAGGTGGGTGTCCCAGTAACTGTCCTTCATTACCCGGTGATTAACTACGCGACTTTTGGGCCTTGTTTGTTATTTTTTGTTAAAAAGGCCTAAAAAGGCCTAAAAAGGGTAGGTCGCTGGGGGGGGTAGCATATATATATATATATATCGTAGTTATGGGGGCCTACTCCTTTTCGGGAAACCTCCCACATGAGTTTTCTTCGGATTGGGCTTGTGGTCGAACATATGGTTGCCTTTTGCACATCTGTCATCGCTTGTGTGCATATGGGGTTTGATCACAAGGCCTCGCTTGATCAACTGCGTTTTGTGAAGTTCATTTGCAAGTTCTGCAAGCTCATCCTGCAGACTGCCCTACACTGTCACACACGAGCATCCCGCTGAAGGGTGAGTAAATGGGGCTCGCACTAAGGAACGGAACCAAGAACTGCCGTTGCGAATTCTGAGGTTCGTCGTATATTTTGATATACTGGGCAGACATTGCCAGCATGCTTTGATTGTTGAAAGCCGCCGGCGACTTTCCCCAATTAAACAGGGCACGCCACAAAGTACAACCTGTTTCATTCACAGCAAGTTCCAAACATTCAGTTTGAACGGTCTTCCCTGAAAACTCTTGGCTGATTAATGCTAAGGTCATTCTTTCGTACCCGTGTAAGTTGGCTGTTTCGTTTGCCAGCAAGCAGTAACAATATTGAACCAGAAAGAGAGCTGCAAGCCGAAGCCGAACACGAATCTACGTGGCCAGCTTGTATCACTCGTAGATTTGCTTCGACTCTTTCGAGGTACGATGTGATGCGATGCGGCCTTGGGGTTTGACGACTTACGACTTGAAGATTTACAGAGGGATGAGGATCATGCTTTATATTCGATCCGAGTGCTGAGGTCCCATGAAGTGTGCCCTCTGCAAATGGTTTGGATCACAGCAACAGCAACATCACACCCTGAACCCTCCACCCGTTGGACCCCAAACCCGGGCATGTGCCCTGCAATGTGGCCCGAGTGTCAGCTAGGCGGGTGGCAAACACAAATCCTCTTTGGCTTGCCTGCCGTGTGCGAGCGTGAGAGTGGAAACCCCAAACCCGAAACCCTAGACGTCGCCTGGCTTGTCCCAGAGTCTTTGCCTGTGCAGGAGGTAAAAAAAACCCCCCACCTGCCTTGTGCGAGCACAATGAAGGCCGCAAGGGCTGCTGTGAGCCCGAGCGTCGAATGCAAAGCTCCTGGCCATGGACCCTTGCGTGGGCTGCTCCTGTCGCCTGTCGTGCTCAGGGACTCAGGGTGCAGTTTCAGCCTGAATCCCCAAGCGCTCTCCGGGTCTTTTCTCAAGTTCCTTTTGCCTGAGTCAATTTGGGAAGCCTACGGGCTGATCTGCAAAGCAGAGGGACTCCTGGCAGTTTCTGTGTTTAGTGAGTCGGGATGTGGCCAGCCTTCATTTTCTGGTGATCTGGGTTGCGAAAACGCTCTAAGTTGCTGTCAGAGGTCTGTCCTGCCCGATGCTGCAGAGCTGGTGGCGGTGCAGTCCTGTCTTGGCCACGTGCAGGTACCACCTGCCGCTGATCGGGAGGAGAGATGGGTAAACCCTACACCCTAAACCCTCGCGCGCCACTCAGATCATTCAGCAGAAGCCCTAAACCATAAACCCCCTTGATCGTTGTAATCAACGGGACTTTTTCGACCTTCCGGTTGGTTGGTTTAATCCAGAACGAGGGATATCTGATAGTGAAGCATACCCGTTCCTACCTTGAAATCTGTTAGACGCTTATATTGATTCGGGTACGAAAATTGGTCTTTTTGGAGCTGTTTCTGGCATTGGTTTCTGTTCATGCATGCCAGAAGCCGAAAGCACCCTGCCCTTCCCAACCCGAAAACCTAAACTTCCTAAACCCGCGAGAGGTCTGGGTGTTGGGATCGGTTGGCAGGTCTTGGCCCGGCAGCTGTTGGGTGAGACCGCCGCGATCGTGGTGCCCATAAGAGACCTCAGAAACTCTGAAAGGTCCCCCTGGTTCTCAGTAAGGGTTTAGGGTTTAGGGTTCAGGGAATGAGGGAGTTCGGACCCCTATACATACCCTTTAAGGGGATAATCAATCGGACTTCCCTCATTCCCGACTTAAGAACCAGCCAGCAGGTTTGCAGGTTGTCGGCGTTGTCCAGTGCGCAGACGGAAGTTTGAGTGAAGGAGCAATGCTGACCATTTGAGTTGTTATTTGCAAACAGATTGTGCACGAAATTGCACCTGATGAGTCTAGAAATGTCTAAGAAGGCTTGTTGGGCAATTGACGCCGGTCAGCTTGTCGATGTTGGCTCAGCATGAACCAGTCCTCGTTAGTATCGAGGAACCCTGCAATCCTTTCCCATGATTGGCTTAGTCCGGCCACCACAAACCCAAAAAAAGAGCCCGAAGTGTCGCGAAGGTGCAGGGCTCCTATGCCCAGGGCTTGGCGCTTCGGGGATCTGATCTGGATGTCGCGGTGATTGAGGAGGGCCTGTCCAAGCAGAAGGCGCTGCGGCCTCTTGGTCCTTAGTGTTTGGGGAAGCCCTCAGGATGGGCTCTTTAAGTCCTTTAAGTCTTCAAATTAAGGCCGACCTTTTTGAGAGGGGCGCACGGATGGTAGGGCCAGCCTGCAAGCTTCAACAGCCCCTGCAGTCCACACACAGATGAGCCATGCATGTGAGCAGCGCACCGGAGCTGAACTCTGTCACTTCACAACAGACATTGACAAGAACCTAGTTCTATCTGTTCCAAGAAACTCACACAGGCCTAGGGGAAACACATCCGAGCCAAGAATCGTTGCCAAAAGCCCTCTTCCCTGCTGCCCATGCTCAAATTGCTGTTGCGAAAGATCCCTAATGTTTATCGGAGTGCCCGAAGATGCTGGGAGTGGCAGATGAACTAAGACCGATCGAAGCAAGGGGGGGAAGGCTGCAAACCCTGTTGCAATGTTTCCCCTCGACTGGTGGCAAAAAGGCACCTCTTCGTAAAAAGATGATTTTTCCCAAACCCCAACCAATGCCAAACAGAAACCAAAACTCGACAAACAACCGGCCGTGCCCTGATCATGTACGAAGTCCTCCCTCTGACTTGTGAAGGATGCAGTGGACCGGAAGCAGGCACTGGCATGCCTGCGACAAATGGCGATTGCCCTCCAGGACCATGGGCCCAGACAAGCCGAGAACCTAAGGCAACCGCCTTCAGAGGGCTTGAGCTATGCGGCTTACCCTAGAGCACATGTAGAGCGCTACATGATAGTTACATGTTTCTGGAGCGCTTGCTCTTGCTGAATGCTGGTACGAGAGGGGCCGCCGGAGCATAGGATGCACCATATGGGGGGAGGGGGGGTGGGAGGGGGAGGGGGGTTCTAATCGTTTGTCTGAACAGACAGCCCGTCCTTCGAGCTTGCTGGCTCAAGTCATAAAGCAAGCCCTCAACCCTAAACATTTGCGGGCTTTCAGGTTACGGGGAAGAGTTCATGCTTCAAGCTTCCGACCCTCCCTGGCCCCCCCTAACGCCCCCACCGTCCCAGTTCGGTAGAGAGAGGTTTTAAAGGGGCGGCTACGGGATCGGGTTGTTGGGCCAGTGGTTTGTAATACTAGGAGGGTAGCAATGTTAGTGGGGAGGGATTAGTTGGTTTGGCATGTTACTGTTGGCATCAAGAAGTTGTTCAATAGATGGCAAGGGTCTAGAAAACCAAAGAAGCATCATGCTTCAAGGAGGGCCAAGAAGGAAGCCTCCTCTCCACCAGGAGGCCAAGCTGCCGGACATCCGCATCGCCTTGCGGATCTTCACCGCCAAGGTGGGAATGCCCCTGCAGGGACTGCCGAGCTTCGGGGGCTCCAAGGTGGAAGAGGCATGCCTACATACCACGCCTGCTAGGAAGCTGCGACCTTTGTTTCACGTCTCATATGACATGCTGACGACCTGACTCGTGCTTTGGAGAGGTACCGGTTCTGCGGCGACTTGCCTGCACGATGGCGCGGGAACATCGTGATCCGAGCATGCCCGAGCCCTCAGTAAGACTCTATAGGCTCTTTCTACCCTAAACCCTTAAACCCTTCAACCCTTCAACCCTTAAACCCTTAAACCCTTAAACCCTAAACCCATAAACCCTGCGGCCTTGCACCTTTACTATAGACCCAGCAGGGACCGGGAGGGCGATCCGAGGCTCCACTGCGGCGCCAAGGGCGAGCGGCATACCGTGGTGGATGTCTCCGTGGGGGGCAGCCTCCTGAGGGGTGCCTGCGACCGCAGCGTCTATGCTGTGTCACTGGGCCAGACTTGGAGGAAGCATGAGTATATTGAGTATATGGGATGCGACAAAGTTCTGCTTTGAATCCCCATTGAACTGGCCTCAAACGATTTCAACAGGGTCATCTGGGAGCAACCATGTTGCCTTGCCACGAGGTATGGACTGCTTCAAGGCTCGTAACTGCTAACTCTTGCGTTTGCACGCCTTGACTTTGAACAAAACCAATCTCGGTCTAAGGCTGAAGCAGGACAAGCTCGGCATATCCACGGCGTTGTGCCCAGGCTATTCAATGGTTATCTTGCATACTTTTGAAACACGTGCTCGCTATTTCTTTACACTATTCCTACACTTGTTTTCTCATTACCACCAGTGGGTCCTCTGAAGCGTAAATTGAGAGGGCGCACTTTTCACCTCGTGCGCTTGTAAATTGCGGAAGTCCGGGCGGCTCTATAAACAATGACCATGTTGATGTTGCGAGTGCCGGGGCTCGCCGAAAGTGGGTGAAAGAAACCGCACATGTTTCGCGAAGCTTCTACTTGCAAAAACCCTGGCAGCGTCCCAGATCATCAAGCCTCTTATCAGGATTGCAGCCTTTGTTCCCCAAAACCGTTGTAAGTGAATTATCTGGTCAGGGATGCGGATTTGCAGCAGCGGGAAACGCCTGGCCCCGGTTCGTTTTTGGGTGCATAGTGGTCTGGCCAACTTCAGTTGGAGGAGGACGCATCGGTGAGACCTCCTGAATTCGCATCCGTGAAGTTTCGTAAACAGCTGATGAGCTCCACTGCTCGAAAACGACACTTTTCGGGAGATCCGTTGTTTGCCGTTGGTTTGGGGCTGTGGGATCAGCAAAAAAGTCCCGGCGAAAGTACGTGTGGATGGCGAATCCTGAAGGCAGGCCTTCCTCTCTTCTGATTTGCGAACATATTCATTTCTGGAAGGTCTAGATGTTGGTGAGATCGCACAAGCAGACCACACCTTCCCCTCCAGAATGCACTGCAAGCCGACGAAGCAAGATGCAAGGTGCCGCATGGTGAAGCTTTGGGCAAAACGCCGACGGCTTACCAACACGCTGAAGGGAGGCCTCAGCAGCTGCTCGCCTGCGACATGCTGGCATCGATAAGGCGGTCCCTGAAAGCCGCGCTTTTTTCTCTCGAAAGGGTCTTGACATGTGGCGGATCGAGTCGCACAGCCGCGTGTACCGGTGCATGTGCATGTGGTTAGTGATTTCGGTTGCTGTTGAAGGACAGCGACTGCTGGCTGGGAATGGCGGAGTCTTTCATGCTAAGCTCATGGCATATAGTGTCATGAGGAGACCATCGCGGCTCCTGAGAGTGGCTGTCGTTGTTCAGCTGTGTTTGGAAAACAAGGTTTCTCCTTCGTGCTACTGACCATCTTCTTTCTGCAGCAGGGAGGAGAGTCAAATGCTGCAGGGCAGTCCCATGGCCTGCCACCACAGCGCCTCAGGTGTCAACTTGTCAGGCTGATTCTGTCATGAGAGCAAATGATCGGCTTTGGTCTGGTTGAGTAATGTATCAGCAGGTGTCGCCGACCCTTTCAGTTCTTCGTTTGCTCAGCTTATGGCCCTACAGTAGACTCACTTGGAAAGACATCCAAAGACCCAGGAGCCTGGTCACCGGCACCAAGCCCACGCCGGCAAATCCAGACAAGTGCTGCCCACCTCCCTTGGGCCTCCAACCGCAGGCTTCCGAAGAGGAGTCTGCTGTAAGCTACGATTTGCTTAAGAACCCACCAAAAAATAAAAATAAATAGTCCGTATATTACCCTTAGAAGGAAGAATGGTCTGTGTTTTTGGGGGGTCTAAGGCAAATAGTAGTGTAAGGAGCTGGGCTTTGAGGGCAGAGAGATTGACGGCTTGACGAGTGAAGTGAAGTTCTGATGCCTGCGTCGAAAACACTCTGAAACGAAAGCTCTGTTGACACATATTCTCTGCTTTTGGTTAGCGTGTTTAGCTTTTGCACATAGCCTGTCGGAGACTTGTCCTCGGCTTCTCGAAAGGACCTTGGGCGCTTACTTTTGGCGTTCTTTAACTGGGCGGCAGAGGACTTGCCACGGCTTCAGAGCTTCACACTCTCTGTTGCCACTGCAAAAGCCGAGCGCCGGGCTGGGGCCTACAAACCTTTGATCCTGGCCGTGCCTTTTGCCCCCGCGGAGAATGCTGCTCGCTGCCTACGCGCGGATGTTTGGGAAATGCTGATCCGGCGCGAGCTGCAGCGAGCAAGCCGCTTCATGAAGCAGATGGTCAGCCAAAATGGGCCTGACCGAAAAGACACTTCCACGCAGAGCTTACCCTTCTAGCTCAACTTCTCCTAAAGTTGTTTTGCAAGCTGTGCTGGGTCAGCTCCTAAAGCCTTTCAGAACAACCGCCTTCAATGGGAAAGCAAACGCCCAACTCGACTAAGAGCGAGATTCAATTTTTCCCAACATTGAACAGGTTGTTAGAAGAAATGCCCAGAAAGCGCAATGGAAACTGATGAATAGGATATGTTCTTGGACTCGTAGAAGTTTGCTCACTCACGACTGGGCATCCGAGGAGACGGTGAGGTTGCTGTTTGCCCCCGCCGGGGAGGACCAAGAAAACGCGCTTCCGCTACAACCAGACCTGGCTGCTCCTTGCCATGGTCAAGCGCGAACCACAGGCTTTGAAGTAGAATCCTTTGCGGGCTGCAAATTACACATGCAGGGGAATGGGGGCAAATTGCAAGTGTGGACGACGCTAGCTGGTGAGCTGCCGGATACTGTGGTACTGCAATATACCTGCAATACTGTACTGCAAAACTCATGTCGAACAAGTTCAAACATGTAAGCCCTGGAACTCCTTGGAGTCTAGTTGTAATCTCTAGGATGTATAGCACTGACGCCGAAGCCTCTGGCCTCTGGCACCTGCTTCGGTTTTGCTTGTTCCTGTTCCGTAGAGCAGTGCTGGGGCTTCCAGACTCAGGCCAGAGAGATTAGACTGTCGCTGAAGTTAAGAAGGCGAAGGACGACCAAATGCTGCATTGACGGACTGTCCCCCCCCCCCCCCACCCTAAGTCGGTGGAGTTTTGAACAGGGGCGACTGCCGGATCGGGGTGTTTAATATTTTTTGGCAGGGGTTTTGAGCTTTTCGTCCCAGTTAAGGGCAAGAGGCCTTGTGTGGCTTTGGGCTCAATCCGTGGAAGTATTGGGCTTAACCCTGTTCCCGCTTTGTTGAGGGTTTACGCAAAAGCCCGATTCAGATAGGAACCTTTCTGTCCTTAAACCCGAAGGCTTGGCAAGTAATCCTGAACCCAAAACCCTAGCAGCTATAGCCATAGCCACCAAAAAGAAACTACAAAGGACAGAGGGTTTATTCGGACACGTATCCCACCCAGAGTATTTTCAGAGTGTCCCTGGAGTGCCCAACCCTAGAGGTATATTCGAATGTTCGATGTCAGAAAAAGTATATATATGTATATATATTTTTTTTTTGGGGGGGGGGGGTTGCTATTCATCGAAGGGCCTCATGCTCCACAGGCACGAAATCCGTAAGGACCCAAGCCAAGCCCAGGAAGACGCGCTGCCTCATGAAACAGAGGCGCCGCCTCAGTCAGATGCCGAAGGCCGAGAAAATTTCGAGTGTCGTGTTGGCTTGACGACTCAGGAGCTCTGCGATGGGAATGGTTTAAAGAAGATCGGCTTAAGGAGGTTTTCCGACCCCTTCTTCTTCTATGGGTGCGCATCATAGTCATCGGAGAGAGTGTGTAGAGGTGCCTGTCCGTGGGTCTCTTCATCTCTCCGCGCCCAACTTTTTTCGAGACTTCCGACTAAGTTCTGCTGAAAAGAATCCATACTCTAAACCCTAGACACCCTGAACCCTCAAAAGGCTCGCAGAGCGACCCTCCCATGGGACGCGCTGCCCGGAAGAGGCGGCGCAAGATGCTGGGCAGGGATTGGGGGAAAACACGCGCATGGGGTCGTTCTTTCAATCTGTGGGCCCTCCTTGAACCCTAAAATGCAAGCCTCCGCATTAAAAAAAAGGAACCCCAGAAGAGGATCCTAATGAGGGTGACATGACGAGGGTCTGGGCTTGGGACTGGACTTCGGTCTCTTTCAGTTACATCTAAGCCGAATCTGCGCCAAAGCAGATTCTGCATGGCCCTGGTCATTCCAGGAAACAGAACCATTCGGGTCGTTCGTTCCTCGATAACTCGCTGAAACTGTGGCTTCCCTAGCTAGCCGAACTTCACGTGGTCCTTCAGTACTGCTTGCAAGTCCATAGCTGTTCTTGGCTTTTCGCGGTTGCGAGCTGCCAAGACCAAGGATCGAACGGCGGACGCGCAGCAGGCAAAAGCTTGAATCCCCTTGACTTGTTTGCAAACCCCAGGTGATGCTTTTTTCGACATGTCTCCACAGCTTCAGACTTCGGCTGTAAGTAGGATGCAGTCGGGAACAATGCCGCACCACGCCTCTGCATCTTCCACGCGGACTCCATCTTGACGCTGATGCAAACTCTTTCTCCGAACTAGATGCGCAGCTAGTAGTGTCTACAGATTTTGTCCCTTTGGCCTTTTCTGCAATTGCAAGCTAACGCCGTCATCGCTGATAGTTTCAGTCGCTACTGCGTGATCCTGGCACCGGAGAGTTGATGGCTATTGGCAGGCAGTCTCCAGCCTCAGACGTGTCGATGCCCGAGGTGGTTGCCCCTGTTGACAGGCGGGAACCACGCACGACATCTGCGAGAAGGGTCTGAACATCTCGATTGAAGCAGTTGAGGTAGATGCTGGAGGTTCGTACTTACACAGGATCCCCGTGCAGGGCCCATTTGCGTCCAGTTGCAAGATGCAAAGTTTGTGCCCTAGCTGTTGGCAATTTGCCCTGCGAAGGTGGCTGGGCCTCCGTACGCTCTTGAACCCGCAGTAACGCCGAGCGGGCCACGATGGCCTAAGGCTTGCACGAGTACATGGACAAACGGAGCCGCAAACACAGAAGCTTCAGATGCATAGGGCATGCATGCAGAGCCCAACCGCATAGTCTTGGCACTGCGATCACGATTCCACCAGTTACGGCACAAGTACGCTGGTTGCGTGTGCGTGTATGCATGCACCCGAGTGAGAGAGTGTGCAAGAGGGAGAGGGGGAGAGAGATAGAGACCCTGGGGGTCCTCTCAAGCGAGAAGAAGAAGAGGAAGAGAGAGGAAACAAAATGAAGAAAGAGAAAGAGAGCAGTGCGCGGGTTGTAGCGTTCTGTGAGAAAGGAATTAAGAAAGAGAAAGAGGGCACCCCAGGTGCGCAGCGTGACGGGAGGAAGTCCGTCTCCGCATGCCTGCATCAGAAAAACAAGGAGGAAGCAAATATAGAGAGAGAGAGAGTAACACACCACCCCACTGCCACTCTGCAGGGGGCTCTTTGATGGGCTTCGTGGAAAACCAACCACCTTAATTTTTTGACATGGCCAGGTGTTTAATTCCGGGCGGCACTCTTTCATTCCACCACTTTGATACGCAACCTGGAGGGGACCCCAATAGAGTCCTCTGGGTGCATGTTTTTCCCCTGCGACCACTTCATTTTCGCCATCTGGCATTCTGCAATCTGTAAAGGGGACTATGAACACCGTAGCAAGCCCCTCGTTCCAACTGACCTTCCCGGGACTCGCGCGCCCCTGGGGGCAGCTCTCCTCTTCGGGGGGGGGGCCATGCGTGCAGGAGAGGGAGAGAGAGAGAGAGATCTCTATAGGGCTGTCGTGGTTGGGGCCCACCCTTCGTAAGGTTCTCTTCGCTGTGCAGAATATTTGTGGGTCTTGTCAGCGTGCATGGCGCTGAATAATCGGGTTCTGGTTCAATATACCTGCGGCCGTTGAAAGTCAGCTTTAATCAGATTAATGGTTAGCGACCTCGACCTAACCCAGCAATTCAAGACATCGTCTTTAGCTGTTTCTCGGGCCAAGTGCTAGAATAGAGTGACAGGTGACCCTCTGCCAGTGAGGCAGATCTGTTTCACATCCCGAGCGTCTCAACGACGAAGTGTAGAATGTTAAAGGTGCATGCTGGTCTTGGTAGACAACTGAGAGAGTTGTTTTCAATGACCGGATGCACTCAGATGATTGCTCTTGCGGGCGTACCCGCAGGGAGTCCATCAGCTTGCCCGACCACGAGCACGAAAAACAGGTTCGGTGCTGTAGCCTGAATACACCTCTTCTGATGCGCTGGAAGTCTTGAAATCCTCTAGTCTAGGTTTATCTAAACTGCTAGATTCCTGCCTGTCCTGGCCAGAAGCTATCGCAGACGTTTGAGTCAAACATTAGCATGCAAAGCATATCGCCTAACTCCAGAGAGTCGGCCTTTGGGTCCCCTATCCGCAGCAAGCCTCAGGTTCTCTCGTCCTTCGCGCGCCAAAGCCCCCACGTGCAAGCACCCGTGCCCACAGGCTTGAAGCCGCAGGACTAACCTACGAGAAGACCGTCAATACCCTGAACACTTAGTGGCAAAAGTCCGAAAAGGATCTTACAGAGAATCGGTGAAGATTTCAGTCCGCTTCCAAGGCGTGCCGGGCGAAGTGATTCGCTTCACCGAGGGGTCCGTGGATGTGACCTTGAAAGAGGACCTGTGCGAATAAGACCTGTGCCACCCTTCTCTATTGGGATTATCAAGAGTCGCCGTGCGTGGCTTGAGCTGGACTCGGAAATGGACTCAGATACATGTATCCCTTTACAAATTGCACCCAAGAGTCATTGGGCAAGGGCAACCTAAGCGTTGAGCGTGAAAAGTTGGAGAGACTGGATGCGCTTCATGAGGGAAGCGCCGGCAGTCTACAACTCTTGCACCCAGATCAGCTTGAGTCGGTGGCTTCTCTTGATCCCGTGTTTGGTAGACCTCCGTCTTTTCAATGTGCGATCCTTTCAGATTGTCCTCTAAAGCAGCTAAAGCATCCTGCGTTGTGTCTAGCCATGCTGATTCTGCTACTGCTTTCAGGCGGAGCAATCAGGATAAGGACCAGATTGAGGCCTGGGCTGTCATCGAGTGCCCTTTCCAGTTGATCGAGAGACCGAGCATGATCCCAAAGCACCTGCGCTCAAAGTTCGAGTCGTGGAGCGGGCGACTGACTCATGCAACAGCACCCAGCGTGGACAGGTGCCCATGGAAGCTGAGCCATCTCCGTTTGCGAACCCAACGTGGGACGCATGCTTCTCCTCTGCCGATCGTTCTTCCCAGAAAGTTCTGGATGCAGGCTTGATTCCGAAGGAAGAAGTTTCAGATCCGCCACAGGATGCCCCCCCAGGTACAGATTGATTTTTGGAGGGGGCTCCCCGGATCCAATAGGGGACCCCCAATATAGACGCCCAAATAGTAGGATTCCCTTATCATCAGGACCCTAAAAAGGTACCCCTAATTTCGAGAACCCCCCATATAGATTGAACGTTGCAAGTGCTTGGTGTGCAAACAGTATGTAGTTGAGGCCTCGAGATTGTTTGCCGTCACCGACCCACAATTGGATCCGATGTGGAGTGTGTCTTTCCGCCGGCGGCTGTTGGGCACCCGTCTCGCGACCGAAGCATTCTCAGCCGGAACCAACAAGACTACTGTCAATTCAGCTGGTCGTGCGCCGGGATGCCCGCAACATTGAATTTTGATAAAGAACATATGTCTTTCGTCCTACTGCTGGACGGCCAAAGACTGAAAGACTCAAGGCGCCCGTTGAAAAGGAGATCGTGAACCTTCCCAGAAGTACCCCTATGCTTTGCTGGACCATAGCTTGCCATGGATTTCTCCCTTTAGGCCCTTTTCTGGGTTCTACGCGATGTGCATGCTCCCAACGAAAGAGCGAATGCTTATGCGTAGTTCCGCTGGCATTTTCGCGTGGGCTGAATGGCCGTGCAAGGGGGGCGATTAGATATGACTGTGGGGTAAAGACAGAAGATAGAGGCTGCGCTTTATACGGCATCTGCTCCAGCGGACGTCCAGGCTTTACATGTTTGCGTTCAGTAGCAAATGTCTGTCTGTTGCCCTAAGTTACTTGTAGCTCATCTCATCTGAAAACTCAGACTTGTGTGCTCATGGAGGGCCACGTAAGGGCTGGATCAATGGAACCACTGAAGCTGGCGCGCTGTCCCAGCGTGGCATTCGTAGATCCTGAGTTGCCACAGTCTCGTGGAAGAGCGCTCCGGCCATGATGGCGCATGAAAGGCACACCCTGTACGTCAGGGGCCCAGCTTCTCATGAGATTCGCTTGCTTTGCCAGAAACAGACATCTTTGAGACGCTTTACGCCTGGAAGGGTTGGATGCGGGATGGTACTGCTGGTGAACATCGAGCCCTGTGATTTGCTTGTAGGACCAGCTAGCAGGACCAGCAATGCTCGATTGCTTGTCAGGAGAGCTTCCTTCCGGAGCTTGCGTGCTCCATCGCGTTGGGAGCTATTGCTGCAGCCGCTGACGGCAAAGTTGTGCCGAGTAGAGGGATTGGGTTTGGGCCTTGGTTTCCGTAGCTTTGCAAAATCGGGGGGGGAGGGTGGGGTGGGTGGGGGGTCGCAGGGAAAGTCGCAAGTTCTGCGCTGTCCATATTATATATCAAAAAGTACATGCATTGTCACAAGTCTGGGGCCAGGCGCGACAAGGGCTTGTAGCAGAAGGAGGGCTGTTCTGAGACAACCCAACCCCCCACCCCCCGGCACCGCAAGGGCATTTTGACAAGGCCACAAGGGCCCGAAACAACCTGCAGCGATCAGGTTTATAACCGGAGGGGTGACGGGTGTGCTAAGGCTTGTAATCTGCACCTGGCCCCAACTTGACTGATTCCATTCCCAGCAGAGGTAGTCGCCACGTCCCATCACTTCATGCACCCAACAACACCCTCTATCAACCCCACAATGCCTCCTATGCGAGCCCTCATGCTCGAGATCTGCCGCCAGGCTAAAGCGCCGAACCTCGATCACATCAGAGGCCGTTTAGAAAGTTTAACGTTGACCCCCCTACCACCACCTCAACACAATTAGGTTCAATTGGATAACCCTAAAATAGTGGGCGAAAGGGCAACTGGAAACCAGCGATTGTTAGCAACATGTTGGTCGCTTTGATGATGCTACTGTTCGCTTCGGCCTTTTACCGGGCTTCACGAAAGATGCTCGGTTTGTGACAGATCAAAGATGCGTTGGGCAATGGTGCTTGTCCGTCAGTATGGTGAGGTTTCTGCTCGTCTTGATCTTCCAACCTCGTCTTCTTGGATTGGGTTTGTATCAACCAAAGTGGTCCCAAGTAGAAGTTGCAAGGAAACGGCAACTTTGCATTCCCAAACGTATTCTTTTGTTCCGCTAGTGCTGTTGGCTGCCCCTCATTGGCAGGCTGGTTTGTCCAATGCGTGGGCGCCAAGAGCAGACGCGCTCTGGACTACAACTAGCCAGTAGGCATGTCAGCCGCCCGGTCCCCCTGTATGGCACGACAAGAGCCAACTCTGTATCGATTAATTTCAGGTCTGCATAGTCATGATGTCGTAGATGCTCGGCTTCCCAGGCAAGAGACTACACGGTGGCGATTTCCGGGCTCGGGCGCCTCGCACGCTGGACTGAGGTCAGCCCCCCCTCTCCACTCCACACCCCCTCTGCAAAGCCAGGGAACTTGAGACCCTGAACCACTAAACAAAGTCTTGCACCTGTCCTCCGACCATTAGTTCTGTCAACTGCCCAATATAGAATGTACGGCACTGGAAGAAATTGCCCGGCGTCTGCACTTTGGTGATGGTGGTGGTGGTGGTAGTTAAACTGACAAACACATTTAAGAGGCACACAAGAGACCCAGCAGGAAATATGAAAATCATGGACTATTCTAAATCTTAGAAGCCGTTGGGAGTAAGTATTTTCCCGATTGATGAAGGGTTTCCTGGAGTTTTCGAGACAAGCACTAATGTTAAGCACACTAGATGCTGGGAGGAGCTTCAATGGGTTTCCGGTGCAACCGGCCCAAGCCTTACAGCACGTACAGACTAGTTACACGGTTTGTTCCTCCCCAACTTGTATACATCTTTGATATGATGGATAGATATATATATATATACATATGCATATACACACGCAGAGACATGTATATAGTCCGACTTCGTATCCGCACGTTCTACCCGGACCTTCGAAGCCTTGGACTCTGAACCCGAATCTGGGGGCACGTGCCTCGCTGCGGCGATGCTGGAGGTGCCTCGGACACGAACAGCTTCCTGTCATTTCGGTGTTGAAGGTAGAGGGTTGCCATTTAGGGCTCTATACATGGTAGTCAAGTTAGCTCGAGTCAGCAGTTTGGGTGAATTCCGACGGGTCCAGAACCGCGGGTCTTCTCTTGAGGGCCTGGACCACCAGCCAACTTCTAGCAGAATGTAGCAAGAAGCAGAAGCTCCACCCAGCGGGTGCAGACTCTTCTGAATGAGCCTCTCATCAACCCATTCGCAACGAAAGATGCGCAGCAGCAAACATCAACTATTGTGTACAGTTCGCCATAGCGTTTCGAACTCAAATGACAGTAGTAGCCGAATGAAGCTATGAAATCCTCTCGAACCCTGGAGCCAAATTCAAATGCCAGATTCCCGCATCAGAATCCTTTGTGAGGAAAGCGTTGAAGACCTGCTGGGAGATCGCAGATTGCTGAAGCAAGTGGAGGAGCGCTAAGAATGCTTAAATTCATGGCCTTGACCGCTGTCACTATCTAGAGCATGACAATGTCGAAGCTCCAGGTGTTGAAGCGACCTTTGTGTGATCGACGAAGTTGAGAATTGGGGCTGTGAACTTTCGATGAGGATGTGATGTGCTGTAGGTTTAGGGTTTAGGCTTTCAGCTGAGAGTCTTGGGAAACTGAAAGGGCTCAGGAGGAGTCGCAAAAAGAGGGGGCATGGCAACGCGAATGCTCTCCTGGTGTGCTGTTGCGCTCATGTGGAGGGGGGACATAGAATCCCTTGGTCTTGTCATCTTTTGGCTCCGTCACGGGCTGTAAGTGTCCCACAATTGGGGTTCGTGTTGTCTTTGTGTGTCGTGGCCTCGCGCCTTGGTGCCGTGTTCTCGATTCGTGTCTTCGTGACGTGTTGCTGTCGATGCCTCGTGGGTCCTCGACTGCGGTGGGGGCTCGTGGCTCGTGACTCATCGCGACTCTGTTCATGCTCTCGCATCTCCTGGCAGGATTTGCCTAGCAGGATGTGTTGGAGGGTAGCCTGCGTGAATTGCCTGTTTTCAGCGCCTGGCTTGTCGAGCTTCACCGCTGCTGCTGCTCCATGCCTCACTGCCTGCAACGCTTGAAATGCACTGTGCATCATGTGATGTGTATGATAGGGCAGAACAAAGGGTGGAGTGTGGACATTCAGACAATCGCCTAGTGCATCAAAAAGGCCGGTCCCCCGCCCCCAAAGTCTTGCATCGAACCTTCCGGCAGTTAAGTCATGCATGTGTGAGTAGGATATTGGTACGACAAGTCCATCATCATCATACCTCCTTGGAGGTCGACATCATGTCGTAAGGGCTGTAATGAAAGTCCTGGTGCTTTTGCACATGCGCTTTGACTTGATTTTCAATATGATCAGCCAACACACAAGAATTTCCATAGAATTTGACTTCCATTGTTTCTGCCTAGTTTGAGGGAAACGCCAGGTAAGTTCCTTTTCAGGTCAGGCCCACATGCAGAAACGCTGCGTTTCCAGACGTTGGGTTAGTGTCTGTGGCTGGAGCTTACTGAAGGTGGTCTGCGATTTGCCAAACCATTTTGGCCCTTCGGAATGCAAGCGTTCGGATCTGTTGGCTCAAATGCCGTAAATGATTCATCGAAGGTCGCGGAGACTAGCAGTTTGGATGGCCAGTTGAGGGTTGTTGTTCCGCTCATGTTTTCGGAAGAGTTCGATCCGTTTTGCTCGGATTTTTTTTGCAGGGGTGGTGGACCCAAGCCTGAAAAATGGGTTCGGATGAGACTCGGGCGCCACCTTTGAGTAGCAGAGGTTCAGATAGAACCACGAAGGGAGGTTGGGAGACCTTCATCTAACCTTTCGCTACATTGCCACACGTTCGGCCACTAGCCTCTCATTTTGCCTTCGGTATACAGCAGCAGCCGTAGTTTGGCGACCACCGATTGTGTTTTCACATCACCTGAAGTGCTATCAAGAGTTCGGCACAGGAGCATGGCACGGGCTTGTCACCACGCTGGGGCGACTGTGTGGCCATCTGCTACAACATCTGGGAGTTACCAAAGGCTCCTTACGGGTTGTTCAATTGACACGGAGACAGACGCGAGCCTGTAGCCGATCAGCTGATGTGTCCGCCCAATGATGTGAGTATTCTCTAGATTCGCTTGCGACTCAGACAGCCGGCTGGTCGGACCAGCATGTCGAAGAGTCTAAGATCAAGAGCTGGTGGCTACATGGTTCCTGGCACTTGCTTTGCTCGGCCGAATGTTGTGTTCGAGGCAACGAGGCCAGATGGAATGCCAGCAGATGACACCACACCTGCCGCATGGTGCATCGAATCGGAAACCCGAATCTGTGTTGCTGCTGAACAGTGAGATTCAGTGAGTGCATCTGCAAGGGCCAGGCGCAGCAAGTCTTGCTCCTCGAGCCCACGACCTGCAGGCCAGCAGTTGTTGAGTCGGATCACGGGTGGCGGCTAGTCTCTCAGAGGTCCGAACCTGGCAGCAGTCAGGAGCAGCACTGCTGCATTGTGACATCCATCGGAGTAGCCGAATTCGACACACAAGGGCAGGCTAAGTTCACAGAATCTGTTGCGCATGCCCTGCGTAGTTTTCTGCAGGCATGTCGTCGGCGAGCAAGATGAGACTTGGCTATTTACAGTCCAGGGCAGGCCGTATGCAACAGCTGAGCCTGTGCACCGATTGAATTGCAATCTTTGTGCATCTTTTGTTCCATGTTCCGGGCCAGCAGACAAGTTTGCAGATTGCCGAAGAAACATCCAGCTACACGTAGCTGTCTTCAGGTTTCCTTGTAGCGCTCCATGAATGGGTCGAGACCTTATTGAACTTGTGTCCCTCCCGCCCCAGAGCCACGCATGTGTACATGCACGTGACATTAATCGAAATATACCGATGCAACACTCTACATATGTAGAATGTAGACATGCATGTGTACATTGTCCTTCCTCTGCTTCGCAGGTATGAAGCACAGGCTCGCTGTTCTACCCATAGAGTAAGGCCCGCAACATTACCAGAGCCCACGCTAAGTGCTGGGGATGTGAGCCCCGAAGCCTCCCAACCATGTTCGCTCTGCCAACATGCCTATCCATCACAAGGGTCCAGGGCCTGTGTATGCCAGGACGGCTTCCTGCCACACCAACTCTCCGAAGTTCTTCTTTGCTCCATGCAAGTCGCGGAGAAGGTGGTCTTTCAAGGGTCAGGTTGCGGTGGGCAAGCTTAGTGGGAATTGCACTGGTGGCGTGCCGGTTCTCATGTCATGATAGCAAGGACAAGGAAGTTTCATGGCAGCACTGTTGTGCGCTTGGCTGTTCTGGCTGCCGGTAGCACTATGTTCTTCAAGCACGTACCAGTAGCTCAGTAGCTGATGACAGCATGGCATGCCAACACAGAAGCCTGCAAGCAGACTTGACAGGCAAGCTTCCTCATTGACCTGGAAGCCTTTGGCGTGGCCCTGAAGCACCCGCAGCTCCGAATGTCTGGTTTTGAGCGCGTGGATGTGGAGCCGGGGCTACAAGGGATCAGAACTTGGAGATTTCGAGTCCTTGAAGTAGGACTTGTGCCATCTTGGCAAGATCGCGAGCCTCTGAGGAGAGGATTCAGTGCACCATCCAGCTTCGGGACATGCAGCGTGGCCCCGAGGATGCTCGACTGCCTCGAAGAGTTCGCATGTGAGTTCCCATTGAAAAAAGGCTCAAGTCTATCTAAGAAGTATAGGTCCAAAACCCCAAGTTGGGGTCAGAGACAACAGCAGTATAGGCCTGCCACAACATCCGCCGAAACATGCGCCGCAGCCGGGTCATGGTCAGCAGTGTGCCATGCGCGAACACCCAAGAATCGTCGACCTCATCCCGATCTGAACATATAGCCTTCAGGGACCAAGGGTTTGCATTGATGAAGGGTTTCGCTGTCACCAGCAGCTGGATTTGTTTCGGCTAGGAAGCTTAGCCTTCAGATTTCAGGCCTTTGACCCTCTGCGTCATGTTCTACCATCGAGTGGCGAGTCTGGAATGACGCTGCGGCTGCCGTGGTCCCAGAAGGACGAGCCGGGAGATCCTGGGGCTGACAGTTCCAGATTCAACAGGGCATGTAAAAAAAAACCCGGCGTGCATTCATTCAAAGAGGTTTTGTCCAGACATTTGTTGATGTGCGGATCCTGCTCGAAAGCATCGTCTCGACTGTATGACGAACATGGCCTTGTTTGCACAGTGCAGCCGCAATGCTGTGATGTGTTCGGGTTGTGGGGCGATCTGCGAGTGTTGTTGCCCGAAGAATCCGAGGAAAAGCGTGCTGCTACCCAGCATGCCAGTTTACCTTTCCAGCGCTGTACGGTGAGTTTGGAATTTGAAGCCCGCGATGCTTGGCGAACAAAAGTTCCTGAATCTAGCAAGCACATGAAACCACCCTATCGGCAAAGGCAATGGCATGGTCCTCTTGTCCAGCCCAATCTTTGCAACATGTCCTTTGCATGCCGACACGCACCTCCACGGTCTTGTGATGGGAAGACTCGGGGATTCCCTTCACTGCGGCGCTAAAAATATTGTAGCCTCCTCAGCAACTTGTTCACCATGGATGCAGTGGTTTGATCAAGCTAGGCGGGAGCGAAAAAGCAACAGGAGCTTGTGTCTAAGCACCCGGCCTCGGCCCTACATCCCAAAACCCATGCAAGCGACACCTCTAACTAGCTCAAGTAAGCATACTGCACAGAGCCTGAGCCACATGTAGACAAGGATGCGGACGGGCATGCCCTCCTCACAACCAGGGGATGGCGCGGCCGACAAGGCCTTGATGGATGCGGGAGCATCATCCTACTTTGAGCAATATGAGTTGTTCATGGACCCTGGTTCCGAAAATGAGTCATAATCGCAGCTGCAGTCACTGTTCTACACCGAAGTCCGCGAAATTCGCGAAATGACGGCGAGTTCAGAGAAAGGGTAGACAGTCAGAGTCGTCAGAGCTGCAATTGCTTGCAAAGCGGCAAGCTGCTGCAGGCTGTGGCGAGCTGCCAGACTGCGTGGCTTAGGCTTAAGTCGTACCCATTATTGGCGATTCTTGCCAGGTTGGATAAGGGGGATCAAAGGGTCCGGGGCCAGCCAGCATGTGGGGCATGCGAGCTGTCGGTGGCGGGTTTCCGTGGACTACTCATCCGGAGACCCTGAACCTCCTACTCAGCTACTTCATGCTATAGAGAATGCAGGGACGGGACCCTTAGCATGCACAGGAGTCTCTTTTCCTTCAGAGTCTGGATCATGAGTGAAGCCCGTAGACGTCGTAGACTGATCCTGCACACCCCGGATCCCCTAGGTAAATTAAGCTGTGAACAAATTCCCAAAAACCCTGAGGCCTAAGGCCTGGAACCCCCAGCAAAGCCTAGCAGCTCAGGCGGACATGTCTGGTTGCGGTTTTTTTTTTTGATGTCTCGGCTTCGGGAAATGTTTACCGTTGTTTCGTTTGCATCAGAACTTCTTGTCTTGGCTCTGCGCGCATCGAGGTTGAGGTGGCTCTGCCGCTCCTTGCGCCGGGGCAGTCTGCAGAACTGCGGTGTGCAACCCTTCAGGGTCTGCGCGGCTGGCCCGGGACAACCCCGCCATTGCCGGCTCTCCCACTGCATTGTGGGCAAGGGTGGCCTAGCTCCAGCGTAGCTGTGAAGGGCGGTCGTGTCGAGTGACTTTCGGGGTTGGTGGGAACTGCGGCCAGTGAGGCAAAGCCATGAAGTCACCCGACAATGCAAAAATTGAGCGAGTACTTGATTAAGAAAGCATGAGAAATGTTGCAAAAATAGGTTTAGGGGCTTAAAGCAACAGTCTCAACACATGAGCTCTGGGAATGAAGTGCGTCGAAAAGAAATTGGGGCGGGGTCTTGAAATACATCCACGATTCGCTGGTTGTGCTTCCAGCAAGCGCTGTTGCATCTGACATAGCATCAGCCTTGCCTTCAGAAACCTGAGACCAACCTGGTTAAGGCTCGCAAAGTCCCGGGTTTGCTGCAAAATCGAGGGAACCCTGCCGGCCAGGGGACATAAGTGTAAAATTGCAGGAACCAACCTTTTGCATGGCTTATCAGTGCCGAATAGTCACAGTCTTTCACGGTAACGCTGCACGTGAATAGCCTGTACTTCGAGACCACCTAGACCTAGAGTTTGAATTGCTCATATGCAGGGCCCTTGCAATCCCTGTCGAGCAAAAAGACGAGAGTAAACACGGTCACGGAAGCCCAGGGCAGGGTACAGCTTGCCTCGATTTTGAATTGCAATCACATTTAATTTGTTGCCAAACGCATGCTGCGAAGTTCGCAAAAGCCGCAATATGAAACCTCAGCATCCTTTGTGTGAGGTCAGACTGCTTTCGTGCAACAAGAGTGGACCGATCTTTTCTGGGTCACTTCCCTAATGAGAAGAACATGACTCTTTATGACTTGCATGTAAGCACAGTTCAATCGGAAAGGTGCTATTCCGCATTGCCGTTCTGGCCCGCGACTGGGAGCCCGTGGCAGACCTGGAGCTACACGTAAGGGAAGAGAAGGCCCGTGCCTTTGTGGATCAATGTCCGACTATGGACTAATGGTTGCTGTACTTACCTTATGGACTTATGGCTGTTGTACTTACTGCAGCATGAGTTCAGGGCGCGAAGAGCGTTACAAGAACGTTTGTCTTGCTTGGCAAGCAAGGACCATGCCATCACTTTGGTCAAAGAGAACCGCAACCTCTTGGCCCTCGTCAAGCTCTCCGCTATCCTCGCTTGCTGCCCTTCCGGCTCTGCCCTCGCCCCGAAGTTCCGACTCGAGTTCCTTGGCCGAAGCTGCACGCGGGACTTTGGTACCAAAGGGCGACGGCCTTCGCAGTCGAGGTGCTTGCAACAGCAATGCGTGGCGCAGCTGCGCCTGAACTTGCCATCCGCAGAGTCATCAGCTACAGCAACTTTCAGCAATCAGTTTTGCAGCCGATGATTGCGTGACTATACTGCTCAGCTTTTGGGCCGTAGGGATCCGTAGAGCACACGACTAAGCTCTGGTGTGGTTGCAAGACGCTGCAAGCATGTTGACGCGCCCTGAGGCCCTCTTGCTAGAGTACGGCCGGACAGCGCGGCACCTGAATCTACATGCCCGCGCCGTGCTGGCCCACAGCCCCGGCAGAGCCGTTGATGACCTCCTTGCCTCAGCGCGGCCACTTTCCTGAAAATATTGCCAGTGTTTGCGTCCCTTCTCACTTCTAGCATCCGGAGCAGTTCTTGTTGCTTGCGTGAGCTGCTGACACGGCCGAAGATTGCACTTGAGGCTGAATCCCAGCTGCGCCACCACTGGCCGACTACTGAAGCGGGCCCAGCGTCAGCTGGAGCGAACCTCAACTGCAGTGAAATTCAAGATCGAGCCTGAGCACATATGCAGGTATGCCTGGATGTTCGTGGAGCATAAAGCTTCAAACCTCTACGTGCCATCTGCGGCATGCCCAGCTTGCCAAACACCCAAAAGTCCCTAAAGAGAGCCTTGGCCAGGCACCCAGCAGGCCCGACGCTGGTTCGACGGCCGAGGCGCCGAAGCGAGGACGGCTGCGGCACCCCGGACAGCCCTAAGGCCCTACGATGTTTCGATAGGCCGCAAGACACGACGGCCCCTTAAGCCCGAGATCAACCCCAAGGCCCACCGTGCGGACTTGTGCTACCAGTGTGGGCGCCTCCGCGGTGATGGCCATGTGGGCGAGGCCACCGAGGGGCTTCTTCCCAAGAACCCAGAATCGAGCCGGCCTGCTCGGACCCAGTCGGAAACAGAGCTCATATGTCTGCTTGCTTCTGTATGTGACTCGAATGTGAGAAGAACTCTTTTCAACTCCACTACCCGTCACTATCACTTCAAGCATCCGAAACGTGGTAAAATTATGTGCTGGCAGCGCCCTGGCCCAGTAACATCCAAGAACAAAATCAACCCCCTCCTGCGCCCTTCCAGAGGCAGGCTCGAAAATGGCCGGAAGGTACCTCTGTGAGGCCAGCTCAGGGGGTAAGACCGATCAGCGTACGTCTGAGCATGCATATTCCGGGCAGAGGAAGCTAATTGGTCAGGAGCTTTGGCGCCTAACGTTGGGGCTTCCCGCGATTGCTCGCAGCAATGTAGCCACCACTATAAAGGACCCGCATGACGAAGATCCTGTGCAACGCAAAGAAGAAGCAACGCACAAGAACATTTGGTCATGTTTGAACTCAGATGCTGCAATCCTGGTCTTGGCCCGAAATTCGAAAAGCTCAGCATTAAACCAAAACCTTTCTCAGGAGTGCTGGAGCTGCTTTCGTAAGATCCGGCGCTGTCAACAGCTTGAGCTGAATCGTCGGGTGGACAAGGTGGGTAAGGGCGGGATGGTCAGGGGACAGTGCAGAGTATGCAAGGACTGGTCGCTGTGCTAATGTAGCGCAGCAGGATGGAAACGAGGATCCCAGTCCATCTTATAAGTGTTGTAGTTTGGGTTCTTGCCAATTGCATTTCGTGGCATGATTGAATTTCTCAGAACTTTCCGCTGGACAGCACGCGCATTGCCTCAACATCCGCAATCACAACTTTGTTCTTTTTTCGGTGCATGTTTCTCTTGGTTTTCGTAGTGCGCTGCTCTCAGACTACGATTGGATACTCATATTACAGCACGATGTCTAGCATGGCAGCAAGTGTGTCATTTCCTTGCTTCCCTCCGGCAGCAGGCATTTACCCTGGGCAGTTCTTAAAATTACAGCACCGCTATGCAGCACCTTAGTAGTTGAGCCTAGCTGCTTTGCTGATTGTTGCTCCTCTTCATCCTCTTCATCCTTCCCTGCCTAATTAAGACTGTTACTGCTGCTCTTGGGTGCGGATTCTTCCGTACTACTTGCTTGGAATTTTTTTTTGGGGGTGGGGGGGGGGGGTAATTGCGTGCAGAGCCATCTGCGACAGAAAGAACTCCAACATAAAACCCTTCATAACTGAGATTCCTTGTCTGAAAAATCCCAGCACCTCAACCCCATAAACCCTAAATCTCGTCCTTCCGATAGGAACCCAAATGTCCCCCCCACGCGTGCTGGAAAAAGGCCACCTACTCCGACTACAGCACAGCTACGGATGAACTGCCCTCCCTGGAGGACCGTTTTTGGAAGAACTTGCAACCGGAGAGCTTCCAGAAATTGCGGGCCGTTGTGATGTAAATGACGTACTCAGAATAGCGACGTGAAGCCTACATCAGGATGTGCCTCAAGACTGGGACTGGCGACATCCCATGCTGCTCGGGCTTGGTCTGTAATGTGCTCTTACTGTTGAATGTGATGCGTGCAGAGAGTACTCATGCGGAATGCCCTCTTTTGCATGCATCTCTTTGCGACCGGGGTGCCTCGCTTAACTGCAATCCAGCGTTTGCCATCGCATCATCACGCCCCAACTGGGCCCCAACATGCCCACGCAGAAAGTCGACATAGAGACGATGGCACACAGAACCACGAAGCCATCGAGTCCGCCATCCCCAACACAGGGGAAGCTCGGAATGTCCTCGTAGAGCAACAAAGCCCCTTTATCATAATCAGGGTCCCGGGAAGAAGTAAGGTGGCAGCGTGCAAGTGCTGAGCACCCGGATTGGCAGCTTTGCGGCCAGCGGGAGGTGCCTTCTCCTTTGCTGTTCTTGTTGTGGGGTTTGCAGCTTTGGAGACCTCAGGATTTGTGAAGGGTGGCTTTTTGCGGGGAACATGTTATATGACACATACCTTGAAAGCTTCCCACCACGTTCGGCAATGATCCTGCGCCTCGAGGCCATCAAGACCGAAAGCCTCCTGATTGCAGCTATGTACTGTGCATGTGGCTTGCGTAAGGCAGAAAGAGTCAAAGTACCGTAGGTTGGGCCTTGCTTCCTTGCAGGCTGGCCAGCTGCTGATTAGATGACCACCCGGCGCGAGATGGGCGTGACCAGTCTTTGCACCAGGGACCCTGCAAAAGTCCTGCAAATGATGCCGGATCTGGACATCACGACATGAAGGTGAAGGAGTGTTGGGGACGGTTTTGCCGCCACTGCAACCAGATGTTTATCCACAATAACCCCGAGAATCCATGACATTTGAATGGTGGCCCGTCATCTTGCCGGACACGATGCTGCAGCTTTCCGCCGTTGCCACCAACCTTGCGACCCAGGTCAGAAACAGGTCGGGTGGAAGAAGTCAGGGGCGTTTCAAGTTTCAATTTTCATTGATGGACTACGACCTGGAAGCTCAGTGGCATGAGTGGGATGAGTGGGATGATAAGGAGAGATGGCCCTGCGCAGTTGTTTGGAGACAGATGTCGCCCAATGGCACAGTCACGTCAGCCGGACAGCCAGTTGTTCGATGGACCCTCGGGCAGCGCCAGCTTGTGAGCAGCATCGCCACGATGTGGAGTCTTGCGCAACACTGACCAAAACAAAGTGCCTCTTGCATGCTCATGGTGCAAGCCTGGGAGTGCATTGCAAGACATCGCAGGATATAGCTGTGGTTTGCGATAGCCGGGGCCTGGTGTCTGCGTCAGCAGGCTTTGGAACTGTATGGCGAGTTCGTCCAACGCGAGGTTGGATGCTTTGATGTGTCGGATGCTCATCAGGTCCCAAAATACGAGTTGGACGAAAGGACATGCTGTTTTCTGCTCGTATGGGGGATGTTCGGATCTTCATCATGCGCTGGCATAGCCATACAGCACCATCGATCACTCCATATCCAACCGAGCGCACCATTTTTGGGTATTGCCGAATGACGGGTACCCGTAATGCCGTAATACACCCCAAGATGCTAAACATCCTGATTACAGGAGCTCCCAAAAAGGGTCCCCCCCCCCCCCCCCCCCTATTTGAAGAAACCCCCCATGTGGGGGCTTCGAATAGTGAAGAGCGGGCTTTTAAAGTTAAAGGAGGCATCCGGGCAGTCAGGTTCCGGCCTTGTCGCAAGGCAGCCACGACGGCTCAAAATCGCAAGCGCCTATTAGGGTTTAGGGTTTAGGGTTTAGGGTTTAGGTTCCTGCTGCAATTTCAGGTAAGGGAAGTTGAGTCAGACTCGGAATCTGCCAGTCAGTCCACCCAACTAGTGGTTGGTTGGCAGGGCCCAGAGAAGATCTGCCACGCTGCCGCAGTGGGGGCCGCAACGTGCTTCCACACTTTCGGCGTTTCGGGCTTTGCAACGTTGAGACGTAGAAAACATGAGCGTTTTAGGGGCAGACGGGTGATGCAGAGATTGCCGGATTCAGAGAGGGTGCAGTGCCCGCTTTCTCGTGAAAGTACGCGAGATTAGCAGGGAGAGCAAGAGCTACAAAAACCAGATGTCAAAGCCTGCTTGGGAAAGCAGCTAGACTCCTAGAACCTACTGAGGTTGCAGCGTGCGAGCGCGGTACGCAGTGGGCACGGACCTAAGCAGTTTTTGACAGACACCTCACGCTCGCCTCGTGCGTAGTATGCTAGCAGATATCCATGCAAAGATCCCAACGTTAGGTCTTGAATTTGACCAACAACATCTGTGATGACTTACAATGAAACTTTACATTCACACCCCGAAACTACCACCCCGAATCAACCCCATACTCACCTGCACTCTCGAAACCCTATCCCAGCAGCCAGTTGGCTTGAAGGTTTCTCTAGGATGAAGTAGCAATCAGGCACAGACCACGCAACACATTCCTGAGACCTTTTCCTCCAAGACATCCAAGAGCCGGCCTATTTGAAGTTGTGGACTCTCTCTGCCCATCACCGCCTTTTGGGGGGGTTGTGGCAGGTTCGACTCACACTCCGACACGAGGGCAGACATTGCAAAAAGTGCATCTGCTCTTGCTTGTCGCGAAGACTGGGATGACCTGCTGCCGCCCGCACATGACAGGGATGCGATCTTCGCGGGGCGTCATCCAATTCCACGGCCGGCTCTTGAACATGAGTCGGCATGATGCCCAGCCATAGTACTCGCGGTTTGCCTAAACCCGCGGCACATGATTTCTGGTCTCCTCCGACAGCACGCCAAGTGGTCAAAGATGGAGAGCGCTCCTCGGATCTTAAAGCTCGCCTGGAACACACGAGCACCTCCAATCGAGGTGTTCTTCAGGGGCGAGTGCCTGTTTTGGGGTCTATGAGGAGGTCGTCCTGGCAGGAAGGACTGGATCTGCTTTACACCATGTGCCTCGGTCAGACTCTGTGGTGCATGTCCTGTCTATCTTCGTCATCATGTCTACTGCACGCAAGAAGCCCAGGCTCAAATCCAAGATCCAAGTCGACACAGTTTGCTTCAACACGGTCGCCACGAAGACCGAGAAGCAGCACTGCTGGTTGTGGGCGGTGCACTTGCTGCCTGTGTGCCAGTGCGCTGCCCTCGTGCCAGACCAGGTATCCGGATCAGCTGTTGCAAGGTGCTATACCCGCTATCCTCTTACGGTATCAATCATCGTCATGACTGTGCAGTTGCAGCATCGAAACACTCTACGGATCTTGGGTTACACCAGCAAGCCCGAGACGTTGACCTGCCTGCAGCCCCCAGACAGGTGGGATTCAACATTGCCATCTCAGCCAGCAGCCGCACAGCGTGGCGGACCTCCTTGGACCTCCTAGGCCATGGGATGCTACGGGATGTCTCGGGCCTAGAAGTTGCAAGCGTGGATATTCACGTAGAGTGTCATTGAAAGGCGGGTTACGCCCTGGGACGCTTGATCTGTAGGAGTCTGCAGTTCTTTGCCTGCGCCTTGTGCAGAAGCCTACATGCTGTGGCATACGCCCCGGCATACATTCACCTAAGCCAAGACGCAGGGGCCCTCGACGAGGGGCGGCTGCGCCGCGACGCCTTTGGCCTCAGTGCTTCCCTGCGTGGTTGCAAGGCCATTGGATTTGCATAGGTTCACGGCATGTCGAGGCCACAGCGGATGTCTCGCCAAAGAATGCTTTGGAAGTTGTTGTTGCTTTCAGGATCTGTGAGGCATGTCAAATCATGTCAGGGAGCAAAAGTAGAACCATACGTAGGCCCCATAGAGACAACACTCCGCTCGGAGGAAGCATGGGTTGTTGCAGCGGCGCTTCTGGATTCGGCGGTTCGACACGGGGCCAGCTGCCATGACTCGTCTGTCTTGTGGTTTCGGTTCCAGGGTGAGGTTTGCTACGGCCGGCCGGTCTGTAACATGTTGAGTCAGGCTTTACAAGAACTTTGACTTTGTAAGCAGGCTGCGCGTCCGAATTGTTGCGCCACCGCGACCCCCGCACTCTATAAACCGCCACAGGGCAAGTGACCAGCAAGGTATTGAGAATTGCCAAGACACTCCAAGAAAGGAAGCCAAAAAAGGATGAGGACAAGCAGGCGAAGTGGGGGCATGCTAGCCGCCGGCCTGGACCGCATGCAAACGAAGTTGCAGATTCTCACCGCTTGCGACAATTAACGGTTGCCCTCCAACCTGACATCCCTTGTCAAGTTGAGGTGAAACCTCTGATGGTTCCCGTGCCTTTCAGTCTTGAAATTAAATGTCTTGAAGCTTCCGCCTTCCGTGCCTTTCAGGTATCCTTGAACCTCGTTGTTTGGAATGCGGCCATCCGAAGCACCGGCTCAGGCTCCCAGCAAATGCCGGCAAAAAAGTTCCCATGTAGTCTATCGAAAAGATCAGTGGGGCAACCATGGGCATCCTGTCCCGCACGCGAGGAAGCTGGTGCCAAGCCCTTTGCCTCCTTCGTCAGGTAGCAGCTGAGGCTTGTGGGCAGGAGCTGAAGCAAGTAACCCAAACGCCACATTGGGATGCGCGCAGCACAGCTATGCGTCCTGATGCACTGTCGAAGCTCACAGCCTTACGGCTAGCAGAAGCATGGTGCATGATGGAGCATAACATGCCTCCTGCTCATTCCCCGTTAGTTCCATATGTCAAAGCTCACTTTTGGAGCTTTGCAACTTGTTTTAGCTGCCCTTGCTGTTATGACCCACCCTCGGCCCCCCCGTTCCGGAGGCGTCGCCAACCTCTGCCTCCTTTGGCGCAGCCGCTCGGACGAGTGACGTGTGTATGCAATTAGTGTGCAATTAGTATGCAGTATGCCCGAAGGTTCCCTGTCATCTCTCTGCTGGTGCCCATAGCTTTTGTTGCCTGGGAATTTGCAGTTGCGATCCCTGACCTTCCGCATGTCGCAAGCACACGTGATATGACCTCAGCCTCAGCCTCAAAGCATAAACAGGCTGCCGGGCCTGAGTGTTGCCGGGGGTCCGTACTCGAGACCGGGTCCGAGGTAAACCTTACGCGATCCTGGTAGAAATCGCGTATTGCTGTACAATTACCAAACCTTCTCTGAGCATTTGCCCAGTGAGTGCGCCAAGGTGCTGCACGCCTGCCGCAGCGCAGGCGCATGTGCAGGGGCAAAGTTGACTTGTGATGCTGTGCGGTTGTATGATGTTGTATGAGGTTGTATGGAGTTTAAACAAGCGCACGCCATAGCCCGAAGCCAAGCCGCCAGACTGATGCAGCTTCTGAGCTCTAAGCCTCTAAGCGCTTCGGCACACCCGGCCTAAACCTCTACTTTTCGAGAGCACATCCACTCAGCGAAGAAACTGAGATCACGTCTCTGCATCTCAGAGTCTCCCGCCATGTTTTTGCGCACAACGCTTTCGAATAATCCTGCGAACCCTGCAGCATATCCAGAGATGCTTAAAACTTAAGCTGACAGAGAACACGAGAATCGACGCAGGCGCCTGGCATACATCCGCTTGGCTTATGGAGTCGTCGGGCTATGCTCGCGTGCCCCCCAGCGCGGTTAGCGCCACTTCGTTGCTTGGGGCATTCAAGGACTGAGCTGCTTGTGGGCATGACCCGATGATTGTGAGATGAATATTTGAGGGCTGGCCCGTGGTGCAGGCAATAAGGGCAGCAGTCGAGTCCCTTGTGACAAACGGGCCGGTTCGTGGACCAGTGGAAGCACTCATCAGGAAAGAAAGCACGAGTCCGGCAGATGCGCAAACATTGAGGCCCGACACGAATCGGAAAGAAAACAATGAACGAGACAGGACAGATTCCGGAAAGAACAAGTCTCGGGGTCACGTCACGAAAAGGGTTTGTTAATATACCCGACCACGACTTGGCATGCTTTGAGGGTTTACGGGTTTGGGGGGGGGGGAGGGCTTTGAGGTTTTGGGGATTGGCGGCCTTCAAGCCTGTATCCTTGAGGGCTTTTGGGCTTGAGGGTCACTTGAGATGGTGAAGGATTTCTGAGGGAAGAGGGCTTGGGAGATCCTCTGCTGCAGCCTCCTCTCGTGATGTGCATCTAGCCGTCATGAGGGGGAGCAGGATCTCAACTGAATAGCTGTAGCAAAAGGAAGGCCGGTCTCGGCACGCAAGCGGGTGCTGTCGGAGCTCTAGCGGGCGTTGTGTTTCTCTACGGGCCGGTCCCGATTTGTTGCAGGGTTCCACAAGTTGATCACGAGCAGGTGGTAAGCTGGTCGCTGGCGCACCACCTGCTCATGATCAGTCTATTTGTGCATCGTACGTTTTTCGAGATGGAATGTTGTCGTAGCAAGCAAATGTGTGACGTCATCTCAGAACCCAGCCCTCTCATGATGCGATTTTTCCTGGAAAGGACGCATTCCTTGTCATCTCGCGACCCGATGTGTTGTGAGGGAAGGGAGATCTTATACATGAAAGCCCGCCCCGCCCACCTCTCATGATGCTTTTTTCTAAAAAGGCTGCTGCGCTCTTCGCGGGAGTCTTTAGCCGCCTGCGAAGCACCCTTTAAATGCCTGCTCCTACTTCTGAGGGAGGCCTTGGGAAAGAAAACGCCCGGAACAACACGCACCTACTTCTGACCTACTATATCCCACCATATCCAGATGCGTAAATTTCCGATGGGCTCAGCAATGCTAATGTCATGGTTATAGCCTACTCCTCTCATCATAATGTGTACAGCATTTTCGCGCCCACACAGCTTTTATGATGCGATGTGTACTGCCGCACAAAACGACAGGGCAGCTCATCTTGAATCCCCTCCTCTTGATGTTATTGCCCTCGAAAGGGGATCTTAGTTGAAATGCGGCAACAAAACGTGGACTCCACCCCTCTCATGAAGTGGTCTTTATCAGAACTAAACCCCCCCTCTCATGATGCGATCTTATCCCTGGAAGCCTAGAAAAGGAAATGCTCCATTGCCGTGGAAGTCCCACCATCCCTCCCATGCGATGCTGCTTGAGGGTAAGGGATCCCACCCCTCTCACGACCCCTCTCATGGTGCGAGTTTTTCTTATCTTTCGAAAGACAAGGAGATCATGGACATGTGTATACATGTGTTAAAGTGTTCAAGTCCTTAGGCCGCCAAAGCTAATGTTCGGGGCTTGGGCCCAGTTTCCTGAACTTCCAGGCTCGCCAACCGGGCACCTGATTGGTGCTTGTGGGCTAGGATAAACACCTCAAGCCAGCAGAATGAGATGTAGCCTCAGGAGTCCTTACAGAAAGGGCCACGCATTACCCTCGGTCCACGCAAGGGGCAGTTCGGAGGAAGGCTCGAATGTTCCGCACCACACTTCCATCCAACAAGAGAAGGGGTATTTAGCTGCCGGTGAGCTTTGCAATATCTGCTTGTCCATGAGTCAATCTTGTTACGTTTTTTTCGGCCAGTTCAGCAGTTGGGATCCTTGCGCTTGGTGAGGAGGCAGCTGTGGCTTGGACGAGGGCGCTGGCAGTCGTTTCAAGACTTGTTCGAGGAGCATACCGCACGGGAAAGGGAGTTGCGTACCAAGACCACGCAGACAGTTTGATGCTTCTGCTGGGTATATGGTAGTCCTGGTAGTCAAAGGGCACCCTTGCCGGGTGTGTCCTGGTTGCGATTCAAGGTTGGGAGAAGTGTGTTGTGGTCACGCAGAACCTAACGAGCCACAAGCGCCCTGGATGCACATGCCCTGGAAGGCAAGCTTGAGCCAGATATGGGCTTCCATCGGGTGACCTGGCTGATTCGAGAGAGAACCGGCGTGCCTATGCGGGAACCTCTGGTGCCAACGGCTTGGGCCAAGGCAAATGTTCAGGTTTCATGTCCGCCGGGTTGTTAGGTTTTCAATATGGAAGTCGGCAAAAGTAGGTTGGGGTCTGCAGTCCACTTTCTCTTCTCGGGCGTCCTTGCCTGCAAAGGGCGGTTGAAGGATTGTGTCAAGCCGAGTGAAGAGCAGGGCCACGTGACACATCATGAGGTTTGCATCGCAACGATTGCTAGCGACTGGATGCGGTGCCTGACGGCGATGCAGCATGTGGCGTGGCAGCATGTGGCGTGGCAGCATGCGTCATTCAGATTTTTCTTCTTGGGCCCGTGTCGATTCTGAAGCGTGAAGGCAACCTTAGGCCTAATTATGCAGGGCAGTCGTCCAATGTAGTTCACGCGGGCCTCGCCGGTCCGAGGTCACGTACACAGTGTCGGAGCTGCGTGGCTGCAATGGTGGATGTCGGTCGGCAGTGATGGCCGATGCACATATGAGCCCACCCATGAAGAAACCAGACGCGTTGAGGGCGGATCCCTCATAGCACCAGTCTCTACCACTGACTGCATAATTGCTAGTTTCTGATGACAGTTCGTTGGCTGTAGAAAGGAACTTGCATCGTATTTCAGGTGGCAGGGGCTGGACAAGGAAGTTCGAGGTTCCTCGGAAACGATCCTGCATATGATCCGAGGGAGATGCTTACAGATCTTTCTGCTGCGGCCGCAAAAGCTGGCAACTTGGAGGAAGATGAGGCAGTCCCATTCGTGCAGAGCTATTGGACTCTAAAGTTATCTGAAAATCCTCCCCCTTCAACAGGCCAAGCTGTGCTGTATCCGTGTATCCAAACCCTTCATCAATAAACCTTGCAGGTCCTGTTGGTACCTTAAACCCTATCTTTAAAGGCACAGTTTCTTCCCTTTTCTTCTTCACTGACAGTCATTTCCGGAATGAGTCCCTGCAATCTGGCCCGAGTGTCAGCTGGAGGGGCGGCAAAGAAAAAAGAAAAAACCTCATCCCGATAAACCCCTAAGCAGCTGCGCAAGTTCAGGTCAGTGGGAGCGCTGCTTGGCCCTCTTACCTCTGGGGACACTCCCAGGGGTGCGACACAACACGGTGGGCTCCCCGCTCTGTTGAGGGGCACACAGGCAGATTCCATGCGACACAGGGAGTCATGTTGCGGCAGGTACTGCGGGGGTGCCAAAATGCGGAGATGTGGGAAGCTGCTTTCCATCTGCTTGGCGCCTCGGAGAGCACAGCCAGTTGCTCGATCCTTGTGGCCTTGTGGCTGGGGCTGAACGTGCTGGCATGCCAGCTGCTAGTTTCGCGAAGGATTGCCCGTGTCTTTTAGAATGTGCACTGAAGTGGCTTAACGAGGCTGACTGCGTGCTCCGAGAAAAACATGAAAGACTATGCACACACGCATGCGAAGTTCGATCGCTGAAGGAGTCAATGGCAGAGAGTAAAACGGAACACATGTTGCCAACACGTCCACCTCGCAGGCAGCTTCGGCTGGGATCGTATTCAGATGGACCAGAGACTTGTCAGATGGTGGCCATGGTTTTCGAAAAGGACTTCACAGAAAGCTGCAGATTTTTTTTCTTGGGGCTTTTCGTGTTTTGCCTACATGAGCAACGCCGCCTGCAGTCTCAGAACTTTTGTACGTCTTGATACGAAATTCTTGAACTGCGGCGCCCTGGCCTTCTTGAACTTGCAAGCTGGCAGCCGAAGAGTAAGAAACAAAAGCACTATAGAGTACTGTAGAGGCTTCGAACGGTATACCGTACCACTACCACTGACACCTCATGCCCTTTTGCTTCCCCTTCCCAAATCCTCATGAGGATCAGCTTCCACACGACAGCGGCAGCTCCCACAGACCCATGGCAATGGGCTTCTGCAGTGCTTCGGGCCATGGTGGTTGGCAGGCCTTGGCGCGAAGCCTGAAAAAGGGTGCATTCGCGACTTGGGAAGGTAATGTTGCACTCGCTTTAACAAAACCCCCCCACCCCACCCCAACAGATTTGGGCCCTGTATAAACACATGGCGCGGCGACCCCCCCAAACAAATTGGGGGGGGGGGGGGGGGGGAGGGGGAACCACCCTCAGGGCCTCAAGCCCTACCTTAAGGCCTGAAGCTTTCCAGCCTTTAAGATTGCTGGAGCGCAAGGCCCTCAGGGCCTCAAGCCTCTGCGTCAAGCCCTTAACCCTAAACACAAACCCTCAAGACAAAACAATCATCCGGAAAAAGAACTTTGTATTATAAAGGGTGACGCAGCAATTTTATTAAAATTCGTCGGGCTGGCCCATGGACTACCCATCACAAAATTTGTTTTGGGCCTCGTTTCATACTGAATTCCATAAGGCTTTCCATGGAACGAAGATTCCTGGAGCCCAGGGCCCTCAGGGCCTGAAGCCTTACAGTGTAAGCCCTTATCCCTAAACACAAACCCTGAAAAAAAACAACCGTCCGGAAAGACAACTTGTGATAATACCGGTTACCTCCAACAAACTCGGTTCGCAGAATGAATTTTGAAAACTTGTGATTGTAGAGGATGCATATACTAAACCGAGTGCAACATTACAGGCTACACGTTGCATAACATTTCAGAGCCACATCTTGATTGTGCACCAAGCGTTTCTCAATGTCCGGTCTCAGAGGCTTTGAGTCTTGATGCAAAGGCCAACTCCCTCTGCAAGAGAGGCTTCAGCAAGATGTCGTCAGCGTGAACACGGCAGCGGCAGCCCCGTTGGCGCGTGGGCGGTGGCGGCAAGCACTGGAATGCTTCAGTGCCCCGTTCGATTCCTTGGTGCTCGTTGCTGAAACTTGCTCTGTAATTCCCAAACCTGACTGAAACCCACAAGTTTAGCATCTGTTCGGATCACTTATGTCTTATGCTCGATTGTTCATGTAAACGAAGGGCAAGTAAGGTGAATCAACTTGATGCTTCGGCACTTGTATGTGAGTGCAACATCCAATGCACGCACGCACGCACACAAAAGAAAACGAGACAACTCCAGCGGCAAGAAGCTCGAAGCCTCACATACTTTGTGCCCCACAGTCAACAGCGTTCCTCCTTCCGAAGGCCATGCCTCCACAGTGAGTATCAGAACGGACCGTGTGGGCTTGAGCACCAGTATCGCCGCCTACTCAGCGGCACTTCACTGGCAAAATGCCGCTGGCACGCTGCCAAGTTGAATCTTCGTACAGGGCCGGGGTCCAGTTTTGGCCTAATTAATGTCGTGTATTCACCCTATACCACAAGCTACTCAGCCAGCCTGGGACCGGCACTTTTTATGATGAACACCTTCTGAATAAAGGTGCGTTTCTGGATCGGGGGTTGCAGGGAGGAGGGAGGCTCAGAAACAAAGACTTCAAAACACGGGCGGTGGCCGGCCGAGCTGCCGGAAGTCGCCAAGGTTGCATGCCATGCGCCGGCATGAACTGCCACAAGATGTGCTCGGCTGCAATTTGCTGCTCCCTGGTCTGTACTCGGCAAGTCTTGGTCCAGGTACTTGTAGAGACTTGAAGGCAGGTTGGCGGCTTCTTGGTTTGAGCTGTGATTGTAAAGCTGCCATTTCCACTCACTGGACAAGAAAGGTCCTTTATGAACAAACTGACTCAGTTCATTGGTCTCCAAGTTCCAGGATGATTCGGTTATTATTGTGAGAAAGAGGGCGCATGATGATAACATTCCACAGCGGCGAGACCATAAGCGGATGGATGAGCGTGAAGATAATACTGTAGGTCTTGTGCATGAATGTGAACACATTCACACAGTTGATGAAGGTTGTAAATGCATGAATGTAGTCTAATGGCTGTTTTGAAACCGTAAATGCATCTTGGAGTTATTTGGCTACATGAACCCACAGCCTATATAAGCCGCATCTGTACCTAGTGACGAGGCTGGGGTGCTATGCGGACGCCGGATGCTGGCAACTGGCGGTGCAGTTCCTGCTGGCCGAAATGTCCATGATGTCACTTCTGGCAGATGAGACTAGCTGCCTGTCTGATACCATTTCGCTTGCAACCCAACAAAACAGCAGCAGGGGTAGCAATGGCAAAAACGTCGCCACAACCACAAGCAACAACAACGACGACAGCAACGACGACAACGACGACAACGACGACACCAACAGCAACACCTACAGCAACAGCAACACCCACAGCAACAGCAACACCAACAACCAACCAAACAAACAAACAAACGAGCAAGCAAGAAAGCAAGCAAGCAAGCAAACAAAAACAAACAACCACCACAACCAAAACAAACAGCAAACAGCAAGCAACGAGCACCGAGCAACAAGACAAGCAACAAGCACCAACCAATCACCAACCACCAATCACCAACCACCAACAACCAACAACCAACAACCAACCTCCAACCACCAACCACCAGCCACCAGCAACAAGCGACAAGCAACATGCAACAAGCAACGAGCGACAAGCGACGGGCAACAAGCAACAAGCCCAGCAACCAGCAACGAACAACCAACAACAGCTACTGCCACCACCTCCTCTGCCACCAGCACTACAACACCACCACCAGCACCAGCACCACTACACCAGCACCACCGCCACCGCCCGCTACAGCCACCGCCACCGCCACCACCACCACCCCCGCCACCGCCACCGCCACAGCCACTACCACCGCCGCTGTGACGACGTCTACAGACGACAACAACTGCGGTTTCCTGCTGCTGCTACCCCTATTGCTACTACTGCTAGACTGTGATCATTATTATGAGCAATTTTCCGACTATACTTTGACTGCTACGGCGATGATGACGGCGTGGCGTTCCGACATGTCAATGTCCAAATAACAAACATATACTTTGAACATGAAGCCACAAATCAACAATCATTTCAATCAATCAAAGACCTTTAGTATCAACATGTTGCTATCAAACTAGTAGATCTAGTAGCATCTAGCAGCTAGCACATCCACAGGAGGCAAGCGTCGTATGGATAAAGGCATGTCTCCGTTCATCACCAGCACATGCCGAAGTCCCTCAGATCTTCCGCGGGACCTATAGGGGCTGGATAACAAACTATCCACTATCCTCATGTCCTCATTGCAGGCTGGATCTCCACCCTGACCTCCTGCGCCGCAGCATCACAGTGGGAGCTCTCCAGGGAGCTGCTGGCCAAGATGCATGCTTCCAGGTCGAGACTGTTTTGGCGTTGTGGTAGGCAGGAAGTGGAGCTGTAAGGTGAGTAGGGCTTGAGAGGGCTTTGGATCCTTGTTTGGGATCAAAGTTATGGCAAGTTATGGAGTGCCAGCGGGCAGGACTTGACCCCAACAATACTCAAGAAGAGCGGCCACATATATCATGTGGCATGGTTACAAGCTGCGAAAAACATGTAGGGACGAAAGCAACCACCAGAGCCTCGCCAGGCCCTGTACTTTGCTTGGAAAATGGAACTGATACATGTGCATGCCTTTCGACAACAAGCGGATTTTTGGGAGAACGCGAAAGAAGCAACCGTAGCGCAGCTGGACAGACTCGCTGTCTCCAGCGTGGCTGCCAGCGCGGCTATCAGTGCCATGGCTGAGGCGGGCAGCGACAGTAGTGTCGGTTGCCGCCTCCCGAACAAGCACAACAGCCAGCCAGTCAGGGCCACATGTCTGAGATGTACCAGAACCTTTCGCTAATTCGGTGAGCACCAGCATTCGCTTGCCACGCATAGGCATCACTTTGGCAAATGGCTGGCGCTGTGCTAGAAGACATGCAGCTGGATGAGATGTTGCCGGATGAGGTAAGCTGCACGACTGCAGAAAGTTGGGATGCATTGTGCTTTGGAGTGCTTGGTTTCAGTCTTCGTTCGGCCTGTGACAGTAGCAAAACGCTGGCATATTTCGGCATAGTATTCCGTGACCGACTGCTTGCCATGAGCCCCGGACGCAACTGCAAGACCAATCCGGCACCAAAGGTGAAAACTGTTTGTGTGTCAGTGAAGCCAATTTGGCCAATATAGAGCATGTCGTATCGTGCTTCTGCTCTGGGATTGTAGGGCTCGATCATCTCATGTTTGCTGCCATAGCGCATGAATTCCGATGGCTTGCGCTAAGCGAGCTCTTGTCAAGCAGTGATTATTATGCCAGCTGCCCCGATGTACGTTGCCAAGTTTGGCTTTTTCCTGCTGCGATTGTAGGCATCTGAACACGGAAACCCCGCATTGGTGTCCGCCAGCTGAGGCTACGGCATCGTCATCGACGCGTGCTCGCGCGCAGAAAAAGCAAGACTCTACTGTGGGGCATGCGAGAGGACGTACATGTCAAAGTGGCCTGCCAAGTTGCAAGTGCAAGAACAATTTCTCACCATGTTGAGGTACTTGAGCCTTGTAGTTAAGCCAGCTGACAGCTCCCACAGAAGTTGCTTGGCAGAGTGGACAAGAACGTCTGAATACGCCTGACATCGTTAGCACTGCCTGAAAATTCAATCCCACACCTTCAAAGAAGTTGGTCAAATCTGTAATTCAAGCACAACTCACGCGGCAGAAGCGCTCCATTCTCTGGTGATGTTGGCGAGATGGCTTTGCTGCGCCCATCCGCCTCATGTGACACTGCAGCCGCTTGTGCGGCGAACAGCGTCGACTGCACCACTGGAGGCTTGTGCGAAAATGTTTCAACACATGCCCGACATCATCCTGTTAGGGCAGTCTCGGTACCTGACGCTGTTTTGTCCCATTGCACTGTTCTGATTGTTGTACATGTGGGTGCACAACCAGCGAGGTCCGTGACTTCATTCAGACCCCGCATCACGACACGACATTTGCGTTTCACAGGGCGACGGTCGGCGCACCCCCCAACTCCCCGACCCCCCCCCCCCCCCGGGGGGCCCCCCCCCCCCCGCCCGCACCAACACATAACATGCATGTGATGACGTTGCCACTACGCTGTTTGAGAAGAATACAGAAAATTTCAGCCACTTCTTAAGTATTGTTCCAGGACTGGTGTACAGGCTGTCGAATCAAGGTATTCTCCCAGCCTTTGACACTGCCTACGTGAGTGGTAGCAGGCGCAGAAGATGACGTCACCATGGGAGCTGCTTCAGCTTTGGAAGGACAGCGGCGATCCAGGATTGGGGAGGGAATGGGTGTGTTCTGTGGGATATGTCGGATATATTCGGATATGTGTGCCGGTCGCACCAGAAAAGTGCCGATTTTGTGCTTTTCCAGCTGTTCATGCTGCCACAGTGTGTTGGTGCGCATAAGATCGGCAAAGACGTACAGTACAGCGCTCTTGTTAGCTTCATAGAGGTTGTCCGGCGACATCGTCTGTGATCAGGCTTGCACGACGGCCCGGGGCCCTCCAACCTAAGCACCCTCCGCCCTGCTCTATAGGGGCGGAGGGTGTTGTGTCATGACGAGGACAGTGGCCGCTCCGCCGACGATCATGTGGCCCAGCTACAGTTGCCGCTAGTGGTGGACCTGTGAGACTCAGATTGGGGTTTGGGATGTGCATGAATGGGGTTTCCTGTCTATTCCTCATCCTATGATTACGAAGTAGTGCGGGCTACTAGTTACTAGTACTACTGTTTTCTCTGTATTATTAGATTTGCGCGTTACGAGTACTATCACGACTAGCGTGTATTGCTTTAACTCCTACTCCTGCGACTGCAAATTCTATTTCCATGGTGTACTATTTATCCTAGTAACAACTACTTCCTCATGAATAGCTGTTGGGTGCTGCCTGCTAATACTCGATTCAAGTAAGTTGATCTCGTTGCTAAACCAACCTACATACTCTGGTGCTCACGCGTGGCCCGAGCACGTCGACGGCACATGTTTCGTGCTTGTAGCCCCTCGGGAACGTCGATTTCCCCGATGTTCCTTGTGTTGTTCACCTCACGTTCCAGCCGGATGCTTATAACAAAAAGTCGCCACGGTCAAAAACACCGAAGGTGGCAGCATTGTACCACTTGGGTCGGCTGACGCGCGGCCGCGGCACCAGCGAGAGCAAGGCCTTGCCGGCATGAATGACTCACACGCGGATTGAAGTTAGACCGTTCATTTCTGTCAGGTCATGTCAGGTCTGTTTGTTAGCTCTCTGTTAATTATTCAATGGAGGCTAAAGCCTTCAGGCAAACCAAAGCAGGATGCATCTTAACATAGCCAAATATCCACCCTTTCTGTGGAGGAGGTGGCGTCGTCAGATTTAGCCTCCACTATCTTCTCAGGCCAGTTGGGATCGCCACGATGCCATGCAGATGGGCTTGCAGGACGCAGTTTGGTGCTCAGGTACTTGACTGTGCGAGTTTCAACCCCGCCTGGTAGAAATTGCCTTGAGACACCGTGGTTTGAGAGCGTGAAATAGCTCCGATCAGCGCGCCCGAACAGCATACCTGGATCCCTGCTTGTCGGCTTCATACTAGTGACTAGTGTGTGGCATGCCAAATTCTGAACGGACACCTTCACGATCCCCCCGCATGCTTGTGACTTCGGGTATCTTGGGTAGAGGACGAGCCAGGCTTTGCGGACTTGCTGGAAGCCGTGCGCGAGGCTGTCCCCACACTGGACCAGAAGGGCCTTTCACGAGGCTCTCAGAGGTTTCAGTACGATTCTACACAATCCTGTTGTTCTACGGTTCTAGGCAAGTTGCCTGATGGGTCTGCGGTCAATCACTATCTATATATATATATATATATACACATTAGATCTAAACAAAAAATCATATTAGTTGGCTTGGCATCACCTGGGCCAGATGAGGAGTGCTCATGGGCCTCGGGGACACACACGAAGACCTGCCCTTCGCGCACGCGACGACTCCGTATGCACACCTTCAGCGCGTTATCGCTGTGGCCGATGCGGCCTGTGCAAGGCTGCAGGCCTTTTGGAAGGAGGGGGGTTGGCCCGCTTCCAACGGGATGAACCAAGCAAGATGACTTTAAGTTGGAGTTCCGGTCCACATGACACGCCCGACCAAAGCCTGCTCCAAGGACTCCAACCTCCAACTTCCTAATGGGTACTGAGCTTTTAAGACCACAGCAAGTGTTACCCAGACGACGCCCCAGGAGGCTGCACCGGAGGCACTGGATGACAGGGACTTGGGATTTCCCCTCTTCGCTTTGTCCCGCTTGGCCATCTACAATGAGGACTTGAAGTCCTGCAAACGTGTTCTTTTTTAGTATGATAACAAGTACAGACAGCAACCCCTGAAGCTGCACTCATGAAGCTTCGACGGAGAGGACACTTTCGCTATGGGCTCTTCACACCTTGCGGCAAAGATCCGCTGGCCAGAGACAGGTGCAAAGGCCGAGACACCAAGAAATTTGCCCGTGGCGGCGCTAAGGCAGTGGCTTTTGGCCTGCAACAGCGTTAACCACTCCTTGTCCGAGCATGAGAGCCCGATTGCTGAGTACAAGCCAGAGGCCGGCTGGGCGAACGAGGAGCACAGCCGCTTGCATCAGATGGCGGGGGCCTTGGTGGTCTTCCGCAACCCTGACCCTTTGCTTGCGGACGTACTCAATGAAGTTCTCCGACGTCCCTTCGGTCAGATGAAGCAAAGCAAGGCCGTCGCACTTTACGGGCTGCAGGCCGTGCGCTTGCTCAGCGAATCGGGCGCCCTGCGCACATCCACGCAGATTCCAAGCTCTCTGACTCGCAAGCTCGAGCAGAGTCTGGAAGCAAAGTCTCGAGTGATCCGCAGGCGTTCCAAGCTGGAAAGCGAGGTGGGCCGCGCCCTGCAGCTATGTGGCTTCGAGCCCGTTCACGACGTGCTGGCCGCACCTGGCCTCTCAGCAGATTTCCGGTGCCTCCACCGCGGCCGAGTCTTCTTCGTGGAGGCGCGAGTCGAAACTACTGGTAACGTGGTCTCCACGCAACCAGATGGGCTCCCGTTAGCTTGGCATGGCGGCCCTCTCTCGTCTTGCTGGGCCAGCAGACGCCATGTGCTTTGAGCCTTTGAGCCCTGTCCTCCCCATTCCTTCCCCCTGTGTCCAGGTCGATGGCCCATCTCACTTCTGCGTGCGCCCGTTCTGGCGCCCTCGCGGCCGCACCACACTGAAGCGAAGGCTGCGGTACCAAAAAGTACTTGAAGACAACATAAATATGCATGTATGTATAATAAGAATATTAAATAATAAAAATCATATATACACATATATATAGATACTTGTGCCTATCTTTATATATATATATATACATATATATATGTATATAAATATAAATAAATAAATATATATATATATATATATATATATATACATACATGGATGCACAATATTCATGATAAGGCCGTATAGTAGGGTTTCGTTTGCTTTCCTGATTCTTGTGGCCTCTTGGGGTTCTCCCTTTGAGAGGCTCTTTGCCTCCATGGGGTGGCCTCTTGTGTCTTGGCCGTTTTTATTGTGGCTCAGTTGGGGTTTAGGGTTCTTCCATGGGCTTTGGTTTAGGTGCTATCTCGTTGGTCTGCCGGTATCCTAGCCCAACTCCCATGCCGCTCAGAATTTTCTTTCGTCAGACCCTCGTTTTGTCAAGTCCGAGAAGTCAGACTACCCCTGCCCCAAAACCCTCCCTGCTCTGAGCTCCAGGTCTCTGTCCCCTACTGGATTGCTGCAGCTCCAGGCGCCTATGCTCGCCGGGATCTGCCTTCGCGACCCCCGGCACTCGAAGCGGGGCATGAAGAGATCGAGCGCCTGGTCACCAGGCAAGGGATACGAGGGCCATGTGAGGGCCATGTGAGGTGCCTGGTCTGCTGTCAGGGGTTACCAGGTTACCGTGCTGTGAGAAGGAGCGCGGCTTCAGTGGTTTCAGCGTTCGTGTTTCTCAGCATGCCAAGCAGAGAGTTTAGGAGTTTAGGGGTTTAGGAGTTTAGGACCCAATTCCGGGCTTCAGGCCGCCTGTCGGTGGCTTTCACGCTCTAGAGGGTGTAGTTCGGCTTGAATGCGCAATGGCCAGGCAGTTGGACATTCTCGAGGACCCGTCCTCCCAACTGCACAATGACTCCGACGTATGGTGGACCATCGATTAGCGGAAAAGTGCGTCAGGTTTCGTTTGATGCTCCCAGTGCCCATGCATGGCCAGTTGGTTAAGTTGCTATTTGCACGCAGGCTAATGGGCTGGTGGGTTGTGCATGGCTATTGCCAGACCACGCTGGTCGTGTTGCTGAGCTGGCTACTAACTTGTACCTACCAACGTTGCAAGCGTTGGAGAAGTTTGCCATTGCGATGTCGATTCAGAGCCTAAATACATAAGCACCGTCTATCCCACTAAAGACATGCTTCCGCCCACAATTCCAAAATCCTGCAGCCTTCAGTAAAGGCTTTGCTCTATACTTGGCTCCATCTCCTAGCCTGCCCTAAACCCTAAACCCGAACGATGCATAGTCGAGGCGGCTGCGCTTCGGACCCTGAAAGCTGGACCCCATCCTTTGGCGCGCCTGGGATTTCGGGCGGGCGGGCATTTGAGGAATGGATAATATACATATGATGTACATGATAAGAACAAAAACTCCTTCAGAACCCAGAGAAAGATCAAATATCGTTTGTGCGTATGGTCAGGGAGACTATAGCATAGCATCGTATGCTGGTCATTCTGTTTTATGTTCGCTGCAGGGTTTGGCTTTCGGGAATCACGGGCTCGCAGGGTTCACGGCCATTGTGCACTCCAGCTCTAAACCCCAAAGCGCCGCGTATTTAAAGTCGGTTAGCAATGACGCTCGCCGTTTGTGCCATGCTGAAGCATCTAAAGCACAATAGATGTTTCAACGGAACTGAGATGAATTTTGCTACACTGAAGTGACGTTCACAAAGCCTTGCAGGCACCGACGGCAATCGGAGCAGGAGCCCCACCCTGGTTGCGAATCCACTGCAACGGTATGTTGCTTTATGTTGCTTTGGTGGAGAGGGTAGCAGCAAGCGCTGTTAGTGGTTAGGGTGCTGCAAAAAGGATCCTATGTGACAGATGCCCTCAAGGCAGCTATCGGCGCTTGCAGCAAAGTTCGCCAGTGGCAGCCTGGGGCTCAACTAGGGTCCGCAATGTTCGCAGCGTGGCGAAACCTGACAGCTCAGATGCAGTATCATGATGCAGTATTGGGCATTCTTGGCGACCCCGCCCCAGTCTGTTTGGAGGCATGCGCTGGCGTGCCTGCGAGATGCGACGGCAGTGGGCCCATCATTCCACCTCACACATTTGAGAGTTTGTCTCGATTGGCTTCGCGAGTGCTTCTTGGGAAACAAAGGCACTAGGCTGGCCGCTTTCACACGGTTGAGTTTACGGCTGCAGGTGAGTCGTGCGAGGCTCTCCGAGTCCTGCTGCGTGGCCGACATTGAAGTACTAAATCTGCGGATCTGTGAATCGGTCAGGGACTAGCCAAGGAATAACATGCACTTTGTCTATCTTTCTTCCGTTCCGCTTCGCAGAGGATCCTGGGCCTCGCGCGCCTGTTCAATTAAGAGGTCACATAGTTCAAAGAGAATGCGGGTGAAGGCAGAAAGAAGACACAGCCAGGCTTTTCAGCATTGACTTGAAGGAGACACTGTGCAAATAGTCCGTTCAGACCCGACGAACATATTTCAGATATCTTTTCAACTTGACTCAGATCATGGCATTCCTTCTACAGAACGCAGCTTCCACCTCACCCGGTCTCTAAATCATTCCCCCTTCCCCCAAGCCTAAGCCAATCAAAACCTCGGTAGGCCCTTGGGACATTTTATGTTTTCCCTTATTGGGTTTAGGAGGATCATATTCAGGAATATGTTCAGAGGGTTTTACGGGCCATCCTAGAAACCATAGGTCAACTCTTCCTTGAGCAGATGCAGCCTTCAGGCTATGGTCTTGCGGCCAGCGCCTGTGCGCGGAGTTTCCAGGTCCGAAAATGACATGGGTTGGGTGTGTGTGTATCAACACAAGCAGTTCATGTTGCAGGGGATCTCCCTAAGCCCGTTTTCCGAAACCCTAAGCCCAAACCGCACAGTTGTTAATGATTGGTTGAGGCTCCTCCCTCACTGTGTTCTTGCCCAAAGCTCGTGTCAGTGCAGCTGCTCGTTTTTTTTTCCCAGCGTCCCTGTACTCAGAGCTTGCATTATGGAACCAAATTAGAGATTTGTCGGGTTTAGGTTAGGTGTGGGGATAAGGGGCAGATACACTGTCTCAACCAGGCAGAAAAGGCGCCTGCTTCCCGGATCCATGGGTTGCTCTGTGTGAAGATTGCTCGCCTGAGCTGGGTAAGTGGCAGACAAAAGCAGCTGCGGCGGCGCAGTGTGCAGCATGGTGATGCTAAGGCTCAGCCTCGTACAAGAGGCCAAGAATGAAGGTTTGGAGCTCTGAACTCAGCAACGGATCTGTGACCAACAAACAGGCATAATTAGCGCATTTCCAACCAGGCATCTGATTGAGCTGCTGGCAAAGTGGTTTTGGCTTCGAATAAGTACGCACATGGCATAGGGACATGGCCTTTCATTGGGGCCTGGGATGTATACCTGATCTCACAACGTTTTATGATATGTCCTCTTTCTTCGCACCATCCCAAGCTGCTTGAATCTGCTTGGCAGCACGTGGCCAGGGTCTGATGTATCACGCGGAGGCTGATTCCAATCGCCTCTCTGATTAACACCAAACCAGCAGACGGGTTCAGCCTACAGCATGGCTCCTCTCGACGACGACGAGGAAGATGCACCATCGAATGCCAGTGCAGAAGCAGATGACGAAGGCTCCGAAAATGGCCGCTCGGCTCAGTTCGATGTGCTTGCCTGGCCGTATGAGTGGGTTATCCGCACAGATGCTGAAATGCTTTGAGCTTCAGCCAGAAAAGAACAGATTTATGGCCCCTGCACTGGAGGGGTCGCAGCAGGGTTTAGTCTTCGTGCGCTGTCATTCCCATCAGGTGTGCCCACTCGCTACCTACAGCAAGAGCGGGCCATGCTGCAGCGCGGTCGGCTTGCTCCTTTTCAAACTGGCTGGACATCATGCACGGGAAAGATCGGGAATATCTGAGAATACTGCATGTCAGTGACGTTGCAAGGGGTGGGGTCGGAGGAATGCAAGCCATTGCAAGCCATCTCAAGCCCATGACTCGGACACCCCCCTGTCAGGAGCAGTGCCTTGGATATGGAGGCCCTTTGCGAGCGCCTGGTGGGCCTCTCCGTCCCGCGGCCATGCTTGTGGTCATGACCCGGGCCTCAAGATTACACACACATGTATGTATGTATGTATGTATGTATGTATGTACGTACGTACGTATGTATGTACGTATGTATGTATGTATGTATGTATGTATGTATGTATGTATGTATGTATGTATGTGCGTGTGTAAATGTGTGTGTATGTGTGTGCCCAGGGTGTACACACGAGAATTTGGCGTCCCTCAAGCAACCGACCGGCACCCGAAGGTTCTCACAGCATTCATTCTGCCTCTCCCTTTAAGCACCGTCCCGCTGGTGTGTTGCACGGCTCGATGTGCTTTCGTGGGCGTGGGTGTTTGCGTGTGCGCGCCGCACTGTGTGCCCACATGCCAGTTTGCAGGTCGAGGAGGCGGAGAAGGATGCGCGCGAAGCCCTTCAGGAGGCCAAAGACGACGCCCGCGACGGCGACGTGGTGGCAGTCTTGCTGCAGGCGTGGGGGGGGCATCCGAGGTGTGTTGAAGGCCTTGCGCGGGTGAACGGTGCACTCGAGCGGTGCAGGCTCTTTGTTGTCCACATGGCACGCGCTCGAGTAAAGGTGAACCTTTCTTTGCACCGCAAAGTGCCACAACAAAGTTGCAAGCGAAACCGCGACGCCTCATGGCCAGACAAGAGCAGGTCTTCCAGTCAGCCCGCAGCAGTGTCCTGGACTCGGAGGAGGAGCCGACCGACTACAGCTGGACCGAGGTCACTGTAGGTTTTTTTGCTCCAGCCCAAACCAGAAGCTACAAGCATAAATAAACACACACACACTCTCTCTCTCTCTCTCTCTCTCTTTTTGTTAATTCAGATTCATGCACACGTCTTTGTGTAAGCCTGAATGGTCCTGAATGCTGGATCCAGGTGCTGGGCTACTGCAGCCGCCTTTGCGCCTTGTGTGATCGGAACTTCCTGAGCAGCTCGGGAGCCAATTCTAAAGAGGCAGCGCCAGGAGGCTCTCTGAATTCTACAGGGCTCTTGGCCAGTTCTGTAAACGATGGTCTCTCGGTACCCTAGAGTCCCCACAGAGAGGAGTACTGGCTGGTTCTTAGACCTATATTCTATATCCCCTTATATATAACCTTTAAGGGATTACATAGGGTACCTCATTCCCCCATTCCCTACTCAGAACCAGGATCGGCATCAAGATGTCGGCTCTATAAGGCTTGGGAGGCCAACCCGGGCCGGATGACTTCCCCGCTCGCGTGGTGGCCAGCATCTACGCCGAATGCGGACGGACCCGAGGTCTGCATTAAACTCGTGGGGGTTGACGATAATCGGATAATCGGGGTACCTTATTGGGGTCCTTTCTATCAGGGGATCCGAATATTCACATCAAACGACGTATTCGTTTATGCGTTGCTGGGAAGTACCAAGTGTCACGGCCGTGGGCCTCACGTCCCCCACCGAGCAGAACGCTAATCCCAAGGCCAAGAATGCCGAGATCCTAAACTTCAACTACAATTTCGACAGACCTGGGAAAGCCCTGGACAAAGGGCCAAGACTTAGACACACTATGTGGTTCAGCTGGATCAGCAGGTTCAAGTGTTTCCCAGATCTCGAGTGGTGCCATGGCGCGTCGAAAGCCCAGGACCTTAGCGGTGGCCGGCCACCCTGTGGAGGCACGCACTCGTCTCCAGCCACCTGGCGCTTCTTGTGCGCGCGTTTGTGTGTGCGTGTTTGTGCGCGTGTGCGCCTGGTAGGGGTTTGGCTCGAATTTGGGGGTGTCAGTGTTGAGGTCCGCTTAGTTCCAACGGGGCTATAGCACGCGCCGCCAAAGCACCTGGCCGACTGCGCCGATTTCAACCATCATGAGTCCGAGCCCTCAGTCGATGAACCCACAGCGGCATCTCAGGAAAGCTCTTAATGTGTTCGGCCTCATCTCCGAGCCCACAGAGGAGGAGCCGCCATCCAGGAAGTACGCATCCATGCATCCTAGCCCAAGAAGGAGAGAGAAAACAGCGAGAGGGTGCGACAAAGTCCAGAGAGACTTGGAAAGCAGAAAGGGGGGGGAGGTGCCTGCCCTCCTGTCACCATGCTAAGGTCACTTCAGATTTAGTTGGTGCGATTGGACTATGTTGAAACCGTATGAGCTCCAGAAATAGTATGGGTGTTTTTCGTCTGTGTGAAATCAGTACGTACGAGGTGTCAGTGCGCTTGGTCTTTGAGGAAGTAACCACGATATGATGAAGGTGCTCACCGGTCTTGTTTCACGCCGTTACTGGGTGTTTTAATGTTCATCCAAACGCTGTGAATGGTGCGTCCAACCTTGCTCTCAATGAGAGTACTGATTGACTTCCATATACTTCCATGAATCCAACTTTGCAACCGGGAGCACCAGATGATACCGTGAGAATATGGAAAGTGAATACATGAACGACAGGCGGTTATAATTGCCCTAACCCTATACTTACCCTAGGTTCGCAATTCGTGCTGTCATGTTCCACAGGCCGCTTCAGCCCTCACGTACTAGAACGCTTTGTTAGGTCCACTTTGGCCGCAATGGACATCCGAAGCTACTGCTCGATGCGAAAACGCCTGCTCCTGGTCCTCCTTTTCCTGTTGCAAACCAGCTTCGGGATTTATGATGCAGACCGCAAGATCGAGCACGCCCGGCTGTATGGGAACGTGGATAATTATGCATACTACTATGTGGACCTTGTCGTGGGGACCCCTCCACAGAGAGTGTCGGTGATTCTTGATACTGGCAGCGGTCTTTGTGCTTATCCTTGTGCCAACTGCCGACACTGCGGCCACCACCTCGACCCAGCGTTCGACGTGGCGAAGAGTAGTTCTGCAAGATGGCTGCAATGCTCATCGGGCCGTTGTCCTGTTGGCCGCTGCCAGTCCGGCAATTGCAGCTACTACCAAGGCTACACCGAGGGATCTTCCATCTCAGGCTTCTGGTTTGAGGACAAGGTCAGCTTGGGGGACATGATCCAACACAACCCGCAAGTGAGTGCCAGGATGGGATGTCACGCCAACGAGAACAATTTGTTCTTCACCCAAAAGGCCAATGGAATTATGGGCATTGGCCCATCGGCACTGAGTGGTGAAGACATTCTGGACAAGATCTTTAAGGATCGGGACCATGTGAGCCACAAAGTGTTCTCCATCTGCATGGCAGAGTGGGGAGGGCAATTCACCGTCGGGGGCTTTGATGAGTCGTTTCACACAGGCCCGGTGCAGAGGGTGCGATTGAAACCAGGCGGCTTCTACTCTGTTCATTTGAGTGCCATGAAGGTGAATGGGGTCAGTATTTCCAGCAATTGGGGCAGCACCATGATTGACAGCGGGACGACGTACACGTACATGCGTTCAAGCAACTACAGAGCTCTGACGAGCGCCATTGAAACGTATTGCCGAGGCCACCAATGTGGTGGAACAAAGTATGGCACAAAGTGCTGGTCGTTGCCACATGGACCTGACCAGTTTCCCCACATCGCCGTTGTTTTTGATGGCGTGGAAACAAAGTGGGTTCCAAGAGCCTACTTCTACAGGAGGGGAACGAGCGACACTTATTGCTATGGCTTCGAAGACGACGGGCCCCATGCAAACACCGTGCTGGGGGCTGCTTGGATGAAGCGCCAGAACATCATTTTCGATATGGAGAAGAATGAGGTTGGTATTGCTACAGCAAACTGCCCTCATCACAAAGACCGACCAGCTCATGTAGCTCAGGCTTCGTCTAGCCCGTCATCGACAACCACCTCCATGGCTGCAACGTCGGTGACCACATCTACACTTCCAACCACAGCATCATCCACGCACGCTTCCACGGCCCGTGCAATAGAGACCACAGCCCCGAGTACAACCGCCCCAACTTCCGAGCAGGGCGCCATACCCGCTCGATTTCTCGGACAAGATCCCCTGCCCTTCGTTGGGGGCATGGCTCTTGGGATCCTGGTCGGCCTCTGCCTCTTTCTGATCCGCAAAGTTTGCTTCAAGGTCCCTGAGTTGCATGGGCATGTGAAGCTCAAAGAGGACGAGGAATCTGAGATGCCGCCACAGATCGTTACAGATTAAAACCACCGACAGTAGGGTTTGCTTGCCGTAATGGATAATCACGGAAACCCTTCCCTTCCCCGCTCGTGATGGCTTAAATAATAAACATGGGGCTATGTGTCTTTGCGAAACCTGCGAAGGGAAGCGTAAACACACAGACCTTGTCTGAAACGGATGAACCTGTAGTGTCAGATAGGACGAGAATCGTCACTGAACTGTCCTCGTGGCAAGGGATTCCCCTCAGAGCACCTTGTTGGCCTGCACGCTACCTGATTTCATCTTTGGTCTGGTGTTGTGCTTGAGTGGGAATCTTGCAGATTGCCATAGTCAGAACCTTCCGAATCCTTGCCTGGCTTCGAACCCCGCTGTGCTGTGGCTTGTCGGGTGCCAAAAATTTCCTTGCCTGCCTTGTGCGAGTGTGAGAGCCGAACCCGAAAACCCTAATTACTTAAGCCTCTTAATTGCTTAAGCCCCTAAAACCCTTAATGGGCCTAATTACTTAAGCCCCTAAAACCTTAGCCCGCAGCAGGAGGCCTGGATCCTGGCAGCCTGCCGGGCCTCCATGGCCAGGGCACTCCGACAGTCGCGAGGCGAAATTTCACCGGACTGAGATGTGGGGGTTTCCGAGATTAGGGGGTACCTTTCTGGGGTTATATATTGGGGAATCCTACTATTTGGGGGTCTTAGGTGAGGGGTCCCTTATTTTCGTAAACCCCATGTGATCGCGGGCCTCGCGCTTGTCGCGCGCTGCGAGCATGCGGGGGTTCTCTCTGTCTGCATCTGTCCGTGTCTGCGTGCGTGTGCGCGAGCAGATGGCTTGCCCGTGCAAGCCATGGAAGAGTCACAGGGGGGTGCCATAGGTGCCAAACATGAGCTTTGTTTTGGCACAAGCTGAAAGCTGTTAAGTTTGGGCTTGAATCCGCAGGCTTGTGCGGAAAACGCTGGCATCTGTCATGGTCCTTTAAAGTTTGCCTCGCGTTTCTAAAGCTTCTGCTGCAGCAGTGCGCCTCAGCAAGGCTTGCAATCGACAAAAACATGCAAAGTCCCAGGTTGGGGCAACTCAAAGGTGCCCAGGACGAGTTCCTGCAGGCGCTTCAGCTCATGGCCAACCTCCCGGAGCCGAATGACCTGAGCTCTGTGGGACATTCTGAGACACGGGAGAGGTTTCTGCTCATCTTCCTGGGCAGCGTGGCGATTTCATAGAAATCTGTGCAGCGCAGAGATATCGGCCAGAGCACGGTGTGCAGACTTTGTGCGGTATTGGGCTGGCAGGCATTTAAGTTCAGTCTGGTAGGCTCGCTGCAGTTGCATGCGATGCAGGAGTCCTACGAGGTCACTGAGCTCCTCTCAGAGTACTGCGAGGCCCCTGCCCTCGTTTTCCTTGGGCTAGGTATTTGACCCTTGCGACCTCTTTGGGGCTTTAGGGACTTTAGGGATGCTTAGGGTTAGGGCGAGGCCGGCAGAGGTGAGGAGACCTGCTGCAAAAAGGGTTTAGGGTTTACATCGGCAGGCCTTGAGCGAGGCGCCCAAAGGTGAGGCGGTGGTGTCCTCCACGCTGGTCGACCTGAGCCTGGGCTCTGCAGAGTTGACGGCCCATGCTCTGGGAACCCGAGCTTCTCGTGGCCCTGAACCGCCGTAGCCAAGGTTTGGGCTTGGCTGACTGCTGTGGTGTGCAGATAGAGGGGCCTGCCCTCGCCCCAACTCCATCCAACTCCCCTATTTTTGGTTTGTTAATGAACCCATGCCTGCAGACACCACACCCAGCGAAACAACGGCCCGCCACGCCTGGGGACACAAAACCGGTTCGCACCTAGGAGAGAGGACATGCCACACCTAGGGTCCCGCCGCACCTGGGAGAAATGAACCTGGGAAAAGAAAGATTCCCGCCCGAAAAGGAGAAAAGAAAGAGCCTTGCCTAGGAAAAAAGAAAAAGCCTTGCCAAGAAGGGTCCATGCCACACCTAGAAGAAAAGGGTCCCAGATACCGAGACGCTGCAAGCCGTCCGAGCTGTTGAGCACTTGGGGTGCTTTGTGCTCCTGCTAGCGAAAGGTTCAGAGACTAAACAACACTTGCTTTGAGGATCCAAACCAATTGGTCGCTTCTTTCTCACAAAGGGTTCGCGCGTTAGGATGGGGTGAAGAGGATAGCGGTTTTGGTTCTGCAGCTGTGCCGGATGAGCTTGCTGCGTTGATATGGCGTTCGCTACTTCGGTGTCGCCTGAACCGCATTCACCCAAAACAGTGCGTTCCATGCCCAGGATGGCTTCGATGATAGAGGAGAAGTTCGGCGAGGGCAGCGAGGAACACATCCAGGCCCTTCAGGCGCCCGGGAAAAACAGAAAGAGGACTTCTGGGTACTTGCGCGTACCTGGTCGCAAGGAGCTGTCGGCAGCTTGCCTCGCTGCTGAGAAGCCATCACTGGCTGCCACACTCTACGTCACGCTTTCAAGGCGTTTCTTTTGCTCCGTGATCCCATGTCATAGCACATCTTCGGACAGCAAACGGTTAGAGTAGCTACTTGGCAGGTAGGTTCGGGGGAGAGAGAGGCTGGCATTGGAGAGTCGGCGACCGTAATGATAACGACGGCATTGGTGGTGTAGGCAAGTCGTCGCACGCCATATGCTTCTTTGTCGCGACAGGCTTCTTCGCGAATATTACGGGAGTGACCCAGATACCTGGGAGACACAAGAACTACAAGAGCCTTGGACATTGGACATAGTTTGACCGAGCTGGAGATCTCGAGTCTGACTGGGAAATCAGGACCCCTCAACCCTGTAAACATCTTTATGTACATAACGTCTACAACCCTGTAGGGAAGCTTGCTATATACCCTAAACCCTAGTTTTGCGGGAGCGACAAACCCTAAACCCTAACCCTACTGTAAGCCCCAACTCTGCCCTGAACCCTAGGTGAAGATCTTTGTGGGCATTGAACCCGAAGCCCTAAGCCCTAAACCCAAAACCCTAAACCCTATGAGCGTGTTATCTGTTTGCAACATTCTGGTTTGGTTTGAGAGCATGAGGTTCGGGGAAGGTGTGAACATCTCGGCATATCGTAACCTTGGGCACTGAAGTTTGTACACAGCATTCCCTCTTCAGTTGCCCCGTGGAGCATGGCTAGACGGGTGGCAAAAAAAACCCTGAATAAACCTCATAAACCCTCAAAACCCTAAAGATGACTATAAACCCCATACACCCCACATAAACCTCAAAACCCTAAAGATGACCATAAACCCCATACACCCCATATAAACCCTAGAAACCCTAAAGATGACCATAAACCCCAGAAACCCCAGAAACGCTAGAAACCCTAGAAACCCTAAAGATGACCATAAACCCCATAGGAAACCCTAAAAAAACCCTAAAGATGACCATAAACCCCATAAAAAACCCTTAAAAAACCCTAAAGATGACCATAAACCCCATAAAAAACCCTTAAACAAACCCTAAAGATGAGAAGTTCTTCTTTGGGCATTGGCCTTCAGGCCGTCGAGGAGAAGGCAGCTCAAGCCCTGGAGGCCGGCGCAGCCAGCCACATGAGCGAGGGCGACCTCGAGGCCAATAGGGTTTAGGGTTTAGGGTTTAGGGTTTAGGGTGCATAGAAGGGAAGCCCCCATGCAAATGGACAGCGGCGCTCTCGGCTAGGGTTCAGGGTTTAAACGGTTTAGGGTCTAGGGTTCTATAGGGTCCAGGGTGTATTAGGGTTTAGGGTCTAGGTTTTAGGGTTTGAGGTTTCGGGTTTCGGGTTTAAACTCGCCTCCTGGGGCAGAAAACCCGACAACCTCAACCCTGGATGATTGCGTGGAGCGGGGGCTTGCGCGATGCACTCACGCCGACACATGCTAGGACAGGTGGGGCATGTTCGGGTTCTGGACGGCTGTCTGCTGCGGGTTCGTCCAGCTGTGCACATCAGGGTGGCTGCATGTGGCTGCCGCAGGCTGCAGTGACCTTCTGGTCTCTAGCAATCCGGATGCGAGAAGGCCTGGATGCTGAGGACTGCAGCTGCAGAGCATGTGTCTGTGAAGTGGCATGAAGTGGCTGTATGTGTTCAAAGACTACCTCTACAGGACGCATAAGTTTCGTGGCCACCTGTTTGGTGCACCCTCTGGTTTGGTATGGTTTGGTTTCCGGCCTGCTGCACATCCACTTTCGTCATCTTTGCTCGCTCGTGACGTGCGGGAATGACAGGAGGAGGTGTTGGCGGAGATGCGCCAGTCCCTAGCTGCCTTGAAGCAGGCTGCCGCCGCCAGCGAGGCGAAAGGCAGCTCGTGTCAGTGTTCCGCGCTTTTGCTCTCGGAGTGTGCCTGCGCCAGCGCTCGGGTCTTACGTGACGAACGACTAATGTGGACAAGAACTCGTCACGTTTACTTGTCATCTCTGGTGGTGCAGGTGCGCGAGTAAATGCGTTTGGTTTTGATGACTCTGCTTCGGTTAGTTTATTGTGCATATTCGATATGTGTGCCAGTGGGCATGCAGATAAAACAAGCCCGGGCAAGAAGTGGGACCTTTTGGAGAATCCGCGCAATGCTGCACCACACCTCGTCACATATCCAGTTCATCTGATGCCTACGCAGGCTCTTTTTTGACAACGTGTCTCATTGTGCTGGCCTGCCTCGTGCTACGACAGATTTTGCAACAGCTGTGAGCCACGCTGACTCTTCAGGCCCTGCTTCGCCGAACGAGCACGCTGAAGCCGCTGCCATGCCCGATATCTCGCAGGACGCCATACTTTGCACTGGCAGAATGGAGGCGTTCGCGAGAATTTTCCACAATGTTCCGTGTGGGTTCGGAAAGAGGACTGTATAATGTCTGCTTTGACAGCTGATGGCTGTCAGGAGGAGGAAGAAGAAGACGCTCGACCTGATTCCTGGGACGAACCAGACGGGCCCAGCGCATCTTCCTCCATCAAGGAGCGGCTCAGACGAACAGTTCGGCTGTCGCATCCAAGGCAGGAACATAAGGTGCAACATGCACCAGCGTGTCCACAATGGCGTGCGTGCGTGCGGGTGCGTGCGTGCGTGGGCGTGCGTGCGTGCGTGCGTGCGTGGGTGGGTGGGTGGGTGGGTGGGTGGGTGTGTGTGTGTGGGCAACCCGAGTATCAAAGGGTAGGTGTGAGCAATATGAAAGAGCCAATACGAGCAGCAGGGGAGTGTGGCTCTTGCATCCTACCACACTCAACGAAGCTGTGGATGCAAGAGGGAAGCGAAGACTGATCATCTTCGTGCACCTGCTTCAAGTGGACTGGACCCGATCCACTAATCATGCTTGTGACATCATCTACCCTCACCCCAAATCGTGCTCAGTCTTGAACCATTTAATGTGCCTTGGATTTTCGGGATCAAAGTGCCTTGGCTTTCTCGCATCTTGGATCGCAATACCAAATAGATAACATGAGCCTATTGAAAGCCTCGCTGAACATTTTGATCTTTTGATCTCCTTGACGGAGTACGTGAGAGAAGCACAACCCTTCCGACATTGCTCGGTATCAAGTGTGTGTGGCCAACCCTGTGTCCAAGGGCTTTGTAGTTCTGCAGCTTTTCATTGCAGGGGTGCAGGGGCATTGGGCACTCCTTGGCAAACCCAGTGCAACGAAGCTATGCCTTGGAGTGGGAAGCAGTTCAGGACGCTGAACTGTGTACCTGCAGGCCATCCAAAAAACACCCTCAAAGCCGTTGCTGCATCCTTGGCCATTTCAAAATGAGCACAGATTTCCATTGCAGATCCATAAGCTTGCCAGGGCTTTGGAGCTCACAGTTCGACAGAAGTCGAGTCTTAAGTGTGTGTCAGTTCGGCAATCCCTTTGGGCGCCAACTACGTGGGAGGATGCTCTCACAAGTCTGACTTCCCGCTTGACTTCACCGAAGCTTTTGACTTCCTTGACTCTCAAGCGACGGGAGGAGTCTTTCATCTGAGACATGAATCGTCTTGCTTGATGTCAGGACCTGAAAGAAGATTCCTACATATGATTTTTCAATTGATTCAGCTTCTCATTCGTTCTCTATACTTGCATACAGCTGCGTGACTTCAAATAATCAGCTCCACGATTGCTTGACTTCACCATGAATCCCCAGGGGTCCGCCCAAAGACTCCAGCCAAGTTGAAGCACTGTTGGCAGTCCCTGTAATTCCGAGGCTCTAGTGTCCCCAGGTTGAGGTATCCTTTCAGTCGTCTTGCTTGTAGGCAGTCCACGTCATTCCGAGGCTCTAGTGTCCCCATGTTGAGGTATCCCTCTCAGTCGACAAAGGAAAACCTTGACCTGTGGCTGACCGAGATGCAAAGAACTCAGATCCGGCATCGCACGCTATTGCCGATCAGACAGCTGCTACCAGCATTCTCGGCCGCCTCCTCCTCAGGCTCAGTGGCTGTTGCAAGTGCTGCTTACCAAGCTACCGTGTTGCGCCCTTCTACTAAAGGGCGTGTGTGTGTGTGTGTGTGTGGCCAACCCTGTGTCCAAGGGCTTTGTAGTTCTGCAGCTTTTCATTGCAGGGGTGCAGGGGCATTGGGCACTCCTTGGCAAACCCAATGCAACGAAGCTATGCCTTGGAGTGGGAAGCAGTTCAGGACGCTGAACTGTGTACCTGCAGGCCATCCCAAAAACACCCTCAAAGCCGTTGCTGCATCCTTGGCCATTTCAAAATGAGTACAGATTTCCATTGCAGATCCATAAGCTTGCCAGGGCTTTGGAACTCACAGTTCGACAGAAGTCGAGTCTTAAGTGTGTGTATGTGTGGGTGGGTGGGTGGGTGGGTGGGTGTGTGGGGGTGTTTGCGGGTGTGCGTCTGTGCGTGTGTGCATGTGTGGGGGTGTCGCGGTGTCGGGGCGTGGGGGCGTGGGGGTGTGGGCGTGTGTGGGTGGGTGGGTGGGTGGGTGGGTGTGCGCTTGTGTGCCAGTGTGCCTGTGCGTTGCTGTTGCACCTGTTTGAGGAGAAGCCTCCGTCCGATGCCCACCAAACTCTAATTGATCCCTGAGACGACTTAGAAGGATAGCTTGGCTTTGCTTCAGGTGTGGTTGGGATTGTGAGAAGTTCAAGTTGTAGAAGCATTCGGGGGGTTCGGGGGCTGGACTAATTGCAGCTCTGCTCATCGAAGATTTCCTATCTACTTACCTGCTACCACCAATCATCCCCAGCCTAGAACAAAAAAAAACAAGTAGACGAGGGTGCTCCACAAGGATATTCTGCGGGATTCCTTGGTGGAAGACCCGTTCCCAGGAGACCTGGAGAGGTACAGCAGTTTAGGACACGAGGAAACGCAGGTGAGGATAATAGTCGCTGAGTTGAACCTAACAGCTTAACACCGAGGGCAGGGAAACAACCCGCCTCACTCACAAATCTTAACACTGTAGCAGGTGACTTCAACAAGCGGGTGAAAGTGAACAAGCACGGTGTTTGCCTTGTATAGAAATATTGCAAGAGCATGTTTCAAGTTTCCTCAACTTGTCACATCTATTCATGCCTTTGGCGAACATGCCGCCAACACTGCTACTCCCAGTGTTTTTGCTTGATTCTACAACATACAAGACCGCGGCCACAAACCTTCGCAAACTATGATGCAGCCGAAAACCACAAGAATCCCAAAAAATCAAAAATTGAGAACATGCCAATATATCCGGAAAACCGTGTAGACGTGTTTGCGAACGACCATCAGACCTTACACCAAAACGTGATTTTTTGCCTCGGTAAAAACACAAAACTCAAGCTTCCCATAGTCAGGAAGAAGATGCCCCAAAACTTATCTCAAGCCGAAGTCGTCGCTTTCCCGTAAATCCGTGCGGTATAGCGCTTGACTCCACGAGAATTTGCACAACAGTGTGCAAACATTACGTGTCTTTGGCTTGAGTTCCTTGGCAGGAGCCGCTGCGATCGAAGCCTTCTCTTGTGGTCGGCCCAAGCACGCTGCGGCCGGCCTGGGCACAGCGAAGCCCCCCGCCGGCTGTGCAGAAGGAAGCCACTGACGCTTGGGATTAGACAAATGCATTGAAAAAGAAGTGACGGGTTGGACCTTCATGCACATGGTGCACGGCACATGGGAAGGCTTTCTACAGGTATTGCAACTGCCGTGGCTATGAGGCCGGGCGTTCTGACACACGGCGCCGGTCTCTTGGCGCGCGGAGCCTCAAGAATGACGGTCTCAAGGGTCATCGAATGAGTTCGAATCATAGCGCCTGTCCTGCCCGAGGTGTAGCAGGATGCAGTGGTGGCAGACAGCTCTCGGGCTCTTCTCCACGATGCAGGCATCCCAAGTCAACTGAACGTCCTGTCCGATCGTGGACTGACCTGAGGGTTCATCTAAATTTATGGGTACTTTAGGGTAACCCTTGGAGGAAACGATACGGCTATAAGACTATGAAAGAGAGTCAGAGAGTCCAAAAGGACTAATCCCCCACCTCAATTGCTTCGAAGGTTGCCGCACTGATGCCGGATGCGGTCTGCCTCAGCACCCTCATCAGCTGCCTTGGGCCACCTCCTCAGTCGTGCAAGTGTGTTCTGCCCAGAAAAAATGCATGGACATTTACCAAAGTTCTGCGTCGCTTCCATTTCTTCGGGATGGCCGGCCGTAGAGTGAAAGCAGTGCCAGCAAGCAGCAAACGTTCGTTCGCATGAGGTTGGGGGGCGTACGAAGCTAGAGCAGCTAGGTTCTTCTAGAGGGAAACACAAGCGGCCGGTGCAGCCGGTTCCTCCTGGGCGAGTTTCACAACGGCGCGCTCGTGCGCAGGGGGTCCTTCGGGGCTCAGAAGAAGAAGAAGAAGAAGAAGAAGAAGAAGAAGAAGAAGAAGAAGAAGAAGAAGAAGAAGAAGAAGAAGAAAAGAAAAATAAGAAGGGAAGGGGAGAGGGAGATCGTCTCACACGCACGCCTCAGTACCAAGGAGCATGATGCGTGTGGTTGGTATTGTTGTTAAATGGGAAATCCCGACTGAAGGAATGCCGAAAGGCCAGCGAGCCGTCCTGGCACAGTGAGCTAGGGCTCCTCGAACCCGTCAAGCCCTGAAGAAGGTCGGGATTTCAAGTAAGTGTCGAGGTTTTGGGGATTCGCTGGTTGACTACAAGCCGCCGGCTAAGCATGAACGAAGTAGTACTTGGGGCTGTTTGTGTCTGTTTGGTTTTGGGCAAAAGACGCAACCCACCGTGGACTGCCGAGGGCGGTTGTCAACTTAAACGCGAGCGGTCGAGTGCTGGGAACAGGGGCCCAATTCGAAGGGCATAGGCGCGGCATAGGGCTTATTCAGTTGGCATCCGGCTCTGAAGTTAGTTTTCTGGCGCACAAAGATGCCTGCCGAGGGTAGTGCAGGGGGAGAGGACGTTTTGTGGGGGCCCACTTAAGTTGTTGTACAGGAAGTCCCTGCTTAGTTGCACTCAGCTGTACTGCTATCCGCCTCCCAAGCCGGGGTGCACAAACTGCGTGCAGACTTTGGTCTTCAGGCCCCGTCAGCCGACAGATTCTGTTGACATGTGCGGCCATTTCGGTGGCTATGCAAGGAAGGAGAAGGAGAAGGAGAAGGAGACGGAAAAGAAGAAGAATAAGAAGAAGAAGAATAAAATGAAGGGAGAGAGAAGAAGGAGAAGAGGAATAATAACCACAAGAGAGAAAATGATTTGTCACACGATTGGTATGACAATTGCTTCGTTCCTTAGATGCACCCACATGCAGCTGCAGTCAACTCATGCTGTTGCAGCTCAAAACTCGCGAGAGCCAGTGAAACTCTGCCCCACAGTTTGTCAGTGTCAGGGCTGCGGGCCGATGGCAGATGGCAGCTTCCTGAGGAAGCGCGTATGCCAAACCAGCAGGCTTTTCCACACATGGAGGGCAACGAAGCCTCTTAGAACAGGTTATGAGACATGCAAGAGATGACAGCAGAGGGCTTCCTCTCACTGCTGCTGAGGCACTGCACCTTTTCTGCGAGGTTGGGGCCCAGATTTTTTGTCATAGAGACATTTGACATCAGATCTCCGGAGCAGGCCATGAGTTTGCAGCAGCTATGCAGGGCCGAAGGTGCGGAGCTATGTGTGCGTTCGCATGTTTCGGCAGACAGAGGATTCATAGGCTGCACCCATCTGCGATGGCATGATGGTGCCGCTTCGCGCAGGAGTTGTGTGATCTGCTGCAACATGAAGCACACTTCATAGCAATGTCGCCGCGCCATGTCCACATGTACGTGTTGCAAGCCTATGTCGTGTCTGGCGACATGCGTCTGCTACAGGTGCAAGCGCTTTGCCGGTGGATGCCCTGATCTTATAAGACATGCCTGGTTGCTGATGCCGGCCTAGTTCAACGGATGTTCTATATCTTATACCTGTGCATCATGCCCGCAATCCGCGCGGCTAAGGCCTTCGTTGCGAATGCTGCCGAAACCTCAAGACAACCCGCGTCATCATTTCGGACGCGGCTAGTGTATGGCGACATGCTGACTGACACCGGCTGTTCAGTGCGGCTAAAGCAGATGCTTATTTCTGAACCACAGAAATCCGGAAAGGTTCAGAGACTCCGCAGGATCTCCTGTTCTTGATTGATGTGACAGAAGCCAGTGCATGCAGTCTACGACCCCCTGACCCTAAGAATATGCATGTACTCAATGTATTCCCGACAGTATGTGCTCTTGGCGCTTCAGTCTCTATATCGAGGGGCCCGGGCTACGCTGTTGGGTCTTTGAACTGGCTAGTGCCCACAGGTCTCACAAGAGGGTCCCGCGCAGTGTTTGCAAGACACGAAGACTCTGAAGAAATCTGGCAAGGCCATAAGCGCCTGCGAACGGGCATTGCAGTGGCAGCTTGCGGTAGCCTCAAAGCAGAACTGAGAGGGCAGTGCGCGGGGACATTTTCGTACGAGCGATGCTGCACTACTTGGGTTGAAGAATTCGGTAGGTTTGCAGGCTGGTGGTCGATATGTGGGCCATGTGGGTGGATGTCAGTATGCCCCAATGAATCTGATGGTTATAGCCAGTGCAGATGTAAGAAGCAATGATTCTGAGCGCTAGTTGCTACAGCGACATGTGCTGGAATGCTCGCAGCTTTGCTGAGGCTTTGCAGCTGGTAGATGTGACCTTTACGACCCCGCGGCTAAGTGATGGGCCCAAGAGTATCGGATGTGCATGCAAAGTTGTGGCAGCTCAGCAGCACTTGCATTCACAAGTCTTTCTACAATGGTGTGTGGGCTGAAACATACTAGCGCGCAATCCTTGTCATCTAGAGAGAGCAGTCTACATATAGCCTGCACAATCGATCACTCACCCCATCAAAGCCGGCGCACATGAATGTGCATAGACTGAACAAGAAAGCATGATGAGGGTGCTGCTACTCGAGTTACACATTGCGAGTTGCTGCTGATCGGACACAAAACACTGGAATGAACAGACGCAGCTGCACCGTGAAGCGCCGCCCACCGCCCATGATGTTGGGCACAGAAAGTTTCTGTAAAGACCATCTGCGGAGGACATGCTGTGGCCCCCTGTGCCCTCTGCAAGCTCAGGAAAGTTGGCCAGTCGACAGATGAATATCAAATTGTCGGGTGGAGCAACCCAACCTGCTGGAAGATGCCAGGCGTAAACGTGGGCACTGCAGCGAATTTCGTTACATGAAGGCGCTCTTCAGAACACAGTAGGGATGGACTCTGGAACTTGCTGTGTAGATGGTGTGTTCATTGCCCCATACTTGGCAGCGTCAACATCCAAGTGGCAGCAATACTCCCAGGCCCAGATGCCGTCACCTTCAACGTGTCCCTGGCAGCCTGGGGTCAGGGTCTGCCTGCAAATGTGATTGAAAGGTGTGAGTGTGAGTGTGTGTGTGTGTGTGTGTGTGTGTCTCTGTCTGTGTGTGTGTATGGAGTCACCACGAATCAGAATCATGACGAGTCAAGGCGTGAGCAGTCCTGCCGTCCAGTCCATGGTCGCGTGTTGCATTTGTCTACCCTTCCGGTTCCTCTGAAGCTTCGCGCTCTTTCGTTCCTAGCAGAGCCAGAGTCCACGAAGTCCACGGAGGGCCTAGCATGGCGTCTCAACGGCTCTTCTCACTAGGGTGCCTCCCGAAAGTTCTTCGGTGTTTGGGAATTGCCTTCTACTCGTACTGCTTGTTTCAGGGGGAGGCTCGAAAAAGATGATTGGCAGGTCGGCACTGGGACCGCGCTGTTCACATACTGGCAATCAACTCAGACTTTGTCGGAGCATGCTGACAGCGCTGGTTGTTCCCTATGTGATGTTGCACTGATGTTGCAGTCGTGCATTGCTTTCATCTCAGTGGCTGGCTCAGTCATGACGCCGCGTCCGGCCTTTGGGACTGCAATCCATGCGTGCGCCTGCTTGTTGCGGCCGTTTGGCTCTGTGTTGTGGTCGTAGCTTGGGTACTTCACGAAGTAGGTTTGTACCCAGAGAGGCACCAGCTGGTGCAGACCTCCGGACACTGGCCTGCACAACACAGTCACACGCACCCTGGCCAAGCACAGATCCGAGCACCGATTCGCAACCAACTCATTTCGTGCCGGAGGTCAGCAAGCGTTTCACACCCCTCGATTTTACTGATTTTGAGGTTGCCGCAGGCCCCTGGGCCCGAGGGGATAGATCGGCGACACACTGCCATGAATTGACGATGGTTAGTCTCAGCTGCTTGTTCTTGGCCACGGCAGAGCAGGGCACGTTGATCATGTCTGAAAGCGCTGTCTGAGATGCCATCAACCTTTCCGTTCAAACCACAGGAGCTAGAAGGCTGATCCTTCAATGCTTTGCTGTGCCTAACATGTCACGAAAGCTAGCTCTGTGGAGCTGGCGGGAGTTGTCGTTTACCCATGCACTGGTATTCACCTTGTTAAGAAGCTTCCAGGGAAAAAAAGGGTTCCACACCTGAACAGGTCCGAAACCCGAGACTTAAGGTGGGGGTGGGGGGGGGGGGGGGGCCCCCCCCCCCCCTCACCTCACCATGAAGCATTTTCGAAGGATAAGGTGCCGGCGCCGCCCCCCCCCCCCCCCCCCCTCCTTTAAGGTGGTTGCGCGTGGGATAAGGTAGGGCCCCCCCCCCTACCACCTTCAGGTCCCCCCCCCACAAGGTCCCCCCCCACCCCCCCCCAAGGTCCTCCCCCGCCCCCCACAGTCACCATGCTCTAAGGTCTGTGGTACTTTGCAGAGGTCGTACTGAACAGAGCGTCCCTGTACCTAAACTTCGTTTGCGACACGGGGTTCCAGCGGGGGAAGCAAGGGGGCTGAAGGAGTTTAGGGCTTCAGATTTCGAGTTTAGGGGTCTTCGATCTTACCTGACTAACCGGTTGAGGCATGTGCCTGAAATACGGAAAAAGCTGCGCCGGCGGCTCCAAGTCCTGCCGACTCGCTGCCTGCCACCCCCCTGTGGTGACTAGCTTTCGTAGCCCCTTCTCAAGTTACAGTGTTATTTCCCACTGGAGGTTTCGCGTGTCAACCTTGGCATGGGCATAGTCCTCAACCATGGTCCATCTATCGACCTGTGTTTGTAAGATTTTGTAAGGCTAGGGGGGCCCTCCAAGAACCACATCGCAGCGGTCAGGCATGGAGTGTGTCGGCAACCCGTCAGAGAGGAAGGAAGAGACCTTCGCTTATGCAGAAGCTGCCGCTCGGCAGCAAATGCCAGGAGAACTTCTGGGCCCACACCGTTTGGCCCAAGTCGCATAACATCCAAAGCTGCAGCTGCGCGTGTGCTCCGCATTGCTCCAGCTTCCAATCCAAGGTGGCAAAGAGCCCGGTGCCCAGTGGAGTCACAACTGGATGCATGGCCTCAGCAGCCAACATCTTGTGCCCCCATAATTCGAGTTTCAAAGCATGGCTGCAACGAAACTATGGCACCTACAATGCTTGTTCTGATGTTCTGTGTGTCCATCCTGAGCGAGCACACCTTTATTGCCTCCGTAAAGGCATGCAGCTGCTCTTGGGGGCCCTGGAGGAGCGCTTCCAGGACCGTTTTCCTTTTTTTTGTGGGCTTCTCACGACCCCTTCTGAACAGCCATCTCCAGATCTTCTATGCTTCTTCGACCCACGGCCTGCAGGTGATGTCTTCGACTACTGGATCTATTTTCCCCAAGGACCCGCTGTGAGTGTAGAGCTTCGCAACTTAATACAAATTCACCAAGCGGGGTGGGGGTAATTGCTCGCTCTTTCGGCAATGAGCCTTTCTGGCAACATCGTTTTGCCATTGCCTGCGGGGTCCGCACACCGCACAGGGTTCGTGGCACCCTGGACCCCTTTCAGCCATCGAAGTTGTCTTTTCGAGAGGACTTTCCCTTCTAATGAGCACCTACGTGTCATGCAAGGTGATGCAGGCAGATCCTCAAGACCCGGCCTTGTTGTCCGCGAACCTTGTATTATGGTTGGCACGAACCCTCCGCGCATGAGGCCGAGAGCTGGAGTTGTTCCCGACATTTCCCAAGCACTTCGGGCAAGTTTCACTCGGCTGTGGAAGATCCTGAAAAGTGAACACGCCTGAGCCTCCGGTGGCTTTGGAAAATGTTGTGCACTGTAAGGAGCAGAAGCAGACAACATATCTCGCAACGGGTCTTACACGAGTGGCACGAGTGGATATGGTGAGCAAGTGTTTTCTGTGCCAGGTTCCAAAACCATGTGGCCCACCGCAACCATCGCGATAGTGAAGCCGTCATGCCATCCCCAGGTTGACCAGGAACCAACTGCAAGGCAAGCAATCAAAATCAACATCGACCGCAACTTTGTTCAGCTTCAAGCGGGCACACCCTGGGATTGCCGACTTTCAAAACCGTGGTCCTTGTCGCCCGAAGAGGGACAACGTTAAAATCAGGAGCAGTTTGAAGTTTGATTCTGGACCCACCTAAAACTCAAAAGCCTGGACACCCGCAGAAAATTGTCAAGCAACAGCTTCTGCCAGCGGGTTTGGATTCATCGTGTCCGGGAAAATCCGGTATATTTGATCTGACTATTCAAGGTTTAAGGCCATGGGGTCAGAAAAAATGGGAGGCAGGTGATGACCAACAACAAACAAGCGAATTGGTCTGGCATTCGGGTGTTGGGTTGCATCTGGCACAGTACACCTCCGGGAAACACAGCCTCGCTACATCGCTACATACCGAAAAAGGGGTGTCACCTTGAGAGGGATCTCTGATCTGGCTAGGAGCCTTGAACCCCGAGACGTCATAGAGGTCAGGGTCGGACTTGAGTCGATCCTGCTCCAGCCGCGGCCTTTCAAAGGAGCTCCAGAAATCGTCTGGGGAGTTGAAAAAGATCCTTGTGACGGTCCAGAAACAGTCACTGGCCAAGTGGAGACAGCTCTATCGATGTGGGGCGGGTTGGGATTCCAGGGATGATTGGGATAGGTTGTGACTGCTTGCCAATATTGAGGCCTCAGGATCTTGAAATCCTGGCCAAAAACCAACCCATCTGTATTTCAAGCTTGCAAGTCCAACTTCTTAGCAAGTGAATGGCGATCCGCCTTTGGATGCAAGTGGGATGCTGAGGCTAGAGCACATCAGCATGTCACATCCAAGCACGGGCCCTAGACAGCCTGAGGGATCCGACCGCAACTCTGTGTGTAAAAGCACCTGGGCCTTGAAGCGGGCAAAGAGTGTGAAAGCGATTCAAGGGTTTCAGGTAGGAGAGCAAGAATTCAGGAGGCCTCAGCCGGTGTTGTTTTGTGTGCTGGGAAGCTTGGAGAAGCTTAGAGTGCAGAACGGGTTTAATGTGAGAGATGCAGCCTATAGAAGAATACGGAAGAAGTCCTTGGTCCTTGGTTTAAACTTATCTCCTATACCTTTGAGATGGAACAACCAGGATACATGCCTCACGTCCCATTGGGGGGGTCTGGTCTTGAAGGTTTGGAGGCCTCTGAGCTATTTGGGTTTACGATTTTCGGGGTAGCTTGTTTGGGGTCCTTATTATAAGGGGGCCCTGCTATTTGAAGGTCTATACTCGGGGCCCCGTATTATTTTCGTAAACCCCCATTTGAATATGATAACGATCCCTGACTTCCTTCCACTTATCCTCGAAAAGCCAGGCCCACCAAAAGAGATGACAGGCCCGACCCTTGCGGGAAGCTCTAGTGCACGGGCCCTTAAGGCTTTCTAGAGCTGCCTCTGGACAAGCTTGTGTTGATAGAATTTCTTGCCAGCTTAAGCACAATCTCGCCACTCTGCAAATGCCAGGACGCTCGGAGCGTTCGGAAGGATCGCCAGAATCAGAGGTGAGGGGAGAGCGCTTGTGAACAAACATGTTGGATTGTTTTGCAGAGTCTGAATGCTGAGTTTTTAAGCAGCACAAGTTGTAGGTGCTCATGTGCTCAACCAGATGCCTAACTTGCGACCTTAGCAAGGGGACCTGATTAAGTAAGGACTCAAGGACTCAAGGACCCAGCTACAAGACCTCTTTCAAAGATGCATCCGGCCAGGTTCGCCATGGAGAGGTCAGCCAAGAGGACATCCATCCAGAAGTTGTAGGCACGTCACCTTTCAATACGGACTTCATTGAGAAATCTCCACGCCAGAGCGTGCATGCTGAGCCCGAACACTTGTCGTTACTTCTGATAGCAGTGAGTCAGGAGCTACACGCAAGTAGCTCCCTGCTTTGTGTAGTAAAACAGCCCTCTATCATCTTGTCAGAGATCCTGGCTCTGTGCAGGTAAGCCTGTGGCAGAATCTGCAGGCAAAGACGGGAGGGCCATCAAAAAGACATACTGGGATTCTAATTAGTGGGTCGAGCCATGTCAGTCTTGGGATTCAGACTAGTCTCAGTGCACCTCAGTCCGGCACAGGTTTCTCCCGGGACTTCGTCCAAGCGCGCAACCTCAGCCAAGAGCGCAAGGAGGAAAGGCGCCAGGCCGCGAACGCGGCTGCCACCCGACGCTCGACTGCATCGAGGGACCGCTTTTTCTGCGCGAGAGAACGGCTTCCCCTGCAGTTCACTAAGAAGAGCTGTCAGGTTTCAGATTTGAAACTGAAAGCGTTCTTTATCCGGATCGGGCTCAGGACATTCTTCTTGCTTGCCATCGGTGCCACAGTCTCAGCTCAAATTCCAAGCCAGTAGACTTACTTGCTTTGCTGGTGCTGTTCACGATGTGTGCTATCCTCACTGCGCACCATGCCTCATGATTTCAAATACTTTTGTGTGCGCGATTGGGTAGAAGCGGCCACTCAGTCCCAATCACACACTGTAGTTCTGGCGCGAGTTTTCGAAGTTCCGATGTGGTGCAGGCCAAGCCTAGCATGGTCACTCACACCCTTGCGGTGTTTCTGACTCCGAGTTGGTTGATTTGGTGGCTGGTCGCTAGTGAAAAGCCGCAAGACACTTTAGCTTCTCTGCAGTACTCGAGTGGCATCCGGGGGCCGAAGGGTTGGCAGGCATGGAGCATACTGCAGTGAACCATAAAACAATGTCATGCAAAACCCCGCCAGAAAGCGTGGTACCGGTAATGGCGCTTGCACTGCAATCAGAGAACTGCTGTGAGCCCCTTCATCCGAATAAGTATGAGGCAGGACACCAGACGCAGAAGACAGGGGCAAAACAGAATCCTTATAGTTGCTTCGAAGGCATGCCGGCAGGAATTGTTGAGAACCAGCCCTAGCCCATCCCCCCATCCCCCCCTCCAGGCGCTACCGCTTTCACACTCCCTTGCTTGTAAGGGCAAGGCATGGATGTCCCATAAGTCCATTTAGGTCCAGTACGACACACTCACGCCCAGGAGTTCCCTCGTTTGCCCTGGCATGTTTGGTGCCGCGGGCGTCTATGGAAGCAACGGATCTCAGGCCGGCAGAGCAGTTGAAAGCAGAAGCTGTGTCGTGATGTCGGTCACGTCGCATGTTTCAGCGCAAGAGCTGGTTGACTTTCTTACTACATACTATAGAATGAGTGTACGACCCTTTGTTTTTTCAGTCCCCACCCGTCAGGTTGAGGCCTCAGGATTTGCCTTAACATCATTCTCCTGCTCCCCTCCTCTGCCTGCTCCTTTGCATTGCGAACTTCTTTCCCCGGCTGGCCATCTCGGGAACCGAACTCAGCCATGTTTTTTCGATGCTTTTCGTAGCAAGGGCCAGCAGAGTCCTGGGTTTAGACGGGTTGCCGCGAGCATCTCGGTTATCGTACTGGGAGAAGAGTGCGGAGACTACCCGGAGTAAGGACATTTCAACGTCCTAACAGAAGTGACCCCATGCCCGCCGCCACAATGCAATACTCGAAGGCGGAGGAGGGCTGCTTTTCCTGGTCCGAGCATCGGGCCCCGTCAGGCAGCGCGTGTGTGTACGTATTCATTGAGTCGCTGCCGAGGACACTGGCTTTTGATGTAGTTTCAGGCGGCCTTCAGACTGCGTGTGATAAGGTTATATAAGCAGACAGATGACGTTCCATTCCTTCTTTTTGCCATGCCTTTCCCCAAGTCGCGAGCCAGGCCGAAAGTATTACTACAACCACGCCACCAATGTTTCCACGTGGGTGAAGCCAAATGACAAGCAGTCAGAAGATGGCGAGGCCGGGCAGGGAGCCCTGTCTTTTGTTTTTCTTGTTTGCCTCGCCGCTTGGCACCAAAGACTCTCAAAGATTCCGTTCGCCTTCGCTGTTGCAAGGTAGAAGAACGGCCCCAAAAACTGGGTCCATAGACGGGTTGACCCCAGAGGAAAAACCTTTGTGAATTATTTACTCGCCACACCAACTCTTCATCCCTTGCCCTGACCATATGCGTCGTTCAGGAGATGGAGGTTGAACATGAAGCCACCAACGCTAGCGCCTCCTGGCTGCCTGCGCAACATGCATAGGGGTCGCCCTTGGTTTCAGGGCGCGGCTCTCGGCTTAGGCCCTCCATTTCGGGGCTCTGTGGTGCCTACTGTGGTTTGCCTGACGATGCGGAATAATTAAGGGCCAAGTAATTAAGTTTCAAATGAGGGCCAATTGCTTGTGCTGTGGACACTTGTAATATGAACATGTTTGCCGGGACTCTCGCTTCTCAGAACACATTGCGAAAGTTGTGATACGGGTGCAAATCTCATGTCAAGCAAATTCGCACGAATCTCAAGGGAAACATTTTGCAGCTGATCTCTCACAAAAGTACACTCGCAATAAGTACCCCAAACAACTTTGTTTTCATCATTCTGATCTCTTGGATTTGGCTAGTGAATATAGAGTTCGGGCCACTGAGCCCTGCTGCGCGCGAGTGCGAGGGCGAAACGCCCCAAAGGGGTGCACTAGTTGTGCAAGTTAACTTGATGGCCTTCCATGGCAACGCCGAGGGGTTAGCAGTCACGGCCGCGTTGCTTCTAAACAGCTCCTTGTCCAGTGGAGTCCTCTACCCTAGAAACCCCCGTTGCAGCATGGTCCACCATCCTGAGGAGAAGTCGCCGAAAGCCAGAGTTCTCAAGCAAGGCACCTCCTCGCGCAGCCTCCGAGGCGGTTTTGCACGCTTGTGGGACGACTTTGATTTAGCTTACCACGTGCACCACCTGCAGGTTACCTGCATTGTTTCTTTCTTGCTTAGGCTTAGACAATCTAGTTGAGACTTTTCGGGTGCAAAGAAAACTCGCGTCTGACGGTTCAGGTCCCTGCTCATTGGCGAAGAAGCTACTCGTAGTGATGTGCAAGTAATGACATGATGCATGAACTACATGAACCAAAACAAGGACATGAAAGCCGAGACCATGGCTGAGAGTTGGAGTTCACAACGAAGGAAAGAAACCAAGTTCACCACTTGTAGTTCGAATGTTTCCCGGCCCACATCTTCCTTCGGGCTTAGGGCTTACATGGGGCTTAATTACCACCCAGCATCCCGAAAACTGGGTTGTAGAGCTTGTCTCAGAACATCGCCTTTTCAGGTTTGAGGGCTTGCCAATATGACGTTCCTATAGTAAAGTGTGCAGCATCATCTTTTAGGGCGTGTAGCTTGGGATGTTCCCCCCTTGTACTAACAGCCCTTAACAGGGAGTATAGTACCCCCTATCATAAGGGGGGGCATCCCAAGGTGCAGCCGTTCTCACCCTGCAGCTCTCATTCTCGGGGTTTGTTACCCAAAGCCATCTGGCATCTCCTTCCGGCGTGTAAGGCCGTCCAACCACTCCTTGAAGACTCGAGTTCAAGTTCTTACCGCATATAATCTCCTCTATAGTTATAGTACAAGGGTTAAATAATCTCCTTTAATAGTTATAGTATTGGGTTTAAAAAAGCCTCCTTAAATAGTTATAGTATTAGGGTTAAAACGAAACATGCCGCAAGGATGTTAGGTTGAGCTCACGCCGGCATTAACTTGGTTTGCTGGCGTCGGGTATAGGGCCTATGGGGGCTTAGGATTGAGGGTTGAGGGTTGTTGGTTTAGGGTTTAGGGTAAGCGTATTCTGGTGTCTCGCACGTGCCAGGACACATCCAGTCCAGGAGCCCTGCTCGATTCGGCCTTATGCCTGCATTCAGGGAACTCAAGACAGACTTGTGCTTGAAGGCCTTGATAGAGATTGCTACCAGCCATTGATGGTTTACTGTTGGGCTGCTGCATACGGCGGACTGCGGAAAACGCCTTAAGCTGGCTCTGTGAGGGTGGGATAGGAAGGGTGCTTCGAAAGCATCTCTCAACATCTCTCAATCGTCCATTGACAGACACAATGATTTGCGCTGCTTTTCGAGGGCCCAGTGTGATTTCATGGGAAGGAGTGCCCGTAGAAGTGTCCGTGCGAGAGTTGCGCGGTGAACTTCTGGCAGTAGGGGAAGAGTTGCTGCCAGCAGCTAAAGTCAGATTCGAGATCCCGTCTACGCGTTCTGGCATGGCTTGCAGTCGTGACACCTGAGGTCACCTGAGGAACGACGTCCCTGGATGCACAGCGTATGTGTATGAGAAGGGGCTGGCTGTTGTGGTTTGCTGTGCAAGATCACAGCAAGGTTGTTTTGTCTTGCCGCAATGTCACAGCACACGAGCTTTGCAATCTGGCCGAATCTTGCCCCTAACATGCAAGGCTCTCGACGCCTCCCCTCGTGCCTTCGATAAATATGATCACAGCGGGGCCAATGGCATGATACAGAGGTGCTTGCCAGAGTTTGCACCCTTGCATTCAGAATAGGTCAGTAATCGAGCGTGTGGACAAGATGATGTCGAGACTGCAGCGCTATGCGTGGCTTTTTCGAGAGCGCCGCAGTCCAGGCAAGTCGGGGTTCGGCGGGGTTTGCGCCAGCCAAGGATGCCTGATTGATCCACGGTGGGGAACAAAACTTTTCTGGGACTTCTTCGTTGCTTGGACGGCAGACGGCAGACGGCAGACGGCAGACACCGCTTCTCGAACATGCCCCCTCTCTCCCCACCTGTTCCGCAACAGCGGGTTTGCAGAAACTGCCCCAAACAAGTCTCTCGCGCAGGTGTCGCTACTTTCATACATCTGCTTACCAGATTGTCATGTCGGCGTACGCAGCCTTCCACTCAAAGGTGATGTTTGTGGTCCTCGCCGATGCCTTGATCCTCCCTTTTCAGCTTGCTTTCAAGATGCTTTCCGGCAAAGGGGGTCAAAGCCAGTTGTCAAGCCAGGGATCAAAGTCTACGTGTTGGGACAGCTCAAGGCTATTTGTGGGAGCAACTCCGGCGCAATGCCGTGACTTCAGGGGCAGAGTTGGATGTGTTGTTCTTGTTCCTCTCTCTCTCACTCTCGCTCTCTCGCGCTCTCTGTCTCTCTCGCTCTCTCTGTCTTTCTCTCTCTCTCTCTCTCGCTCCCTCTGTCTTCTTCCGCGTATGATTTTGCTGAACATTCATTTCATCATGTCCCAGGAATGAAAAGCAGGATGGCTTCGACGAGTTTTGGTTTTGGTGGACTACGATTTTGTTTGGTCCCGGCCTCTGCTTTCTCGGCTTGCATGTAGATAAGGTCGGCACGGGCTTTAGTGACCCTGGTGGTTCCGCTACCAATGTAGAGCTCATGGTTCATGGTGGTCTTGAAATACCATGCCGGCAAGATTGGCTTCTGCCGTCGGAGCGCACGCAATCAAAGTCATAGGCAATGCTGATCTGCTCACGTCTTGGCCTGCTTGGTAGTGAGTGGCCTTCTCGACAGTGCATCACGGCTGACAGGCAGACACGCGCACACGCACCCAGTAAGGACACTGTCCCTAGCTCTCTGGTGTTCTCTGCAAGTAGCTGCGAGCGTTTACAAGCATCTTGCAGGCCTCGACATAATTGCCAACTTCAATACGGCGATCCAAGTGGATGACGATGGCAGTCGGCCGGATGCTTTGATCCGTGACAGGACGGGGGCGCGTCTTGGTGCTCCGGAACCACCCTTCACAAATCTGCCTCAGAAGATCTCAGAAGTCTGGCCTCTCCCGGTACGGTGAGCTGCACATGGCACAAACCAAACAAATCGTTCAAAGCCCTGAGTCCCAAGTTCATCTCCTTCCATTTCGCAGGAGAGCGATTGCCACTGTTTATGCTTGTTGGCTGCAGATCGGAGAGCATGTCTTTAAGACCTTTTGGGGGGCGGGGGTCAATCCTTGAGGTTTGGGGATGTAACTACACAAATTTGAGAAAGCCTTGGATGGCCCCTGTCAGTCTTTCCAAGATGCCGTGAACACAACAACCTGCACAAGTAGCTGTGCAAAACCGCTCACAATGACGTGCTGTAGTTCTTCACAGCCCCACTTAACCGGCTTGGCAAATTTTGTAAACAGCACAACAGGTGTTAGACGGCGTCGGAATTATTTGATTAGGATCCCTCCGGCATGCAGATCATCAAGCCCTTAGCCCCCCCCCCCCTCCCCCGCCTTGTCGACCCAGGCCCGAGGTTGGTTTGGCATCGACTTCTTCAGCACGGCCCCTTTTCCTGGCACTTGGGGGTCGGGCATCGACTGTGGTTTCAGCGTTGGGTTGAGACGGGCTAAAGGGGCTGTCTGGAGCGCCGGAGGCCACACACTGACACTGACACACAGAGAGAGAGAGAGAGAGAGAGAGAGAGAGGGATACTCCCGCAAGGGGGGGATCTTCGGCTGTGGAAGGAAGGAAGGGATACTCTCTTCAGCAGGGAGGAGGAGAAGAAGAAGAAGAAGAAGAAGAAGAAGAAGATGAAGAAGAAGAAGAGAGTGTGAAGAGTCGAAAGAAAACAAGGAGCAACTAGTGCCATCATCCCCAGCACGAAAGAATTGAAGATGCTCCCAGAGCCCGCTTCGACCCGGCAAAAGGAGAAGCCTTATGCCTTGTACTCGGGCAGTGGGATGATGAATCCAGTTTGGGATGTTCTCCGTGATTGGGACCCCGATTCATAGGTCAGCCTGCCCAAAGACCAGACCAGCACTTGTCTTGGAATGGGTCACTTAATGGGTCACTCCGGCTTCCCCACAAGCCAAAGGACGAAGTCCCAAGTATGCGCTGCACAAGCCGAACTGCTACAAGTCGCGCGGGGAAGTGGGTGGGGGATGGAGGAGGGGGCGGGAGGGGGGGGGGGGGGGCAATGCTCATTTTGCACAGGACCCTACCCGATGTGCCCCCCCTCCCGGAACCCCTTCTCAGCCGAACCTAGGTTCCATGGCCCCGCTTAGTCTCGATCTTCGCCGGAAGCGAAGAAGGCACGGTCGCAGCTAGTGGGAGGGAGCCTTCAATGCACGGCTTCTTTAAGCAGCATCTTAGGTCTTAGGGAGCTCCTTAATCACGAATGAAATGAAGAGCCAAACAACAAGCCTGGAAGCAGGAGGTGGTTCCACCCAGGCCGCCAAGCTGCTCAAGGCTGGGCCGGGCAGCCTTTCAAGCCGAGAAGTGCCGGTTGTTCGGGTTGCGACATTTGAGGAGCCACGGCCATAAAAGCCAGGAAGCCCAATGAATTCCATCCTGGGCTTGATCTGCAAACCACCTCTGGGGTTCAAATTGGGGAGAACAAGTCTCCTCGACGGCGAGACGTGGGTAGATGGTAGATCCGTGCCATCTCCTGGGACTCCCGGGGCTCCCTTCCCTTCCCTGATCGACCTGTCTAATGTAACGGTAGTGAGTCTGTTCCATCACACAGTTCAAGGCATGAATTGAAGTATCTTGGATCACCCCCCCCCCCCCCACGTGCAGGTGGTGAAGTTTCTTCGCCTGATGAGGTTGATGCGCATGCTCCTTGGCTGATTTAAGGGATTTTGAAGGGGTTTCTGAAAATTGGGGTACCCCTAACATACCCCAGGATACTAGAATTCCTTACCCTCACCCTAAAATCGGTCCCTAAACCCTAATCTTGGGCAACTCCCTTACATTCAATAAGAGCAGCGCTCCAGAGTTCGGGGATGGCACCGGAGTGAAGTTGGCTGCGCATCTTTCGTGCGCGGGACCGGTGGCCCTCTTTTTGCTGCTTTTCCGTGTGGGTATTTCCCAAAATAGGGGTGCCCCCTTTTATACCCTAAACCCCAAACCCTAAACCCGAAACCCTAAACCCTAAAGCCTAAACCCTAAACCCTAAACCCTAAACCCTAAACCCGAAACAGAATAGAATCGACCCTCAGAAAGGGTGCCCCTATTTCTCGTGTCCTTCCCCTCAAAAGGCTTCGCATGGCCAAGCTCCGATCCTTGGCAAGCAAGTTCAGCGCTTTAGGGTTTAGGGTTTAGGGTTTAGGGTTTAGGGTTTAGGGTTTAGGGTTTAGGGTTTAGGGTTTAGGGTTTAGGGTTTGCAGGGTTTAGGGTTTGCAGGGTTTAGGGTTTGCAGGGTTTAGGGTTTAGGGTTTAGGGTTTAGGGTTTAGGGTTTGCAGGGTTTCGGGCCTAGGCCCATGCGCCTTCGGGCCCTTCTTCGTAGAACATCCTGAACCACGACCATCGCGTCATGACCAGCTGTTTTGAAGATATGTCTTGAGGCCAACTGCCCTTGCAACCTCCGAATTGGGAAGCTGAGGAAAGCTGTGGGAGCGTGTTGAGGACGAGATTGGCTCCGTGCTCCTGGTGCAGTGGCCCGGCCATGCTCAAGTTTTGAGAAAGAGTGTGGGTTTCCACTGACGTTTCCACCAAAGCTGCCTCAAAAGAACTCCAGGTCGATGATGCTGGTTCGCATCCTCGTCATTGTTGTTGCCATTTGCTCCTTGCCTGCCATGGCCGAATCAGAGCCATCTCGCCGCGCTCTCCCTAAACCCCAAACCCAAAACTCTAAACCCTATGAGGGGGCTCCCAATGACGCTAACATTTCCTCTTCTGAATGCCATATAGGACGCTATCCCGAGGCGAGACTGGCCGCTGGCCTATCCTTGGAGTTTAAGTTTTCCTGCTTTCTCCCAAGCCGACCTTCAAACCCTGCCGTGCTGTGGCTAGTCCGGTGCCAAAAAAAAAACCTATGCCATGCTATGCGGGAGCGACAAAACCCTGAGCCATGCTCCAATCCAAGGCCACTGGAGCGCGTGCATCTTCTGGATCGTTGGGAGTCCGGCCGCTCACCTGCATCCTTTAGGGTTCAGGGTTTGCTCTTGTTCCTGCTACTGGGCTGCTATTGCAGAGGCTCGCCTGAAAGCTCAGCGTGATTGTTTAGCAGAAACGCCGGCCCGACCTCCGGTTTTGGTAGACTTAGACTAGATGATCTCACAGCGAGGTTCAGGATCTTTTGCTTCAGTTTGTCAAGGGCTTATTCAGGATACTTTCTCAAGAAGGTGCATGTACAGAGTTGAGAATTGTCTGCACTGACGTCAGGCTGCCACTGTTAGGTCACGGATCGCCATGCATGCATCAGCCGCAAGAGTCAAACCAGCGGTTGTCCCAGAACCATACCATCTCCTGAGACTCGAGGCGAATGTCGACGAATCACTAAACGCGTCTCAGGGCCTCGCGCGGTCTCGTAGCCACTTTTGTAATGTGAACTTCGGTCCTCACGAGGAAAGCCTCATCACAGATCTCATGCCCAATGAGATGTACCAGGAGCTTCATGTCAAACATATCCGGGCATCTTTCCCCCTCCTTAAAAAGTGCTGCATCAGGATTTGTTCAAAGATCGTCTAGGCTACCCGCATCTGAACCCTTCAGAGACCCTGCCTGCTGCGGATGATTTCGGACGAGGCGGATTCAATGTAGTTGTAGGAAGGAGATATATATCGACCGACCTGCGGTGTCGCCAAAAAGCCGAAGTGCCTCGACAGGAGTTTGCGCAAGTACCTCACTGGACGACCATCTACAGGACTGGGGGCCGGGCGGGTGCGCCTCTCTTCCTTCCCTCGAAGCAGTCTCTGTACAGCCCTCAGAAAGGTGGCAACCGCCTGGGAACTAATAATAACTCACTCTTCCCGTGGTGCTTGAACAGGACCCATGGCCCGGAGCAAGAAGTTTGGCGTTGGGTCGACCGGCCGACGTCAGAGTCGTCCCTTGGTCCAGGGATAGTAGGGAGAAGAAGGAGGACCTTGGAGGGGCAATTTGCGTAACTGCAAGCATCCAGCCTAGGACGAAGGATCCAGACTTCTTACTCACCCCCATGGCAAGATGCAGACTGTTGCTTCGACTGTTCATTTCTCTCGTTCTACGCCTCGCTTGCAGGTACATTTTCTGCTTCTATTGGACGTTGGGAGTTATGAGGACTCGGGCCTGAACTTGAAAACCATGTTTCGATTCGCCAGACATCATGTCCTGGGTCTGAGAATGGGGGGCTTCTGCGGCACTGCGCCAGCAGAGCAGAATAACTGCATCACAGCCGAGCTTCAGCTGTGCACAGAAGTACGAGCCATTCACAGTTCTGCAGCTTTTTGAGCCTACAGCATTAGCAGCGTATTGTAAATAGTGCCGCGCCCAATGATAAGAATTTGTCACGCACTTCTACACACAAAGTTTCTTTCGGACTTGATGTACCGCGCAGGACCATGCCGGCCGAGGTCACTCCAGCTCCCTGACGGAGATGCGATGCTTTCTGGTCACTCCAAAACCCAACTCATTCTCTAGGCGCGTTGATAGAACTAGACGGTGCTTGTTTTCGCCCGCCTGCAGCCGAGGTGAACTTGGCTGAGCGGGTCTTTGTCCTGCTGTTCATGCGCCTCAGCTGCACCGTTGGGAATCCTTGACGTGCCGTGCCTCACATGTCGCCCGACAAGGTGAAACACAGCAATCCTCAGGAGATAAAGATCAGGCTTAGGCATGCTTGTGGTATGCATGGGCATGCGTACGTAACCATTTAAACGCCGCATGTTAAGCAAACAGCTGCAAAGCTTTGCACGTGGGTTTCCGCTGTGGCCATAGCCTTGTGCGGACTGTGCTTTCGGGCTTGGCTAGCGGCTTTTTTGATCGTCCCCGTCGGGGTTGAGGTGTAAGTTTTGTGACTCTTTCTACGTCATGCACCCAATACCTCAGTGACGGTCTGTTTGTTCAGGCCTACATGCACATATGCATATACTTCAGCATCTTAATTTACATTCGTACATACACACTACGCACATGCACAGAATGCGCATGCCGGTGCCTGATTGTCCGAGGTTCTTTGCGCTTTCTGCCTTTGCAATCTCGGTGCCTCGCAAGCATCGTATCTGAGCAAGATTCTTCTCGGCCACTCCATGTGGCCAAATGATGTAAAGTCCTCACCGATGCCCCCTTGGCCAGGATGTATCCCGAGGCCCGAAAAACCTGGGCCTTGGTCCCCCACCCCCTTTTTGCTGTATTTTACAGTATTTTGCTCCCAGTGCAGGTCTGCTTCAAAGCACCCCCGAAGCCGTGCAGGCATGTGCTAAAGCGAATCTCTAAGTTTGGATCTTCATGCCTATTTTCCTTTCACCTGACTCTAAGGTGGCTTCGCTCACGCAAGCATACTTCAAGATTTCAGAGCGCAGCCGGTCCTTCACTGACGAGCTCTTCGCCGTGCCGCGGCCAGAAAACAGAAGATGCTGGCTCGTGGCAATGCTGTTTAAACCTGCGGGGACCTGCGAAGAAACTTGTCCGCAAGCAAGGTGCGGATGCACATGAAGAAGCTGAAGATGGACCAGCAATGCAGGCCCATAGCGTTCAGGGTTCTGAAGCCTTGACAGGCTGCGGGTCATGTGGGGTCAGGGATCTTACGGGGCGACGAGTTCATGCCCCGAGCTTCATGTGTTGGTTTCGGTGCCCACAGGGTGGCGTAATAAATGTAGCCCCGCATCGCAAGCGGGCTTAGTCAAGTTTAGTCGTTCTGGATCCTTGCCGGTGTCTCTCGTTACAAGCTCTGGAACAAAGATGCGGGGGGGGTTGAACGGTGGGCTTCTGCCACCACGCCAGGAGAAAGATCAAAGAGTTCTTGGCGCTCATGTGCCTGGGCAAGCCATCCCCCCCCGCCCCCCCCCCCCCCCCCCCCCCCCCCCCGGCAAATCTTCGGGAGCCTTCTGCCTTGTTTGCGAAGGTTGCAGGCAGAAGGATCCGAAGCAAGTTTGCCCCAACAGTAGGACAGCCGACCGAGAGACTAGGTGACGGAATCCGGATGGTTCCTAAAGTCCTGCCTGTCTTATTTCATGACCCTGACACAACATGTCAAGCAGTCAGTGGCTCGTGATGCCGATGGGAGATCACTTCGAACCAAGTCCTCGCCAGCTTGTCAGCGTGAGCCTCCGCAGCAACCACAACAGCAATAACAGCAACAGCAAAAACAACCTCCTCAGAAACCTCAGAAACCTCAGCAACCTCAACAACCTCAGAAACCTCAGCAACCTCAACAGCCTCCACAATCTCAATAGCCTCAACAAACTCATTTGTCTCTAATCTGCCTTGTCAGAGGCGCACTAGCAACAACAGTTTTCTTGAAACCGAGCACCTTGTAAACTCGTGAGAGCAAGTCGAAACTGCATTCTGGTTAGCGAAAGTCATCCTCACCTCATGCTCCCAGGTTCGAGCGGCGGCGGATCATGGCGAAGGAGGCCACTCTGCTCTCAGTGCATCTCGGCACCACGAGAAAGTATGGTGCTTTGTTAGGGCTTTCTGACAGTCAGATGTCAAATCTGCATGAAACAGAGAAAACAAGAACGACTAGTGACTAGTGCTGAGATTTCTGCCAACCTGATTCGGGTTTTCACGCGGGCCCGAGGCTGCCCGAGAAGCTGAAGTGGGAGGCCGCGACGCGAAAAGTTCGCTCACTGTTTCCATGGACGACATCAGACGTATCCACTTATCATCTCAAAAGGGGCCCTGGACATAGTTGGCCACCCTGCATTGTCAGTATGTTGTCAGTTCTGGTCCATGAAATGGGATCGGGGCTGCTGTCAACTTAAATAGAATGGCAAGCATGATCTTGCGAGCAAGAAACCCTAAACCCTAAACCCTAAGGCCTCTTCAGGATGCAACGGAGCGAGAGAAGGGAACGAGGGAAGAGATGTTCTGCTTGCGGTGCCGGATGGTACCGGTGCAGACCGTGCAGGTCACCCTGTGTCCCTTCCTTCACTGGTGACACTGGTTCTGCTGGCCTTGCAAAGTTTGCGAGTGTAGGAAGTCAAGAACGAGAGAATGCGACTGTGAGCGACTTCCCTCCCCTTACTGTAGGTCCTCAACCCTCAACCCCACATCCCACTTTGTGCCGGGAGGTGGACCGCGCAAAACACCTTCAGCACTTGATGAGGCCTCCAACCGAGTGGTTTAGGAGCCTGGCGTTCGCTGGACATGCCTCAAACCGTAACTACTCGATGGGGTGTACCGCGACCCCCTCTGCTGAAGCCAAGCCAAGCCGAACGAAATGGTTCATGGCTGCGAACCAATGGGGTCCCTCACTGCAGGGGTGCTTTCTGATGAACCCTACTTCAGTTCCATTCAGTCGCATTTAAAACATGCAACACCGTGCAAGCCAATAATCTGGAGGGCCCAGCTAGGCAAACACAGGGAAGCAAGGCAATCACAAGACTGTGAAATCCCTGCAAGAACACAGGCTCCCGGGCGTGTCAGAGCTCAGCAAGCCCAAGCTGGCGGTGCCTTGTCAAGATAGATGCGAAGGAACCGAGCAGGCTGCCGGCTCGACATTTTAATTAAGCTAGGGCTTTATAACACAGCTTCGACTTGGAAGTTCGAGTTTCAGTTGCACGCTGCGCATGTCGGACATGCAAGTTGGCCCACAATTTTTGCTGTTCAGCTTGCTCGACAACGATGACACTTCGAGCCTCGCTGCCCAGGAAATTTGTGACAAGTGCGTTGAGCTCATGGATCTCTGCCCTGGGGATGAGGCCAGGCTGCGTAGCCGATCAGGAAAGGGAAAAGCAGCTACGAAATCCTCGAGATAGGGCTGACTTGGAAGCATCAAACCATTATGGTTCCCCTCCCCACCCTGTCGTGTGCCGCAGCATGCACAGTCGCATGCCTAGGTGCTGTGTGAGTTTTTGTTGGCAGACAAAGGCCCTGACTTGAATCACCAAAGCCTTGTCCGTCTCCAGGCGTGCCGAATGGGCGAGGCCAGTTGGCAGCAAAGCTTTCCACCATTCTCCACAGAGTCTAGCAGCAGAATTGCTATTGTCGCTGTTTGAGTAGAATGAGCATGATGTGCTTCCTGGCCTTACGTTACCTCGTTGGTTGGGCTTTTGAGGGCTGACCGGCTCAGCACCTGGAGCTCAGCAACGGAGTTGCTGCCTTCTGACACCTGTAATTAGAGGCCAAAGGTCATGTCGGGATACATGATGCACCAGAGACCCACTTACCTTTGCCCCCTCCGTCTGGGCCGGGACAGGTATTCAGAACTTCAGAAGCTCCACCTAGGTCGCCACAGCCGCGTGGGTGCTGTGCGCAGGGCGGCTGCAGGCCTCCGACGCCTGGGGAGAGGTGCCTGGCCTGCATGGGGCTGCCCCAGATCTCGTGTGTGTTCTGCGATAGCGGAGCGCCTGAGAGGTGCTAAGGGGTTTTCCTTTGTTGTTGTTTTTTTTCCCGGTTCTGTTGAGCTAGCAGAATGCTGTACTGGTAGAACCTGAGGGTTGAGGCTTAGAATACTGGGTCGACAGCGCGAACAACAGATACACGCACAATGCTAAAGTTCGTGAGGGATAGGAGGGAAATCGTACAGGCATGCAGTTGGAGCTCACGTGCCAAGGTGATGATTTTGGGCGATGAGTCCCTGGATGCAGTTGACGAGGCAACACTTTTTCTAGCTTGAGATATTCGAGGCAGACGAAGACAAAGTCGATGTCTGCGTCCATTCGTCTTAGGCTGAGCTGGCTCCCCGATGCCCTTATATAGCAACCCCACACCTCGTACTGGGCAGCAGAAGATTCCATCAATGCTCCCCCCGGATTCCTCACGAAATAGGTTTGCCCTGTAACGAATTGTCAGGATTGAGAAATACAGTTCGGACAGTGCCCGCTGATGTTGTTCGGGAGGAATGCCTCTGGGACAGGGAGCCGGTCGAGTCTCCTGGCGGCAGGGTCGTAAGGATGACTTGGATGGCAAGTGGATGGACAGGACGTTGGAGTAATCAGGGCCTTCTCCCTCAGCCATATTCTTGTTGAGCTGGGGTGTTCATTTTGTTGGCAAATTCTTCTTTGAGGGCCATCCCTCGAACCGGCTCTGAGCCATAAGACGGGCATGATCTTTCCAGGTCGGGAAACTCCGAGACAATAGGATGATGCTGCTTGCAGCGCCGCTGAGGTCGCCTTTCACAGTCAGCGCCTACACTGCCTGTGAAATGCTGCGCATCGACAGGGACCGAGTTGTAGGGGCTGAATGCGGCACGGTGATCCCAGTAGATTCAAAAGCATGCATCGGCTAGGCGGATGGCAAAGAAAAAGTAATAAGCAGCAGAGATCAATCTACACGGGGTTTTCCTTGTGAGGGTCTGTTTATGGGCCCTCCTTCTTGCATTCGATGCCCCGTGGGCCTGCGTAGATTCTGTTCCCTCGGCCTGGAGAGTGGAATTCCTCGAAAGCTTTTGTCCTAGGCGCCAGGCATGCTGCAACTTCTCACCCTGTGGCAGGACCGGTTCATCAAAATCGCATCACAGGAGGAGGCTGGCTGCAAGCCCGCAAAGATTGGCAGCCAAGCTTGGCCGATTGGGGCGAAACCGATCTAGACTCTAGACAGCCTCGCCCCAAAATGTAGAAGCTCAACCCCAACAGGCGCGTGAGTGGCGCTGAAGTAAGAAGTGAAATCACCAGCCAATCACGAACGGACCAGCAGCGATGTAGTGAGTTATCGGTTATTGGCCTATAGGCACGCCCGGCCGGAGACATGTGCCTGACCAAACAAAAAAGGGTGACACCTGTGTGAGCAGCACCAACAGCAAAAGAAGCAAACGATGGCAGCAGAACAACGATGCAAACCACAAAGAACGAAGGCCCGCAGAAAGATCCGCAACGTGTTTTCCTACTTGTAAAACGTGTCCTATAGCTTTTCTCCGACCTCATGAACTTCCTTGAGCTTTCCTGAAGTTGTCCTGGGCCAGCGTGCTGGGAAGAAAGCAGTTTTCGTGATTTAGGGACCCTTCTTGAAACTTGCTGGAACTTTGCAGAAAAAGAGGACAATTCTGAGCCCTTAAAGGTGTTTTGGTAGACACTGTTGGGGCAGACGAGCGGGATGCGGGTAAACTTCAAGACGGACTTGGCAAGAGCAGCTCATCTTGCCTCGGTCCAGTGAGCATTGAAGCTGAGGCAAAGCCTCGACCTGTCAGCTGCTCCGTACAGGATTCATACATGACACCGGGTGCTCTATAAATGCTTTTGTTGATCCTGACTCGGAAAGGTGGGATTCACAATTAACGGTCCTTCGGCGCAGGTCTGGACATGCCACTCGCGCAAGCACAATGTGCCGATGTCGCAGAAGAAGTTGGCGAACGAGGGATTCGCACCTCTACGGCAGTGAGCAAGATCAGTATGACTAGCCTTCGTTTAGGGATTGAGGCGATGCTGCCGGGTCTTGCGGATTTTTGTTCGACTTAACTGTAGCTACCCAAGCTAGCCTGTAATACATCTGGTTGGGCCGCGTGGTCTTCGGTGGGTGTGCAGCTGCGGAGATTCGGTTGAAATCAACATTCGGCTTGAAGCAGGTTGGCCGGCTGTGCAGGGGCGAAAAGTGGAAAGGGAACTTCGACCCATCATTTGCGCTGCAGCTCTGTTACACTTGTGTTCATGCCCCGGCTGCACTCACTTAAAGCAAGACACCCAATCCAAACCTCACAGCATGGCCACCGGACCGTGCAGCAAAGTTGCTCAGTTTTTTCTACTCCATGGCCTTCTAGGATTCTAGGCTGTTAAGGGCCCGGCAGCCTTCTTACCTTTGTTCCTAGCAGAACACCCCAATTGAGTTTCCTGTCGTCCAAACCTCCCCGCCGCAACCTCTAACCTCTGATGCGCATCCTATATTAGATCAAATATCCTGCGCTGCCCAGAACACTGACGCCTCCTCCGCAGCGACAGTGGGTGCGCTCTCTGCGGGCTAAGATTATACAAGGCGGCAGGGGCAGAGTTTGATTCGGAATTGGGCGCCGCATCAGACCACAGATGCTCAAACTGGCTTGGCGTTCCTGGAGTGGGGGGTTAGATTCTAAAGGTTCAAGTGCAGGGATTGTGCACGTGGAGTGGGCCGGGCCCCTGAAACCAATGTGATCCCGGCATCGGAGGCTTCACAACGGTTTTGCTTCCTGACGGTGAGACGCTGGCAGAGGCGAAGTGCTCTAGGAGAGGGCCCTGGCACATCAAGGTTCGAAAGTGTGTAGGGTTTGCGGTTGAGGTTTTGAGGTGCGACTACATGCCATGCCCTTGCTATGCTTGCCTTCAAGCATTCCTTGGTCGCAGACTTTCTGGCGTTCTGCCATCCGACAGCCACTGCTTGCCACCTGTGGTCATAGCCATCGAGACCCACAGCAGCCCCTACATGCGAAGCGTTTTTCCTAGGAGTGTGGAACGACTTGCTAGTGCCGAGGCCATCCTCCGCTTAGCATTTCGCAAGCCTTTATCCCGATAAAGCACGCTGTGGCAAAAAAAATTTTTTCGACGGCTGCATTTGGCAAACAGTGCACCGGCAGGCTCTTCCGAGCAGGGCGCTTTACAACAGCCCAAAAACAGGGCTGAGAGGCAAATGGCCTCGAGGGCTTTTTCGGAACTCTTGCCTCCAGCCTGCCAGGCATCCAAAAGTCATGCAAAGGGTTGTGCCAGTTATGTTCTCTTACCCTAAACCCGAACCCCTAAACGGCCCTATATAAGTTATATAAGCCCTAGGCAATAATGAAACCCCAAACCCTATGGAGTTCAGGGTTGCTTGGAGAAGTGGCACTGAGGCATCTGCAGGTTCAGTCAATGAGACACACTGTCGCATACTGTCGCCACCTGGACCCTCCAAAAAGGGTCACCGAGGGACCCAAACTCCACCAGTTCATCAGTTTGCGATTTCCATGTGCAGCATGTGAATTCTGTGATCTGTACCGATCCCAAGGGTGGTCCCGACACGTTGCTGACAGTTTTTTCCTGGAGAGAGGGGGCCGAGACGATCACTAAGGCACCACCCCTAACCACTGTCAATGGAGCTGGCCTGAACTCTGGGACTCACTCCCCCATGTTTTTCTGCGAGAGTTTCATCTCATGATCTCATGATTGACCGAGCTAACACCTGGATGACATCGACTCGGCCCCGAGAGGAGGACTGTAACCTTTTGTGGTGCAGTCACCGTGGCTAGCCCGTAGACGGGCAGCTGAACTGAAAGGAGGTCAAGTCAGCGCAGCGCACAGACTCGGGATCCTGCGGTGCCAGTCCTGCGAGCAGCCTATTCGAGAAAGCTTCTTCGAGTAGCATAGGGGGTGGCGACGCTGCTAGCGGTTGCTTCTCGTGCTCACTGCAGTGGGTAGGGTGTGGCCCTCGAGAGTGACGCTAGAAAAAGGCTTCCTCTTCTTCCACTTCACTAGTAGCAAAAACACGGACTGGTCCGCAGGTTGCCAGAGGCATTGGTGACTTGCTGTGGCCCCCGGTTAGACCAAAGGTGTCCTCAATTCTGATAATCCTGATGCGGCTCAAACGCCCAGCAACCGTTCGGCTCGGTATGGACAGACATGGGAGCAGTGAACGTGCAACTTGCTGGATGCTTGAGCTGCTTGGGATCCGTTTTCAAGCTTAAAATTCAATGGCTTCACTATGCTTGGGTAGACAGTCGCAGGACAGTTCTGTGCTCTTGGCCCGACTTGGCTTGTCCGACGGCTGAAATCTCACCCAGGCTAGCCGTGGGCGCCCTGCCCCATGGCACCCCTCCCCCCCGCAACCAACAGCTGTCAACTGCTTCCACAAGGCAAAGCTAAAACCTCCTTTCTCTCAACATTAAAACACTAAACTTTTCGAGTGATGCGTCCAGAATGGACTGTTTCACGAAGTATCGATGGCCGTCTCCGACTGGCAGCATCGAGAAGGTGGCCACTGGGGGTAGCAGATGCGCAGACATCCCGATGTGTTGGAGTTTCGAGTCTCAGGGGAGCTCCTCACACCTGAAGAACGTTGACCATGCCCTAGCTCGGAGTAAAGCAGAGGCCCGGACTCACCTTCAGCATGTTGATCCTAACCTCAACATCGTTCAGCCCAATAGCCAGCAATGGCCAAGGTATTTCAGTCAGCATGATCTAGATTGTTCAGCCCAATAGCAAGCCAGCATGAGAGGCATGGAAAAACCACAGTCTGAACGTCTTCGTCCTTTGATTGGCAGCCACAGGAGACAGCAAACGGCTGGGAGGTCTTTTAATGCTATGGCGGCCCTAAAGAGGAAGAAGCGTGCGGTCGAAAGAATCTGCCTACAAACCACACCACACCACCGGCTAGATGATTCAAATTTGGCAGGTTCCGGCCGCTGTTTGCTTCAACATCGTGGGGCTCAGTCGCACAGAGTGCCAAGAACCACAGGAAAACTTCCTTGAAACTCACGCGCGTCTTGCTGACACAAAAAAGCACCGGCCCGGCTGTGGCAGCATATGGAGCTTGGGGTTACACGCAATAGTGTTCGGGAGTGCACCGCATCCCCCCCCAGCCATTCAGTGGTGCTAGTAGTGTCGTCCTTCGAGGCTGCTCTGACTCCATACCTAAACCGAACCTAAACCCATTCCCCTATGACACTGAGCAACTTCCCGGCCAAGGGTTACCTGACCCATGTCGGCTGCTCATGTACTGTAGGCCTGAGCAGTTTATCATCATGTTTTTCATTGATGTGAGCTTGGGGATGTGGGTTCTGCACAGCGCATAGTGAAGGTAAGCAATTGAGTGCAGCCGCAATCTGAGTGGCACCGCTGCAGTCCGGTGGGGCACGTGCCACAGCTCTTCTGAAGCTGAACAAACCAAGGCCTCTATGAAAGATGACGCTTGCTCACCAGACGTGGGGCTGCCAAGTGAACACCGCAGGGACGTGACAAACGAGGATTTCATGATTAGCACGATTCTTCGGTCAGCACCCCCTCCACTCCCCCAGTGTTTTGCAAGCTTGTACCGGGTGGCTTGTCGCCAAGGGGATTTTCCGCTTCAGCGTCCTTTCTGTGCCAAATTCTGAATCCCACCAGGCCCACAGCCTTTGGCAACCCGAACCCACCCGTCATGTGCCACGGAAAAGAACGGGTATACTCATTGTAGTCATTTAGGCGCACCTGCGGTTTCATGTCAAGGTCGTGAGCTTCGCTGCAACAATCAGCGCTTGCCAGCGTTCGGGCGAGTGGGAGTTCGCAGCCCAGAAGCTCGCTGTTCTCACACCTTGCGGCTGTGATGTGCGTGGCTTTGGTGTGTTTTTTGGTGGGCGGGTTCGCATTGCTTAAAGGCCCTTTCTGCTGTACGGTGGTCGTCTCCCGTTTTGGAAACACTGAGGTAGTAGTGAAGTATTCCCTCTCTCTGGAGCCCATCCGTCTCGTGGTTGCTGCAGGTGTCCGCTCACACTGGCCGAAACCAAGATCCCCTGACGCAGCCTGCAAATTTAGGGACAGGCGAAGCATTTCCTTCCACCCTGTCTTATTCCCGTAGACGCCCGAAGCGCCAGACCGAGACCTGTTAAAGCCACGCCTTGGGTTCTGGAACACCTACGCATCTGTACAGTTCGCTACCACTCACGAGAAAAAAACACGGCAATGCTAACATTCAAAAGCTTGGATGAGCGGAGGGGCGCATTGGCACTTCTGGCCTCGATGAGGCTGAGGGTCAGGGTGTAGGATTGATGCATGTACTCCTGTGTTTCCTGAACTGGTCTCCACCTAGAAATGTACAAGGCTGTTGTGGGACTTTGCAACATCAACTGATGCGGTTTGGGTATTCAGAGTCGCTTTGTTCACCGACTGTTGGTGGTGGCGACAGACTCCGAAAACAGCATGTGGTAACGTGGTGGCTCTCGTTATCCACACCAGGGAGTAAAAGTGTAAACAGCACAGCAACTTCCCCGTGCCATCCTCGTCATTTCTGCGCGCCCATCTCAACCCAACATGCTTCCCACCACGTCGCCAGGAAGTCGGCTATCCGAGCGAACGCCACCTGTCTGGGGCCCATCAGGTGTTTCCTTGTTTCGAGCCTTTTGAGGGCCCCATGAAGGGCCCTGCTGTGTGGCTGCACCCTATAACTGTGACTATGCATATGGTTACTACTACTACTACTACTACTACTACTACTACTACTACTACTACTACTACTACTACTACAACTACTACTACTACTACTACCACTACTACTACTAGTTACTAGCTATTCATACTTCAGACTAGTGGCGAGTCATGTTTGTTTATTGTGAATCAACTGATCAATGACCATCGCATTGCTGTTGCTTTTTGATTTGTTATTGTTTCTTGTTAGTCGGACGATCACCACTACTTTTATGCATCACTGTTGCCAAAACCATTGCGAGTACGATTGTTATATTTATGACCATGACTCGTTCGGTGATTTTGACTGCGAAATTTCGAACTCCACTCCTGTGACGAAACTCTTTTTTTAAGTGCATTGCGTTTTTCATTGCTGATGCTATTCTTATTCGTATGACTGTGACTCTTGTTCACGCCGCTTACAATTCCTGGATGTTCAGGAAAAGCCGTGTGCAGTTTGTGGGGTTGCAGGACGGGATGCGTGTCGAGTGCAAGCCCGCCGAACCGCAAGGCTACGGCTCTGCCATCGCAGCTGGCAGCTGGTCCCTAGCTGGCCTCTTGCTTGAGGCGACTATTGGGACTATTGGGGGTCTTCTGGGGGCTTTGGGTTGCTTATGCTGTCTAGCAGGAGATGGCCGCCGTGCAGTGCCAACCTCAGGAGACCCAGGGCTGGTCAATTCCAGGTTGAGCCCAAGTAGAATGGCGGGATATTGCGGGATAGGTTGAGAAGTGAGGTGCTCCCGGAGCCTTGTGCAAGTCATGTTGTTCAACCGGGTGTCAAAAAGAGAGAGGCAGGTTGGCATAAAGTTCCGCAAACCGAACGCCCCTATTCCAGAAATCCGTCGATATCCGCGGAGGAACCATGTCATGTCATTAGCAGGGGGCATTTCTTCTTGAGGGATCCACGACGCATGGGCTCTCATTCCCATTCGGCCCATTCGTGTGTGCTGGTTGATTGGCTTTGTTCGGCGGTTCTCATGTCTGCATCCTGCAAGCTAAAGAAGCCTGCTTGATGCCCCCCTACACTGGTACGTGGTCTTGGAGCAACGACTGTAGCGACAGCTCTAAAGGAGTTGTTGTGTGGCCTGGCTCGATGCAGAAGTTTTTGCAGCTCGTGCACTTGCATCGAGAACGCTTGGTGACCCCTAGGCCTCACTAGGCCTGCCACAGCCGAGCACCCTAAACATGGCAACATGGTATTCTTGCTCAGTGCAAGAATCAAGGCTCGAAACTCGGAATTGAGAAACTCTGAAGTCCGAACGGCGTCCATGGCAGATGGCCGATTTCCTGAGGCCAGGTGTTTGTTCGACGTGTGGTTTGAGTCTGGGCAAGGCTTCCGGATTTCTTCCCCGTGTTGAGTGGGGGTGTGGCTTGGGCGGGCCTTTATTGGGGCAAAGTCTTCCTGGAGCAGGTGTTTCCAGAGGTCGGCCTCAGGGCGCCTTTGAGGTCTAAAACGTGTGTAACTGCTATGTCCTGCGCGCGGCGTTCTACGGTCTCACGGGCCCGAACAGGGTGGCGGCAAGATTGCCAACTCTCCAAGCCTAGCGACATTCAACCGAGGCCCCGATCCTTCACCCCTCCTAGTATACCGACTATACCCCCTAGCCTAAACCCAAACCCTAAAACATCCTACACTCCGAACATCTCCGAACCCTATACAGGCAGAACAGGCAAACCAAAGGCATCTTCTTCGCCTCTTGCCCCGCTTCTTTGGCTTGCAGCTGGCGCCGGCCCGAAGAGGTGACATTCCGGTTCCCGATGCGTGCAGTATTCCCACTTGCAGGTTGTAATAGCAAAAATGTAGACATGAGAACATGCCCGAGCCATTTCGCAGTCCAGCTTGCTGACCAGGATTCTCAATCCCCCCCCCCCCCCGCTCTGCCAGGCCTCTTCACAAGTGACCTAAGAGAGACACTGAAGTAGGCACTGCTAGGGCTGCTAGGGCTGCTGGCTCCTTTAGGCACTCCCATAGAATCCTTTGCCGTGTATCTCGTCTGTTTCGGGGGGTTAAATAGGGTTCCTTGGGCATCTCTCGGCCATGGATGCCATGGACACCCCAGCCGACCTCACGCTCAAAGATGGCCTCCCTGAGGCGCCAAAGTGCAGGGATAAAGAGCGAACCTCTGAAGACAAAACAAAACACAACGAAAGGGAGGGGTGGACACCAGGGCGGGAGGGGGGGGGGGGGGGCGTAGGTGCCTTCACCACCCCACCCCCCCCCCCGGTAAATGATAAACCCTGCCTGCCCTAAACCCACCCTAAATTTGAAACCCTAAACCTTAAACCCTAAACCCTGAACGCTAGAAGCTAATCAAGGTTTGGGGCAAAATGGTAGGTTTACGGTTTCCACTCTCCCCCCTGTGGTTCGTGCCGGGTTTACGGTTCAGGTTTCAGGGTGAAAGCGGTTAAGGTTTCGGGTCTACCCTTCTCCCTCATTGGTGGGTTTAGGGCTTAGGGTTCAGGGTTTGGGGTTTAGCCTCAGGTTTCTCTGTCCGCCCCTCCGTGGTCCGTGGTGGTTTTAGGGTTACGGAACGCGGGCGCAAAAAAACCCTAAACCCCAACCCCAACCCTCCAACCACACCAGGTGGGGATTCAATCTTTCAGGCCTGTTCCCAAACAGATCCTCCACGTACTTCTACAGCCGCCCACGATCCATGTCATTTGGTAAAAAGGTTGGTTGCCGTTCTTGTGAAAAGGCGGAGACTGACCCGGGTTCTCCCGCCGGCGAGGGCAGAGGACGGAACTTGGAGTGCAGGGTTCAGGGATTTGAGCTCACCTTGTCACCTGAAGCAGCAAAGATGGGGGCCCGCAAGCTAACAGCCCCAACCGCTCCAAGAAAGGAATCTGCATCGACGAAGCTGATGGTCCGGATTCCCCTAGCTACGTGGCCGCCAAGAGAGGTTGAGCGGGCATGCAGGGCATTGCTTGTGAAATGGGTTGTCGTAGATGCTCCCCGACCTTCAAGCGCATGTGTCAGCAAGGGGCACTAAAGCTAGGTTGTTTTTGAATTTCGAGAACTCGTCAACTTGCTTCCATAGAACATGCGAAGTCCTTGCTCGGTCTGCTCGGTTGCTGCGACAGCTGCCGCTGCTGCTGGTGGTGCTGCTGTACTCCTTGATCTGCACGAGCTTGACCTCACGACCCAATGTGGTGCGGTGCCATTCTGTTACCTCTGAAACATGGCTGTTTAATATCGGTACGGTACGGTATTGCTTTACAACGGTATGCTGCGGTATGTATTGCGTGGTATTGCTGGCGTTCGGCACAGTCCGGTTCGGTACTGCACGGCACGGTCCGGTTCGGTACTGCGGATCACCACCCACCGCTCCCTCCAGCCACCCCCGCAGACCCTCCTGCCACCCTCCGCCCACCCATCCTCAGCCCCCTGCCACCGAACCCGAACCCTTCAGACCAGCACCCTCGCCACCCTCCTCCACCCTCGCCACCTAGCACCCTCCAGCCACCCCCCCTCCAGCCACCAAGCTCCAAGCTCCAGCCACCCACCCTCCAGCCACCAACCTCCCTCCAGCCACCCTCCAGCCACCCGCCCAGCAACCCACCCGCCCTGCCTTCGGCCGGCCGGGTGGAGGGTGGGTGGCTGGAGGGTGCGGAAGGGTTGGGCTGGAGGGAGGGGGTGGGTGGCTGGAGGGTGGGTAGTTTCGGTTCGGATTGTTTTCGGTACAATACTTTCCTGCACGGTTCGGTGCGGTACGGCAAGCTTCCTGCACGGTTCGGTGCGGAACGGTAAGCTTCCTGCACTGTTCGGTGCGGTACGGCAACGGTTCGGTGCGGTACGGCGGAATTGTATTGTTGAAACACCCATGCTGAAAGCAGATTCAAAAGATCATGCTACACAGGTCTCACACCCGCTTAGGTTCATGTGCAGTATTATCCTTGAGGCACAGGCTTAGCCACGAACGATGTCGCAGGCATCATCGGCTACGCGTATGCGGGGTTGATTAATGGGCAAGTCGTGTTTTGAGCGCAGCTTCTTGGGCGAAATGTCTGTCGTCTCAGGGCTCCTGCAAGACTATAGGTCCTGAAGCCAGAGTCACGATCATGCTACACTGGTCACACACCCGCTTAGGTTGGGATCCCGACCTCCCCCCCCCCCCATGTCAAGTGAAGCATGTGCAGTTTTATCCCTGAGGCACAGGCCCAGCTACGGACGATGTCGCAGGCACAGGCCCAGCCACGCACGATGTCGCAGGCATCATCGGCTACGGGTATGCGGGGTTGAGTAATGGGCAAGTCGTGTTTTGAGCGCTAGCTTCTTGGGCGGAATGTCTGTCGTCTCAGGGCTCCTGCAAGATTATAGGTCCTGAAGCCAGAGTGACCAGATTAAAAGATCATGCTACACAGGTCACACACCCGCTTAGGTTGGGATCCCGACCTCCCCCCCCCCCCCCGCCATGTCAAGTGAAGCATGTGCAGTTTATCCCTGAGGCGCAGGCCCAGCCACGGACGATGTCGCAGGCACAGGCCCAGCCACGCACGATGTCGCAGGCATCACCGGCTACGAGTATGCCGGGCTGATTCAATGGGCAAGTCGTGTTTTGAGCGCAGCTTCTTGGGCGAAATGTCTGTCGTCTCGGGGCTCCTGCAAGAATATAGGTCGGATAAGATGGAGTGAAATTCGTAAGTACAGTCACACAAGTTGGCACAGCGCGACGTACACACGCCTCCATGCGCACGCCTCCATGCGCACGCACCCACACACCCGGGCACGCACATAAGCACGCATGCGTGCATGCATTGGCGCTCGGACGCACAGACCCACGGGACCCACAGACCCACAGCGAGTACACCTGACATCTACGCATGTTTTATCAGCGTGGGTCAGCATTGTGGACGGCAAGCATCTGCAACCTGTTCCAAGCCCAACAAGCTGCGTGACTCCCTCTTCCCACACAACACCCCGTAGCCCCTGAAAGCTGCAAACCTCTAGGCCATGAGATAGCAAGTGTCCTTCGGCCCAATTATTTGACCCTCCGCGACTGTCAAGCAAAACAGAAGCCAGCACCAATGCGACGAAGGTGCCCTTCCTGACCTGCATCGCCAGAACAGCCCCTTCGAGCGTCCAGGCACAGGGATGCGTCTTGGAAAACTGAGCTTTAGTGTTTGGGGCTGCTGTTGATGAACTGTAGAGGGTGTTTTCTAGTGGAACAACACGGGGCTGGACTGGACTCGGTGTCGGCCATTGCAGACTTCTTAAGGGGGTTGATTTGTGATCCGGTCTGTAATCACAGTTACGCATCGAAAGATGAACGGGATCATGCCTGAGACCTCTAAGCCACAAACATGCCCCCTGTTGGAGGGGCAGTTCAAAACACATTTCAAACCGCGGCTTCTCCCCTTCTCATTAAGGTCACACAGAGAAAGCTTCGAGCGAGTCCTCAGCCGGTCCCTGGCCTGGCTTTGGGGAGTTTAGTCTTAAGACTCTGAGAACTCTGGCCTACAAAGGGTTTTCCGCACTTCAGCGTCCTTTCGACGCTGGTGTAGGGGATGAGGTTTTTCTTTTTTCTTCCTCCTCGGGTGCCTCGGGTGCTCTCCCCTCTGCTAGAATCGAGAGCAGTTCGACTTGCGGTGGGGGTGTCTAGCTTGCTGGTGCTGTCATCCGGATGGAGAGGCCGCGATAAAGGATTCCATGGTGATGCAAAACCGCCAGCTGTCTTTGGTGGACCTTGCGTCGTGTTTCTGTTTTTGGGCAGCTATGACTGTGATGCCATGACTTTTTGTGCACATTCTGCAGCTGACCACATGCGAAAGTTCAATGTAGACTCAGTCCTGCGAGACTTCCGCCCTAACATTTGCAGGCCTACCTGTACTTGTGATCTTGAAACCCGACATCCGCAGAACGCCTATTTCATTTTCATCTTCAGCCTGAAAGTCGAAGCTTAGGCCTGGGACTGCCATGTCGCTCTGCGCACCCTGGATGAGCGTTCATGGCCTCCCTGTGTTTACAGGGAGTTCTAGCATGGGGAGATCGTTGTACGCAGAAGAGTCAGACTGGAGTTGAGGTGCCCCGGGCTGTTCTGTGCATGGAATCTTGCTGTGGCATCCGTTTTTGCGTTGCAAAGGTAGGAGAGGACGAGTGGGCCTCCCTTTGCTAACCACTTCCCCGCTTAAAGCAACTGGCAATGAAGAACTGATTCGTCTTCTGCTGGGCCATGTCCACCGGAGTCCACCGTTCTGGACTTCGACTATGGTCGTTTACGTGGTCTATCACCAGGAACACGCCAACAGTCGAACAGTGCAGAACCGTGCTGTCCAGCACTCGTCACATAACCTAGCCCTGACAGCAACAGGAATTGTCGGAAATACGTTCGTGATACAGAGGGGTCTCTTTTCCTGGGCGGAGTAATCATATGTGTGTGCCAGCCATGCATGTGTGCAAGACCCAAGGCAGAGACAGGCATGGGTGAGGACGCGGGCGTAAGCAAAGCATCTCAGGTCGTGGCTGCAATATCGGCGCATGGCTTCCAGCATTGTGAACACTAGTCGAAGTAAGTCCTACACACCTCAGGGGATCGCCATGCAAAGAGTAGGCCAGTTGGCGAACAGGACAGCATGGTCAGCTTCATCCGCAACTGCATGAGCAGTCACTTGGGCCTCAAATGGCGGGGAGCTGCCAAAGCCAGCGAAGCTAAAGGCTCTGTTCCTGCTCGTGCATCCTATAGTCTTAAGTCCATGGGCCGCCTGACTTACCTTGTCTCATGATCTGATTTCGAGAATGGCAAGTACAAACCAAAGAGTTATAGTTTCCGGATGGTGGCCAACGGGACTTCTTTAAATAGACAAAGACATCATCAAGGGCATTCGGTTATGTCCAGTTTGGAGACTGCTTCTGTGTTGGTCGTGCCTTTGTTCCAGGCATCTCGGCAGAGGATCAGGGTTGTTGGCGCAGGGTCTATTTCTCTGAAGGCTGCTGCGTCTTTGACTAGTTCCACACCACAGAAAATGCACAGGCATGATGATGCTAAGTATGATGTAGGGGCTGCCTGGCTGACATGCGAGGGCTTGACGCCTCGACAGGTGCTGGCCAAAGGCATGCAATTTCCCGAAGCCCTTGGAATCCTGATCCGTTGGCTTCTCAGGCATCCTCCAACCATTCGGGCAAACCGTAGATGAGCTGCATCGGCCCTTCTGCAGCCATGGGGGGGGGGGGGGGGGGGGCATGTAGAACTGAGAGGGTACGTCCTTTTTTGCTTTTGAGAGGGCGCATTCTTTTTTCTTTCGCTTGGGGATGCTGGACAAGCTACTGCATGGACAGAAGCAGCTAGGGCGGCTAGGCCCAGGACTGTTTCAGTGGACTTACGAAAGCCAAACAGTTTGACACTTCGTGCTTCAGGTATGTCTGGAACTTGTCCGAGACAATGAGCACCAAAGCTGCAGGTTTATGCCCCATGCTAGCGGAAGGCCCCAAGCAACCACGAGCTCAGTCTGGGGATGACATGTTTATGTGGTCTGGCAAATCATGTCTTCTTCGCCAGTGAGGTAGGTTATGAAAGGAGCCACTTTTTTGACAGGGATCCATGTCCAAACATTGGCTAGTCATCCTCTGCTGATTCCATTTTCGTCCGACCTGCTGGACCCACCGTCCGAACTCGGCTGCCTAAGATGCCAAGCCTTCCAAAAAGAACACCGGCATTGACCTGGACACACAAAGCTTCAAGCCCAAATCCAGACCCGGAGCCCTTAAACCCTGGCAACAACATGGCGTGAAGTGCATGGCGTGAAGTGCTTGAAGGCTTATTGTAGTAACATGTTGCACCCAGCCACCGTCAACTTACTGTTGGTTAGTAGGGAACGGGGGAATGAGGTACCCTAAATCCCCTTATATATATATATATATATCTTTTAAGGGTACCTCATTCCCTGATTCCCTACTAACCAACAGTAAGTCAAGCACTCCGAGGCGCCATCTCCCAGGCAGGTCGCGCCAGGGTTTGCCATGGTGGGCAGCACTAGTGGCGGTGGCAGTTAGATCGGCGAAGCGTTTAGGGTTTAGGGTTTAGGGATTGGGGGTTTAGGGTTTGGGGTTTGGGGTTTGGGGTTTGGGGTTTAGAGAACATGTTGTGCAGTCAGAAGTCAAATAAAATACGTGGAGACTAGGGGCGGGCCCTGGGGGATGTTGTTTGTTGTGCACTCTCTCTGGTCCATGCTTTGCTAGCGCTCCTGAAATAGCCATGCTGCATAAGCCCTGCTTTTTGCCAGGATGTGGAAAGCCATTCTGGGCAGCTGGCTCACCAGGCCGCACTCCGTGGCCTCTAAGTCCTTAAGGGTGTCGATGAGCTTCCCTGATGAGAAGAGGAAAGGAAGAGAGCACTGGTTCTACGGGCGTGTTGCTGCCACTTGAGGTGGTTTAGGCTCCGCTGGGCAAGCAACATACACTTGAAAAGGCAGGACACGGACCCCGGGCCCTGAAATCTCTAAGTCTCTAAGTGGCCGCAAAGCTACTGGTGTCGGACCGAAGTTCTTAAACAGAATCATCCGACATGGCCCTGGCAACCACCCTATACCCACTTTCAGGCTCTAAAAGCATTAAGCCACTCCCTGTGAGCGGCAACCGTGTGCTTGGTGGTACGTACCAGGCTGAATGTTGTGTGCAGAGAATGCAGAGGCCCCACGCTTGACCCGTGGATGTTGATCGTAGAAACGAGCCATTGCCGATTCAACCACACTCTTTAGGCTTGTGTACGGATTGCTTGCAGACAGGCTTTGCACTGAGCAGCGGCTACAACACATACTTTTTATACATGAGTCGACGCTACTATATACCCCGGCCAAATCCGGCATTGCCCGTTGTCCTTCGTGAGGCCGCTTTGGTCTCTGAGCTTCGTCAGGATTTAAACCGGACCTCGGACCAGGTGGGGAAGCTTAGGGATTGTTTAGCGGTTCGAAAGATTGCGTATCAAGGGTTTGGGTGTGTGGACATTGGCTTCCAGAAGTTTCTGTTGGCTTGTTTTCTGGCCTAGGGGTGACATTAACACAACTTTCGTGATCGAAACTTAGGAATGTGTTTTGTGTTCATTGTGAACTGGCCTCAGGTTCCTGCTCTGCGAATTTCCAAAATCTCCAGCGAGCCTGCGTGCAACGAACAAGCCTCGGGCCGTCAGCCTCCACGTCAGGTCGCACAAGTGCAGACGCTGCTAGAGGCTACAAAAGCACCTTGGATGACCTGGGCACGAACTTCGAGTCCATGGCTTGGGCCACATGAAGAGTTCAGAATCTAGAAGAGGGGGGTCGGCCTCACATGTGCCTCCTCCTGTGCCTCCTCCTGCTTTTAGTGCCCTCTGCCCCCACATTTGAAGCCTGGCTTCGCTGCTGCATGCAGCCTTGGAGGCGCTCGCGCTCTCTCTGTCTCTCTCGTTCTGTCTGCGTCTCCGTCTCTGTCTCTCTCCGTCTACGTACAAATACATAAATACACACATGTAAATAAATATATAAATAGATATATAAATCAATAAGTATCTATATATATATATATATATGTGTATATATATATAAGGACAGATTCGGTCTAATTATCATCCTTGTCATATACCACGTATTGGATTTTAATGACAAATAAATTTAGATAAGTATGCATTGATATTCTTCTTATTCTTATGCTTATTATCATCTTCCCCAAGACCAGAAGCCACAGGCGGAGAAGAATGCCTTAGAGACGGAGCTCCACAGCCTGAAGCCAAAGGTCGGAGAGTGCCTTGGGCCTTGCACCAGGGGGGTTTTGAGTTGCATGAGATGGGGCGAAGTCTGGGCTCATTGCTTGGCTTGGTGAGGTCGGTGATGGTATGTAGGTGTTCCCCAATGGTCCTCGGGGATCAGGGTGGGATGCTGTTACTGGAGGGTCATACTTCTCGAAGGACACAACCCGAAGCCGCCCTGGAGGGCTGGAGGTTTGCGAGGGTCCTGAGGGCACGGCATGTTCTTCACGAGCCTTCCGAGCCCTCACTAAAACAAACTCCGAGGTTAGACGAGAGGACGGTTGTGGTCACCGAGGCCGTGCAGGACAGTCTCGTCACACTAGACCAAGCCTGTTAAGCCGGTCATTCGTGTACACACTGACAATCGCATAGGTTATGCCATGGCTGAGCATAAGAAACATGCCATTTCGTGGCAATCCTTGGCACTTTGAAGTGAGAGCCCATCCTACAAGTCATACAAAAAGGCTAGGTTTCAAGGTCACCGTGTGCATGCTGAGGAAAACGGCCCAGCGTAGCTTCGAACCATCGGAAGCATGGGATCCACAGGAGCTGCAGCCCCGCCTCAAGGAGACGAGGTGCAAACTCGCGAGGCCAGGCGGACCATTGGACTTTCGAATCCATTCAAGGATCTAAACCCTAAACCCTAAACCCTAAACCCTAAACCCTAAACCCTAATGTAAGCTGTTGAGTTCAGGATGGTTTCGGGGTGAGATGGTGAGCGTGTTGAGGATCTAGAGCTTCAGGATTGAAGGTTTGGGTTTGGTCGCCCCTTCTCCTTCAAAGCTGAGCAGTGGAAGTCGACTTGTCGGGGTGGGGGTTCTTTTTGGATATGTTTTTTTGGTTTTTTTGGGTGTTTTTTTTGGTTTTCAAAACCCTAAACCCTAAACCCTAAATCCTAAGCCGATTTGAGACTATTGAACCTGTGTGCCTCGCCTGGCTTGTCCGAGTGTGAGCGATTAAACCCTAAATCCTAACCCTAAACCCTAAACCCTAAAACCCTAAAACCCTAAAACCCCAAAATCCCAAAATCCCTAAAACCCTAACACCCTAAAACCCTAAAACCCTAAAACCCTAAAACCCTAAAACCCTAAACCCTAACCCCTAACCCTATACCCAAAAACATACCCTAAACCCAAAAACCTACCCTAGCCCCACAAACATACCCCAAAAAAACAAAAAACACCCAAAAAAAACCTGGCTCCCATTTTGTCGCATCATCGAAGGTGTGAGGAATCGAAGTTTGAGACGGATCGAGACGTTGCCCAGCTCCGCCTCTTGCTTGACACAGAGACTCTCTCTTGCTGGGCTCGGGTTGACTTGCGTCGTAACGCTCAACCTCATGTTGGGGTCCTGTTGTCATCGGCCCAGGCGCAGCTCTGGAGCACGTGAAGACCGACATCGATGAGTGGGACAAGATGCACGAAGTCCTCGTGCAGTCCATCAATGGCAGCTGAAGTGCATTTATACTCGGGCTTCGGAGTTCGTCTTTGGATGTCCGTGAAATGCCACATGACAGCTCAGATCTTTGCTTCTTAGAAGTGCCAACTAAATAGCTGCTCTTGCTGGACTTATGAGGCTCATGTCGGAGGAACGAAAGTTGCCGTATGGTTTCATGGGCAGGACGCATGTAGGCCCTTAAGGGGCCCGAGATCTTCGGGTTCAACGCATCAAGCTCGACACCTGGGAATTTGTGCCTACTGCGCAGCCCAGTTGAGCCGGGTTGAGAAGGGTCGGGCTGAGGGATGTGGAGGACTTCAAGTTCAAGCGCAAGCCTTATGCCTGAAGCCTTCGAGGCAACAAGCAGGGTCTCGAGAACCGGCTCCAGGAGCCTTGCATCTTTTCGACATGGCGTCCGAGCCCGGAAGACATAGTGAAGACATGGGGTGCAGAGAGTTCTTGCCTGGTCCTGCGGAAGGAAGTCCACATCTTGATCCGGGACGTGAAAGAGGATAAGAAAGCCACGGAAGCCTTTGGCAGCCAATTGGAGGGCAGGCACGCCCTGGAGAGTTTGAGGGCCACGTGGAGTCTGGCCTTGTCGGCTCCCTTGCCTTTTTCTCCGTTGCAGTAGCTGGAGCCACGAGACTCCGGAATTGGACAAAACGCATGCAAACCAAGCCGAAACATCCCTAAACTTCCTAAACTCGAGTAAACCAAAATGCTGGCAGGATGCGATGCATCGAGGACAAAGCCCACGCACCTCAGACAAGAATTGGTGTCCTCTCAAAGGTTTAGGGTAACGGTTTGGGGTCTCGGGTACCGTGGAATCCAAGTTTCTTTGAGATGTAGACCTTCCCAGGAGTCAGAGAAGAAGCTCCAAGAGCATGCAGCAACTTGGCTTGCGGGAGCCACGAGGTACTGGTACTGGTAGGGGACTTGCCTTTGTAGCCCTGCAACACGAAAGCCACTGCATGATTCTGGCATCGTGTTTTACCTGCTTCAGCCAGTTCTCCACACCAAGAAAGGCTCAGTACACCTTGGAACGAAAGGAGAAGCATCTAGCGTCATCCTCGGCAGCGACAAGCTTGAAAGGGCGAGCCGAGGCAAACCGGATGCACAGAAAATAAGATAGCGCAGCCATCACTTGGCCTTCTTGTTGCTGCGAAGCAGGAGAACTGGTTCACAGCGACACGTGCTACTGTGTAGCTACAGGTGGGGGGAATCACAGATGCCATGTCCAGGCCATGGAGAAGAACCATGAAGAGATGAAAGACAGGCCACGCGCTCCACCGCCTCGGTGGCCTGTCGATGCTGTGCCATGCCATGCTCGTAGGTTGAACAAAGCTGACGTGGCAATCACAGACTACCGGGTTCTCGCGGCTGAGAACAAAAGGAGACTTGACCGAACGCACTTGGCGGCGTGTGTCACGTGGTTTCGGGGCGATGTTTGGGCTTGCAGCCGGACCTCAATTAAGCAGTTGCAGATTCACCCTCAAGCTCCCCGAGTAGTTTTTGTGTCCATGCGTGGGACGATCGAACCTTCTGCCCGATGCAGTGCTCTGATCAGGTGAGCCGTGTTCTTTGAGATTCTGTTGCATTGTTGGGCAGTTTTCCGGTGATTTCTTCGGCTGTTCTTCTGGTGTTCTGCCCTTACTGTCCGAGAACTACTCCCCGATGATTTCAGGAACATAGCGAAGCTGCTCGAGGTTGTCTCGAGTCCAGCCGCTCGTCTGACGGCCACTGGGAGCTTTTCCCGTATACAGTCTTTGCACCCTTGGCTAGCTTACTCGTCAAGGGTTCTGTGCGAGAACCCACGGGGTCCATGTTGTACCATGCAAAGAGCGATTTCTCGTCTACACGATTATTGGTGGAATTGGTTTTGCGATTGCGCGAAAGAACAGAAGGATAGGTGCTAGGTGCCTCACCAGCACCACCTCCAATTGCCAAGTTAAGCGAGATTGCTTGCTTAGGATTCTCCGAGTGTAGGTCAATTGTACTTCCTGGCGCTGGCTGACATTCACAGAACCAAGGACGTCCTTGTCAACCTAGAGGCTTCTTTGCGCGAAGTGACGAAAATCAGTCAGCACAACAAGCAGGCAACGGACTGATCTTTGGCAGCTGGCCGGTGGGTAGGGGGGGGGGAGTTGCGAACATGAACAAGTACCTCAAAGGCCCCCCCCCCCCAACAACCAGAGAAACTTACAGTGTGGGGTAAGCTCAGCAGCATCTGAGTCATCTTGAGCCTTTCTTACTTGCTGCCATCGAAGAGGTAGTGATTGACCAAGATTGTACGTCCGTGCATGGTAAGCGGTCTAATTCTCACCGAGACCCCATCCCAACAGGCCATCACCACGCTGAACACCAAATGCAGCGAGCTGTCCCAGCAAGAGGAAGAGGCGGGGTCTTTCTCTTGACAGAAACAACCCCTGCCAACGCTTCCTCCTTCGGGGTTTCAAGCACTATGCAGTGCAGGAGGGGCTGTTGGTTGCCAGCATGCGAATCGTCCATACATCTCCTGACGGCAGCTACCAAGGTAGTCGAAGGTCATGACTCTGCATATGCGGAAGGAATCAGGAGTCATATCTGAAGGCGCCAGGTCACCAATAGCTTCACCCATTGGTTGTCCATAGGGTCCATCATGAGAGCAGGTGACCTCCAAGTCAAGCAAAATGTGTTTTGTGCAACCCCTCCAGAAGGCGAAGTGACTTAGCACCGTTTTCCAACACAAGGCAGCTTGCACTGTGTCACTATGCACTTGCCTGCAAAGGCACAGAAAAACACGGAGCCGCTCGGCAACCCTCTGCGCCGTTGAGGGCCCCACACCCGAAAGCCAACCAAAGTGCGTAATCATGTCGATGTGTCAAATTCTTCATGTTCTTCGATGCGGGCTAACAAGGCGGAAAGTAACCTACTGCTGTACAAGGTTCCTGAATCGCGAGATGCATCGGATTTGCATTGGTTCACATGCATGAGTTCGAGACCCTTCTCAAACCCTACCTTCACGACGAACCATACCTAACAATGTTCCTTCTCCAGATTCACAAATTCATAAGCAGCCCGACCGTCGAACCCTAAACCCTGAACCCCAAACCTTGCCTGCCTTGCGCGAGTGTGAGGGCCGAAACCCGAAACCCGAAACCCTAAACCCTAAACCTAGGCACCTCGGAGAGCAAGTCCTTCAGCTGGGCAAGCGAGCCGGGCGGATGGAAAACGTCTTGGGCCTGGAGGAGTTGGGCAAGGACCTACTACAGGGGGTCGGGAATACTTCCTAATAGCATTTCCCTTATGGCCCCTTGGTGATTATACTATCATAACCCCCAGAACCCTATTCTAGGTATGAAGGCCGTGCTGCAACTCCTTGGGGATTTCAGGGCTTCTAAGGGTTTAGGGCTTAGGGTCGTTTTCTCCAAGGGCAGTATACTGCCCGGGGCTTCTAAGCATTCTTCTGGGAATTTTGGGGCTTCTAAGGGTTCAGCACATGACGACGCTCGACGGGTCCTTTCTGAATCGTGGTACTAGTAAGCCGATGTGGACGCAGACGTCTTCTTATGTTCGAGGTGCATCAAGTTTTGCCACGCCAAATCACTTGGGAGTGGCCCGGAATGCTTGTGCTCGTAGGAACCAGTGATTGACGACAGTTGCCTATTGTCAGGGAAGAAAAACGTGTGAGCGGTAGAAAATGATTGGAAGCGTGGTGGGTGTCACGTTTGTTGTGAGTGAATAGGTTCCCGCATGGGAAACCTGGAATCTGAAATTGAGGTCGGAAGCCCTTACGACGAGTGTTTCAATGAGATTCAACGGGCGCGACGTGATAGCAACAGGGTACCTCTAGAAGATTGAGCGAGTTTTGGAACAAAGACATGTATGATCAACACCTACCATGAATAACTGAGGTTGATTTGACACATCTTATGCATTTACACTTATCGAGGCCCTCCTTCGCTCTGAACGTGTAACCAGATTTACATTCATGAGGATGTTTCCTGATGCCGCAGGACGGCCATGACGATCAGAAAACTGGCGTGGTTTTCAAGAGCGGCATCCTCTTGACGGAGCAGTGCCCAAGCCGCAGTACCAGGTTGTTCCTGGAGTTCCAGATGGCCCAGGCTGTCCTTGGTCAGCAGGAACGATCCCTGCATACGACAGATCCGGCTATTCATTGAAGTCGATGACGGGTATGCGTGGTTCAGAAAAAAAGTGTTCATGGGTTCATTTCTGGTGCTATCTTCAAGTTGAGACATTCGCAGCAAGAGTAAATGAATCTTGGCTTGGACTACAGCAGCTCGCCCTCGTGAACTGGGATAGAGATTTCAACACTGTTGAGGCATCAACAAACTTTTGGGGATCACCAAAGATATTTCAGGATCCAAAATCTATTTCCCGGAAGGAGATATAAAGCCGGGAAGGCAGGCAGGAGGGAAGGAAGAAGGGGAAATGAGCAAGGGGGGCAAGTACGAGGAAGGAAGGAAGGGACACGAATTGCTGGAAACGCTCATGAGTCCGTCCCCGTTATACGAGCATTGTGTTTGCAAGTGGGGTCGGGAGGCTACGCCCCCCCCTCGACCCTCCGTCATGCCGCCGCAAGCATGGGCTGCAAACACGCGATGACCTCTGAATTCTTACGAGCACGGTGTTTGTATCGTGCTTCATGTGTAGGAAGTTTGTTTATGTGTAAATATTGTTCGGATTGTGTTTAGGCCGAAATAGGAAAGTTTTTGATCTTAACACCAACGACAACATGCCTCAGCCAGCGGACCTGCAGCACACGACTCGTGCATATGCCTAGGCAGATTGCCGCTTTCCAGAAGACTTTCACCGAGTTCGACTTGGATGGCTCCAACACAATCAGTGTTGGGGAGCGATGCATCGACCAAGAGTTGTGATGTTACTGTGCGGGGTTTTTTTGGGCCTCGGATCGACAGTCAGGGAACTTCAAGGGCTTACACACATCTCATTTGCATGCCATCACGGATCCATTTCCCTTATCCCTTTTAAAAAGTCCAAGGCACCGCCAATGGCCTGAAAAAGTATCAACCGTGCTGCAAACAAGCTGTGCAGCCGAGGGAAGTCTTGGTAAGGCACAACACAGCAGAACGTGTTTTGAGGCGGCTCCCGCTTCGTGAAGATTGCAAATAAACACCCGACAGGAGTTGGACGCAGTCTTACACCAAATGGGTCTGGAGCCTCCCATGGACATCGTCTACGCCATGCTGGAGGATTGTGTGTTTCGTGGGGAATTCGGAGAGCTCATCGGAAGTTAGTTTCTTTAGTTGTTTCAGAGGGTCGTTTCTGAGGGCGTAAGCAGGATCTATCCTCAAAGATGAATCGCAAGCGCTGGCGACTCTTCGTGTAAGTATTTTGAGAAGACTGCCAGAAAAAGGGTGGCAAACTCGTTTGACTGCATAGCCCAGACCAACAAGGGGTGATGACCATGGTTGCGCATATGCGCCAGAAGATGGTCAGGCTACATGCGTGGTGCAGCCTGCCTCTGAGCTCCTGCATAGCCGAAACCAGTGAAGCCTGTCACGCTCACAGACTTCATGGCAAAGCGCCCCGGAGGCCATCGACATTGACAAGAGCGGTGACATTGCTCCGTGGCTGGTAGTGCCGGAACGCAGGGTCTGACACTGAGCCGTAGACCTGCTATACCGCCCAAGCTCGGGACTTGATCTTGAAAAATCACCCGAGAAAAGCCGGGTTGCTTCAAGTTGCAAACCGATTTCACCACAGACGATGCTTTCGACACCTGAACACGGGGACCTGTTTAGAGGTGCGGGTGCACGACAGGTTGAAGCGTTTAGGGTCGTCGCGAACCAAAGTGACAGGGTTCAAGCTGAGCTTTGATTTCAGTACCTTGCAGTTGAAGGAAGGCGAGGTCCCATCCTTTTTGTGGAGGGGTGCAGTTGTTCGACGGAACTTTGGTAGGATACCCTCCTGACAAAAGGCATGGAAGACATCTGACAAACATGTGAATCTCGACATGTCAAGCGACTATTTCGAGCACGCCACACAAGGACTTCGATGAGTTCTGCGCCCTTTTGACCAAAATGCTCGGCCCTGATGGTAGGGTGGACATCGAGAGAATGCTTCGGAGCAGCCCGACCCTACGAGCATGTGTCAATATTGTGTTTGATGTGCCCATGTGTTTGATGTGCCTTTTCAATGGTGGAAAATACTGGTTTCGGGACCCCCCCCCCCCCCCCCCCGTGAAGCCTTGTTAAGCTGAGGCATGTTCGACAGCATGTCCTACGAAGCAAAGCAGCGAAAGGCGGATGCTCGCCTACGTTGCTACATCAATCTGAACCGATGCTTTGTCAGACTGCAGTGCTGAAATCTGGAATCAAGTAGACGACAAACATGCACAAGGCACCCACTTGAAACTAGCGACGGGACACAGAAACAGGCCCCAGCTTGAATTAAGATCATGAAGTTCAGAACATGTGTTGGAGTGTTGTTATTCGACCACTTCCTTTTGCCTAATGGACCGACACGTTACGAGGTATTGGTCAACAGGGTTGCGAATGCTGGAGAAGGTCGGTAATAGCCTTAAAGGAGCTATTTCCTCCGTGTGCTCCTGGATTTTGATTATTGGCGTGTGCAAGATCTGTGTAAGTCATTCGAACAGACCAGGCCCCCATGCGATTTTTCATGTACTGCTACACATGGAGCTATAGTTTTAATTTGGAGTCGTGTTGACAGGACAGACGCAGGAAGATGCTTGTGTCGGCACTGCAAAACTGAGCACATCGGCTCAGGTAGAGACCGTCATCCTGCACACGACCGAGCTTCGCGAACACAAGGCTTCCACCGCACCATGCGCACACAATGTCATATTCTTTCCATTCTTTCCTTTGGAAGAAGAAACAGGAAGAGAGAGCGAGAGAGAGAGCGGGCAACCCAATCACGCCCCGCCCAACAGCACTTTCCGGTTCATCGCTCAGCAGACCGCAGTGTCAACAGAGGCGCTAGCATCAAATGCACCTGTGTGTCACCGAGATGGGGGCACAGGCTCGAAGACTCCGAGCCACGCTTTCTTCTGCCACAGGAGGTGATCTATCAGGAGCAGTCGAAGCTGCATGAGGTGGGCGATCAAGTCTCGAACCTCCAGGCGCCAGAGCTCGGGGGGACCTGCCTTAGGTCCATCCTCTCTTAGATGCCTAAAGGCAGTGGCATGCAGTTGGGCTGAACTTGAGAACATCCTCAGCTGCCACCGCCGCCCTATGGTTCTTGATGGATGCCCCGCATCCCCCGAGACTCAGAGACCCTCGTGCACTTGCTCGGCTTTCTAGAATCATGGGCCATGCCAAGACCCCCTTAAACATCCTTAAGATGTCGAAGTCAGCCATTCAGGGTGGCTACGACAACTTGGCCGATGAAGTGAAAAAGCTTCGCCCCGCGGCTCAATTAGGGCAGGGAAGGCGCGTTCTTACAATTCTGGGGGATTGGGGTTGGGGGTGGGGGGTGTGCACAGTGTAATTATATCGTGTTTCTGTTGACGTGCGGTTGGCAGGCATGTTGCAGCCTTAGGACCCCCCCATTGCATGTGTGTGAGTGGCGGGGGCTCTTATGACGTACGTAGACATGTACAAGGGCCATAGCCTGTGCTGCACTTGCATGCTTGCATTCTTGATAAAGGGACCCGCATCCCTCACAGGTCCACGACCAGGCTTTGAGATGCATTCAGCTTCTGTCGGAGGCTAAAGGGTCCGGCTCGAGCTTGCAAAGAGGCAGCGCAGTAAGCCAGTAAGCAGCAGTTCGTCATCCAATCGGAATTCGTCAGGAAAACAGCCCTGATGGACGAATTTGCTTCAACCCCTAATCTGTTTGACTAATGAAACCCTAAACCCTAAACCAATGCCCTTGAAAACCTTAACTAAAGGCCCACAAAAATCGAATCCCAGGGCAAGGCTTAGACCTGAACCAGGAGCGCCTTGGACGCAAACACCCAGCGGCCTTCATCTTTTCGGTTTGAAGTCTGCAGTGTTATGTACGTAGCCAGGTAGCATTGGCTAGGTAGACGGGGAGGGGTATAGATGATGACAGATGGAAGCAACAGACAGACGAGACAGACATAGTGTAGGGGGTTCCGGTTGCGGGTTCAAAATTTCTTGGCCCTCGATGCATGTCCAGGAATCGTGGCCTGTTGGCCTTGCACTTGCAGTCTCGGAGTCTATGCCTCAACTTTGCACGTCGGGCAACAAATGGGGGGTTTACGAATATGGGGGTCGAAGCCAAGCTGGGCTTTTTTAGGTCCGGTACTGGTCCGGTTCTTTGAAAAAGAGCCACTCTCCTGGCATCCTCTCAGGGAGGCGGGCTCACCAACTGGTTTAAAAGGCCTCACCACATCCTTACGACACTAGCGGACCACCAGAGCTCCTCAAACAGTCACTTGATCTGCGCGCTACGACTGACTTGTCGTCTTGTTGGGGGTTTCCTTTTTGCAGCACGAGCTCGAACCTTGGGAGCACTAGTCTTTGCTTCGGGTTGTGCCTTGTGTTCTGCAAGACCACCTTAAACCCATAAAATTTCAGCAGCACCGCTCCTTACAAGGTACTGGCGGGGCTTCTCACGCGGTTTGAAGGAGACGAGGAAGACGGTACATGCCGAGGGGGAGGAGGTACCGCTTCCTAGCGCGCCACTAGGAATGCATTCAGGGCCCAGGCCGCTTCTTCAAATGAGTAGATTCCGGAATTTCCTGGATCTTGGGCCCAACACACATGTTCTGGGTGTAGGTTTGTTGAACGGCTTCAGCATAACCAGCTGTTCTATCAAACTGTCAGAAGAGCCACTCCATGGCTGGTTCACTTTGGAGGTGCAGTGCGGGCAGAAAAGCTTCAAGTGCTGAAGCGGCACTAACTTGCAGCTGCAGCAGCTGCAGCAGCTGCAGCAGCTGCAGCAACAGCAGCAGCAGCAGCAGCAGCAGCCGCAGCCGCAGCCGCAGCAGCAGCAGCACCACCACCACCACCACCACCACCACACATCGTATGTTTATGCTCCTGAGCACACAGGGTTTTCCATATAGATCTGCTTTGCTTCCAACAGCTTCTGCAGTTCCCACGCTTCCCGACCTAACAGCCGAGAAGATGCTTGTAATACCAAGATTTCACAGGCCAAAAGCGTTAGGTCGAAGCATCTTGCAGGATTCTCCATCTGAGGAGGCAAAGTTGCAACTGCAAGACTCATCATACTACTCCCGCAGTCCAAAACACTCCCTAGGCTTAGCTTGCTTTGATCATGTGCGTCTCCTTGTGAGGCAAAAGCTGCGGAGCACGCTCCCACCACTTACAGCAAGGCCGTCCACGGCACAAACTGCATCAACCATGGCGCAGACCGCAGGGTACTCGACGTTCTGAAGCACCACGGACGCAGTTGAAATCTTCAGCCGGGTTGGAAGGTTAAAGCTATATTGGCTTAAAGACTTAAACAGTTGTGAAAGTACCTTGAGTTCCTTCTAGTGGCTCTTGAACCTAAAGCTGACATATTGAACGCGGAGACTTCGACAGTTCTGAAAAGCGTCCACACCGAAGCTTGGGACTGAGAGCGGCTGTGTCTGTTTCTGGCTTCTTGCAGCTCCAGATAGCTATAACAAAGTTCAGAACGTGAAGGCGCAGAAAGAATCAAAAGCACTAGCCGCTAGCTCACGAGCAGCTGCTCAACAAACACTTTCGCGCAACTTGAAAGCTCTGCCTCAACGATGGTGTCAAATACACCAGCATCCCGACCTCGTGCACTGCATCCCACCGAAAGTGTCCAAATATGCGGCTACTGAGGGTCCGTTCTTGGTGGACTGACAGATTTTGCGCTGTGAGGCCACCTGCCCAATTAGAGCAGCTTGTCGTCCAATGTATGCAGCAAATCCAGACGCCCCAAAATGCGTCAACGCCCGTAAAAATACACTTTCCAGCATGCATGCGGCCTACGGCAGCAGAATCCCAATGGGTATTCTTCGCAGAAGCTGTTGATAGTGACGCCAAGGTAGCCAGGCACCAAAGCTTGAGCACCCGAACTCATCGGGTCATGTGGAAGTTGGGGTTTGCTCAGAAACGCCGGTCTGCCCAAGCACCATCAAAGATGTCAGTTCTCCTGACCATCTTGAAATCCTTCTAGCCTAAGCATTCGATGGCAAGCTGCTGCGCGACACACATGGCGGGAACTGCAGGCTGTTCCATGAAGCAATGCCAACTTAGATAAGACCTGTCGCACCTGGAGTTCTTTGTTTGCTCATTGCGCGTTCGTGTTGCGTGGATGCGAGCCCATTGCAGCACTTCTGCGGCGTGGCCGGCACAGAAGGGCGACCCTGGTACTTAGTGTGATGTTTCTGTCTCGCACGGCCTCATGGTAGTCACAGCTACTGTACCAAAGCAGTAGACTTCGGAATGGAAGGTCCAGGGTTCTAGAGTCCTTGGCCTTTGGCCGAAACAACCTGCCCCCGCGTTTTCCCAGTCACGCTTGTCCTGCAAGCATGACTGGCATAGCTTATGTTAGAAGTCCTCTTTTGGGCCGGGATGCCATAGGACACCCGCCCAACGCAGTCAATTCCAACCTTGCAGAAGTTCCTTAGGCTATTCGGTTAGTGTTTGTTCGGTGTCTGAGCCTTACAGCACCATTAGTTCCGACCTGGTGGTCTTTAGACTCCACGAGCTCATCCTGTTTGTCTACGAAGTTGCACAGGACGTTGGTTGGATTTGCCTCCGCAGTTTTGAAGGGAATCCGGAAGCAGCTGTGTGGTGGTTGAGGAGCTCAATCCAGCCTGCACAGCTGTGGCCCCGAACTCGGGGCGGGATTTCTGTTGGATGCTGGAACCTTCTCCCAAAGGACGATGTGTGTTCCGGTCAAATCCCGGCTGTAGGGCGCCTTTGTCTTTTGAATAACTAAAGAGTCTCCGCCACATCTGTGTGGCCAGTACGAACACGCTTTTTTTTGCAACAGAAGCTGAGAGTGTAGGTTTGCTCAGGAGTTGCGCTGCGCTGGGTCTCCGTTCATTGAGGGTCTTTGCTGCTGCTTCCTCGCCCGAAGGCTGAGGACAGCGTCACAGGCCTGAAGATTCAGTGGTGCAAATGAGCCGGACGAGCCCTACAATGGCTAAAATGTTCATGTGTTACCCTAAATCAAACTGCAGAAGGGCTGTTGACTCTGAGCTTCGCCTGGCTTGCCCGAGTGTAGCCCCGTAAACCGTGTAATGGGACTCAGATTTTTGGTACGCTGGACCCCAACTGCCGGACCCCTAGTTTCCGAGGCCCTGCAGTTCAATTCAAAAGGGGGTGTATGATTCACAAGGGCGATCGCCACTACGAACCCAACGTCGCAGACGTTTCAACTTCCGACATTGTGTGGGGCTGCTTGCTGCACAGTGTGGCTGGGCTCGCTTGTGCACTGAGGCGCATCGGACATAGTGACATAGTGCGAATAGAAAGCTGGCAGATGCACCCCATTGGCTACCTGTCGATCGTTTGTCTGAGTACCGGCTTACTTGTGCTAGATGTGCTGAGTAGCTACGGTATAGAAGAAGAAGGACCGCTTAAATTGACAGAGGCATGATTATGTATTGCAAAGTTACTTCACAAAGATACATACATACATACATACATACATATATATATATATATGTTTGTTTACTTATTTATTTATGTATTTATTTATGTATGTATTTATGTATGTATTTATGTAATTATTTATTTCTATTTGTAGTTATATCTATATACATACGTACTTAAGAAAAACACATAGATTGATAGACGCGCGGTGCTCACATGCAAGTGTGTCCCTGAGTGATTTGGTTTCGCTGTGGCTCCAACTCAGCCAAAAGAGCCATCTTAGGGCCGAGCACATGCAGCTGAGCAGCGCAGTGCGTAATCAAGCATGTATCCCAAACCCGCTGCATGCCTTCCACCCTGCTCGATTACGGTATCAGCAGCAGACAGCAAGAATACCACCAACTCCCTCAGGCCAGCATTTCCACAGCCCAATGCAGCCTGCCTGAAGCCTGGATATCCCTCACCCGAATTGCCTCCACAACCCGGCCCCACGTGGTCAGGCTTAGGTTTGAGAGCGTTGCTGCTTGATGATGCTTTAGGTGTGCATTTATGTCATTAGAGTGCATGGGATTCGGGGCTGTAGTAGGCGTTTGGTCCATGGCCTTGGCAATGGCCAGCTAGATGGACAGGTCGACTCGACGAGACTTGGCCATAACTACTACCAGCGACTACTAACTACTACTCCTCCTCCTACTACTACTATTACTCCTACTCCTACTACTACTACTACTACTACTACTACTACTACTACTACTACTACTACTACTACTCCTACTCCTACTCCTACTCCTACTCCTACTCCTACTCCTACTCCTACTCCTACTACTACTACTACTACTACGACGACGACGACGACTACTACTACTACTACTACTACTACTACTACTACTACTACTACTACTACTACTACTTCTAATGTGAGAGTCGCTTTTTTAATTGGGGTGGTAATAGTAATATATTCGCCGGGCCAGAGGGCCCCAGCCGAAGACTACTTTCCATTACGGGAGGTTTTCGGGCCGATGTATGTAAACAAGTCTATATAGGGGGGTCCGGTGATAATGATAATGGGGTGGTATTTGTAAAATTTCCGGCCAGGAATTGAAAATTTTACTGAAAATGGCTTAAGAGTTCCATTGCAGAGAAGACTTTTCAGCTGAGCTGGCTTGAAAGAGCTCCAAGGCTCAGTCTTTAGAGAAGCAGATCTCGTTTGAGATTGCTTGTCTTCTGAGATTGCCACAGAGCGGCGGTCCATTGCAGCAGAGCAGGACAGCACACAGACCAAGTCGGGCCGGCAGAGCAAAAGGAGCTGCAGAGAGCAAGCAGAAGCCTTCAAGACAAAGCAAAGCAGACCCTGACAGCTGACCCCCCCCGACCCCCAGACCCCAGACCCCCAGAATCCTCATAATTGACACCCCGCATTTTTTCCACCCCTCCAAACCCGGGGACCAAAACAAGATTGGGGGGGGGGTCTATTAAAGGGACTCTAACATTACTGCTTCTACTACTACTAGGACGCGCATTTGTAGGAGGCCCTGGGTACTTTTAATGCATTCGCTTGTGACGCATTCGCTTGTTTTCATAGTCCAAAAGTGAGCACCCTCTCGGTGTTTCGCGCGTTTGCCAGCGAAAAGACAGATCATAGACGTAGGAAGAAACTACTTTGGGAGTCATGGATTTGTGGTGTGTTTAGGATTCAGGACTCGGGGTTTCTTGTTCCACATCCTTGTGCAGTATGTTGTACACACAAGCGACAACGCTGTAAATACGAGTGTTTGGGGCATAAAACGCTGTAAATACCAGTGTTTTGGTCATGGTCGCGAAAAGCAAGGACGCTACTGACCTTGTGCAGTATGTTGTGCAAAGAGGCGAAAACGCTGTAAATACTAGCGTTTTGGACATAAAACCGCTGTAAATACCAGTGGTTTGTGCATGGTCGCGAAACGCATGGACGCTTGTGATAGATTTTCTTGTTCCACATCCTTGTGCAGTATTTTGTACAACGAGGCGAAAACGCTGTAAATACCAGTCGTTTGTGCATGGAGCCCCCCCCCCTCCCCCCTCGCCCCCCTAGCAAAAACACCTAGCGCCTCCTACCAACGCGCGGGGTACTACTACTACTTCCACTTCTACCTCTAAAATGGACTACTAGTGCTGGGCGGGTCTGTTTTTTGACGGCAGGTTTCGATTCTTATTACTTTATAGGGTTTGTCACAGTTGTTTTGTGTTTTGCGCCGTCGCTCCTGCTTACCTTCAATGTGTTTGTTGTTTCCCCACGGTTTTTGCTGTTATTTGCAGCTTCTCTTGAAATTGGTCTCTTTCTGTTTCCTAGGCTCCTTTCATCATTTCAACGCGTTTTCCCAGGCGCCTTTGCTGTTTCAGCTTTTCTGGACGTTTCCCTTGGGTGTGTGTGTGTGTGTGTGTGTGTGTGTGTGGGTGGGTGGGTGGGTGTGGTGGGTGTGTGTGGGTGTGCGCGTGTGGGTGTGCGCGTGTGGGTGTGCGCGTGTGGGTGTGCGCGTGTGGGTGTGCGCGTGTGGGTGTGCGCGTGTGGGTGTACGCGTGTGGGTGTGCGCGTGTGGGTGTGCGCGTGTGGGTGTGCGCGTGTGGGTGTGCGCGTGTGCGTGTGCGCGTGTGCGTGTGCGTGCGTGTGTGCGTGTGTGCGTGTGCGCGCGGGCGTGGGCGTGGGCGTGTGCGCGTGCGCGTGCGCGTGCGCGTGGGCGTGGGCGTGGGCGTGGGCGTGGGCGTGGGCGTGGGCGTGGGCGTGGGCGTGGGCGTGGGCGTGGGCGTGGGCGTGGGCGTGGGCGTGGGCGTGGGCGTGGGCGTGGGCGTGGGCGTGGGCGTGGGCGTGGGCGTGGGCGTGGGCGGGGGGTGGGTCTGGGTGTGGGTGTGTGGGTGTGTGTGTGTGTGTGTGTGTGTGTTGATTTGTTGATACATTCAGGCGTCATGCTGGTGGCTCTTTGTAGGTGCGTTTTCTTATGTGCTTGCGCTGATCCTTCTATCTTATTCTGTTTCTGTTTCCACTACGATCCGCTTACTTGTGCGAGCTGCAAGTCACGTATTTCGTTTGTTGGGGGTGGGTGGAGGGGGGGTGGGGGGGAAATCCAAAACGACTACTATACTACCACTTCCTACTACTTTTACTCGTACTTTTACTACTGCTATTGCTACTGCTGCCAGTGCCCCCCTACTTACTTCTGCTGCCGCTGCCAGTTTTGTCGTTATTGCTATCGGACTAGTTGCTGCAACTGCTGCCTGCTGCTATTACTCACGACCGATACGAGTGACGACCGACGATGGCCACGGAGGCAACGATCACGTGCGACGTTGCCCGAAATCCTGTTTCTTCATGTTTCTTCACCTTGGTTACATGCGGCGTTTGTGAATCGTTTGCTGTCGTATTTATTCGAATCTTGCATTTGAAGCTTGTCTGCGTTCTGACAAAGGAGTCCACGTCTGCGACGAGGACCGTGCTGGAACCAGCACGGGTGCAGCTCCCTCAGAGTCTAGCGAGGCGAAGTTAGGTGCGCGACTTTTTGTCATTGCTGGTTACACAAGTATGTCTCCCCTGCACATTGCACAACCGTTTCAGAATGTTTCAGATTCGTGCTTTCATAGGAGGGAACAAGGCTCGAGAAGGCTACAACTGGATTGAGGGCAGGTATAACTCATTTCGCTGCAGTGCAACAGCAGCCCCGCCAGATATTACCCAAGACGACGGCACCTAAAGCTGAGGTC
>CAJNDS010002605.1:0-72500 GCA_905221605.1 Symbiodinium natans | reverse complement strand
TCTTTGGCAACACAACTCGAGTCGTTGAGCGTGCAGGGAGCTGGAGAGCGAGCATCAGCGCTTGCTGGAGGAGGCACGAGATGGGCTTAAGGCTAAGGCATCTAAGGGCCTTCCAGGAGTCCCGGCAAAAACAGTCAGACCTTTCAGGCATATTTGGCGCCGGAAGGCGAAAGTGCCATACAGTATATAATGTTGATGAAGTATTCGAGGAGCTTCTGTGCATTGATTTTTTCTGGTCCCTCAACAACCGAACGGCGTTTGGCTGCCTAAAGCCCAAACCCGAGAAACCAGCCTAAGCTCATGGGGGGTGCTGATCTTCAGATTCTTTAACGCGTCCCCAACATTTCCCTGTGGACTGTCGTTCAGCTAGGAGGGAGGCAAAACAAAACCCCAGCCTTGTGCCAGTGTGAGAGTCGAAGCGAAACTTGAGGCCATGGGCAAGCGACTCGAGGCCTTCTAAACCTACTGCATTCTCAGGGTTTTCAGGCCACAAAGCTTCGCATTCTTCCGGACACCTGCAAGCAACCGCGTTCCGGATCGCAGAATGAACGCTTCGGAAAGTTCGGAGTACTCCAGGGGGCCCTCCTCTGCTTAAACCGCGCAACAACACGCAAGAATTGTTTAAGGTTCCTCTACCCCCAATGCCTGCAAGAACCGGAGGTCGCCCGAAAGCGTGCGGAGCTCCGTGCCCTTTTTCGGCCGGCAGCACCGCACAGTGCCCTACCCCAGGTGCTTTGGAGTTCATTTTGGGATCTGAGTCTTCGGGTTAGGGGGTCCACTGTGTGGGATACTGTCCTGGAGGTATGTTGCAGGCACAGATACCGTAGGCTTGGATACTGCTTGGCTTGTCCATGATCTTCGGGCATCTTCGGGCATCTGGTTTTCCGACATTCCACACAGGGGTTTCTCGTGGCTGGAGCCCGGACATCACAAACCGCACTTCTGTGTCCAAGTTCAAAGTGTCCGTGACTGCTTTGGGAGTTAAGTGGGACTAAGGGCTGGCCTCCACCTGCATATGGCCCTCCTTGCAATCCAAGAGCTCACTCAGAGTACCCGTGACAAAAGATAGAGCTTTTTGTGTGGGAGTCTTGCTTGCAGGCGCGGTCAACGCCCAACCTATCTGCAGCCAGCTCGAGCGTAGGCTCTCCTGGGACAACCTTTCGGTGTTGCAGTGTTTTCAGTGTAGCCGCTTCCATCAGGGGGGGAACGTAACAAGGAAACTCGACTGTTGGTTTCAATAGTGATTCATGAGGCAGCGTGAAGCCAGCCTGAAGATGCATGGATCCTCGAAATAAGAGGGATGCTTCTCCCATACAGAAGGCTTTTTAACCATTGCAGAGCTGGATTCTTGGCAACATGGGACCGACATGCAGCACACCTGTTGAGAGAATCTTGTCCCAGTCCGAGCATGCCAGGTCCCTTGAGCACGGATGCTGGGAGCTGAGAGCTGCAACACTGCTTGACGTGATGCCATGTTAGCGACTTCTTGGCGATAAACATCATGCAGCCCTAAATCTGAATCTTGGTTTCGTTTGAGAGCTCGCGATTGCAGGAAGGTCACACAGAGCGCATTATGCCCACACACCTGTCAACAATCGTCGGCGATGTTCAAGAATCAGATTTGATGTTCTTTAGGAATGTCGTTTCCTTGGGCTAGAGGACTTCACTAAATAAAGTATGCGAGTGTGTGCAGGACGACGCCCCCATTGCCACGCGTGTCACGCGATGACGCCCCTAAGGCTCGACATCCACGGCCTGCCGCGGGCCTTCTTCCACTGGTGCCCCACTACGCGCACGTTCATTGCGTTCGACGGAAAAGGGAGGGACTCATGGACTGTTCCTCCACACTCTTAACGTGCAATTTACTTCCAAGGTTGCCAATGCACAGAGAAAGGGTTTTCGGGCCCGTTTTGTATGGTCCTTGCCGAGAGCATTGAGCTAAAGCAGCGGGTATTGGATTTGCTGCTACAGAAACACGAGGATTGGAATGAAGCACTGACCAGATCAGAGCATTGATAGCCGCCAGGTGCAATCCACATCGAGCCTGGTCAGCGGAGGCAGCTCCACGACGACAGGCGCGACAGGTTATAGCAGGGATTTATTCACTTTTCCCTTCTGGTATCAGGTTATAGTCATGACAGGGTTTTATTCCCTTTTCGCTTCTGGTACAGTACCGGAAGAACCTCGCCCTGCTCCTGCCATGGCCTTTGCGTCAGCTCGACTGCCGCCAACGCTGAGCGCTAAAGCCACGAGCAAGAGCCCACTTGGAACCTTAACACGTCAGGCATTGGGCTTGTCAATGGCGACAGTGTGGCGCACTCCGATCCAAGTCGGGGAGGGGCTGCGGGCTCGGCTTGCAGTAGAGTAAGTCTATTAGAAACACACACACAATAATATATATATATATATATATATATATACATATATATATATGTATATATATATACATATATGTTACATGTACATAGATGATTTCCTACGCCAAGCCTGACTGTTTGCCATCCGCCCGAACCCAAAGCGGTTCAGTTGAAGGACAGCCAAGAGTTTGTTGCGCTGCTGCGGCCAAGGTCTCTCCGGCAACAACCACCACGCCGGGGTCTCGTTTCTTTTTTTGTTTGTGTGTGTGTGTGTGTGTGTGTGTTTTCTCGGCCTGGACTCCGAGTGAGAGTAAGTGCCAGCTTTCGCCCCTGAGGGCCTCCGCAGCTTTTTTGGTTGTTGCGGAACGTAATTTGAAGCGTGAAGCCGAAGTCCAGGTCTCCCTGTTAACTCCTCACAATTCCACAGTAGTCGACTGGCTCTTCAGTCGCACGTCCAAGCTATGTTGAAAGGCAAAGCTGTATAGTGAAGGTCGTAGTTTCAGGGTCGTGCCCGGGGCCCGGGCACCGAACTCCGACACCTCGAAGCAAGACGTCTCAGTGCCTCTGAGGCCGGTGTTCGGACTAACCCTCCATGGTCCAGAGCCAGAGCCCGGGAGGTGGCCAACTCGTGCAATTCTTAGGGCTTGCGGTTGGTTTAGGCTTAGCAGTCCCGTGCCTTAAACTAAAGAGGGCTTATGAGAGTTTAGGGGATTAAGTGTGGTGGTGATCACTGCCTCGGGGATGCCTGGCGTGATGCAAAATCATGGGTTCGGTTTAAGCCCAGGTTTCTAGAGAGTTGTTGGCATTCAAGGACACTCGGGGCGCTTAGGCTAAGCACCCCGAAGGCTCAGGATCAAAGATCTGCCTTGCATGACCGTCCCTAGAGCAGCGTCGAAACCACGTTGCCACATCCCCAAGCGCAACGTCGGAACCACGTACGGGTGAGCTAAATGCTATTGCATCTCCAACAGCAGCGTCGAAATCGTGTACGGGTGAGTGTAATGTTCAGGCGATCCTGTGGGGATACTCTGTGGTTGGACATTCCAGGGAGTCTCTGCAAATACTCCAAGAAGCACTCCAGGGATTGGTGTGAAACACTTAGGCACACTTGCGAATGCCAGTGATGTTGAGGGCGGAGGTTTGTGAATGCCTTTGACCCTACCCTGCAGTCCTGTTGTCAGCTGGCATCTTCGACTAGTGGTGTTGCGTTGTCTCTGCTGCGGAAGCTCAATTGTGTCGGGATAGTCTGGGTTGCACTCCTGTCTTCTCTGGGGATACTCTTGGGGCCGGGCAGCCTATAGGGATTTGTGGGGATACTCAGCGGTTGGGCACTCCAGGGATTCTCTTAACTGGGGCACTCCAGGGATTCTCTGGTGATGCTCTGCACTCTGCACTTGGGGTTTGGCAGTGCAGGGTTTTGTGGGATGTTCTTGGATCTGGGCACTCCAAAAACTCTCTAGGGATACTCTGCGGTTGGGCGCTCCTGAAATTCTTTGAAGAAGCATTCGGTGCTGGCTACTCCAGGATTCTGTGGAGGATACTCTGGGTCCAGGGATTCTGTGGGGATGCTCTTGGGGTTGGGCACTCCAGATATTTTCTGGGGATGGTCTTGTGGCTGGGCACTCCACGGATTCTCCGGGGATATGCGGGGTTGCGCTCCGACTGCTGGATGCTCAGGGATTCTCGGACGATGCTCTGGGGTGGGATACGGGTGATAAGGAGTAGACCGGCCGTGCACTGGGTAGTCAACTGCAAGTCTCACACTTGCCTGTTCGGTCAATGCTGTTCTCCCTGTGGCTTCTCGAGCAACTGCACTAGCTTTCGTTCCAGCCGTCCCCCACAAGTCTTGATTGGCCGGGCTGCACGAGAGACAGCTCACATCTATGTCTGTAGAGAGAACCTGGCTCCATTTCAAGGTAACCCTACGACTCCACCCTCCCCACTCCGGACGTGGCAGGTTGCCTGAGCCTGCATTGGCTTCTTATCCGCCACAGGTGCTTCAGGGATGGGTGGGACTCGTGGGTGAGACATCAATTGGTCACAAGGGGGGCAAACTGCTCCCACGTACCATGAGACCTGATGCCCCCTGCGCTAGCTTTTCAGATTTCTTCAGGGATACGTGGCGAGACTGCCGAAGCAGTGTCAAAGTGCTGGCCAGGCCGGTCACGGCATCAGCTCTCACGACAAGGGCCATCACGTCAGGACAGCTTTCAGAAAAGGGGGTGAAGTGTCTTGTGCTTGTGTTGAGCGTGTGCATGTGCGTGTGCACAGAGTCGGTGAAGCGAGCTCAGAAGGACGGATGTGCAACTGAACCACAAATTGCCACCTGTCCTGCAGTGGAGTTTTGCATGGCTGCAACTCACCGCTTAATCATTCACACTTTCGCACGCATGATCATATCATACGGGGGTGTTGAATCTTCAGAATGGACTGTTGTGACGTGGAGTTTCGATGCATTTGTCTTGTTTTGGGATGGGTTTAGGCATGTTCCTCGCAACAGTCTCCACTCTTCATCTCAGGCAGAGGGCGCAATAGTGTACTAATGTACAGCGACTTTTTCAGGGTATCGGAGAATGTTGCCCTGAGACCTGGGAATCATCTTGTCATGGTCCAACGCGCGACTACGAGAGCCCAACGGCGAATGTCAGTTTACGTCTGGGATCTGTATAGAGTCTCTACACCGTGGGTAGGTGCCAGCTACTGCTATACTCATCAGTGTTCGGAGAGGGAAGGCGAAAACTGCGTGACTTGAAGTGGCCCATCTCAGGAGTTCCTGCTCATAGTGGATTCTCGCTGGTAGAAGATCAGATGCTCCCCGGACCGAGGCTGTCACTGGCGGAATCCATCGGAGCCACTGCGACACTGGGAGAGCAGAAGGGGGGGGGGGGATTCGATGAATTCACTGTCTGTTCTGTGCGCTGTGTACAGCCCTGCTCGTTCAGCGGGTTTTCCCATGACAGTCATTCTTTGGCTGTAAGAAGGTGCTTGGGCTACTCAGCTGAGGAGCCATGAGGGAAGCAGGTCAGATTCAAAGAAGAGCGAGTCAAGCCTGGCCGACTCCAGGAAAGGCGGCTCGGCTGAGTCCATTCTTGCTTAGCATCAGGCAACTCTAGCACCTATAGAATAAGGTTGTTGAGCGTGATAATTTGCCTTCTCAGTGATCTTAAATCAGGCCCCGGGGCGTGTTGAAGTCCTTCTAACTTCATGGGAGGTGCGGAGCCCATGAGGGACCGCTTCGGCTCGACTCTTACACTATAGTCCTACATTCCTACATTGACACGCAAATCCCCATGCGGGGCCATTCAAAGTCGGGCAATCATATGGGTCGCGTGTCTGACTCGAGCCCCTGAGTGCTACGAGGACCCTCAGAAACCCACGAAAAGGCCCAGCCTCCAGAGGCCTCGCCTTGGGTCGCAGCGAGTCCGTCCCTGCTTGCAACCAGCGCGGAGAGCCCGCACAGCCGACGGAGCCAAACCGGGTGGAGGCCGAAATAGGTGTTAGTTTTTGTTCGATGGTCGCTTGGAGTTGAAGTTCCTTATAGCAAGAAGCTGGAAGACGGCCTCGAACCTGAGACATCGGCCTCTGGGAGTATCTTGAAGCCTTCAGACCCAAGTACTTCTGACATCCTCCTGCAAATCATGCTTGAGTTGCGGGCTGTTGGGGGACGTTGGGGATGCGGAGCCAGAACCCAGCCTTATACGGCCAACCTTATGAAAGTCTGTTTGGGTTTGCAAAAGAGATGGAGGCTGCTTTCCGAGGTGTCAAGTTCCCGGGGCAGAGGTGTTGAAAGACTAAGTCAGGGTCTTTTCGTTGGGGAGATGCATGGGAGCCAGGTTCACACAGAACCTGCTTGGGGTCTGCCGCTCTTTTCGGGTGCGTTCTAAAGGGGTGGTTAGGGTTTCAGGGTTTGAGGGCCAATGTGTCTGTGTTTGTCCCTTTCCACCCCCGGCCCGTGAAGGGCTGCACACCGGATGTTTCCGGCTATGGCAATCCCGATGCCCTTTGCATGCAAGATGCAATGAGAGTGGTGGGCTGACAATGGCTGACATAAATGTTCTTTGTTCCCCTTGCGCTGTAGCTATGGATTTCACGTCTTGGGCTTCGTAGGGTCGAACAGTGTTGAAGCAAAGCAGAAGACAGCGTGTCTTCTGTGGAGCCAGGCTGTCTCGACAGTAACGGCAGCCTTCGTATTAAAATATCTCTGTTATCCCTGTTTCGTTCTGTCTTTCTGCAGCTCACTGCAGCTTCAGAACTGACCCATCCCGGAAACCGAGAAGGGGCGGCCAAGCTTCTGTTTATCTCCCCAGACAAGCTCCTCCCAAGCTCCCGGGATTGACTTCTTCAGTGCGGAATTATTGGTATACTCCTCTCCTCCGCGCTCGTGGCCCCCCATCGCTGCGGAGCCGAGCCTTTTGCGATTGGATGATAGGAACTCCGTAGGAACCGTGTAGGAACCCCGTAAAACGTAGGAACCCCATTGTGAACCATAGCTGGCAAAGGTTTACCGCGACTGGCGGCACCTTGGCCAACTTCACGACCCGGTGGATTTGGGGCTTTACGACAATAGGGGACCCCAAAACAGACCCCAAAATAGTAGCGGAACATTCTGAAATGCCTGGAGCCCATTAAGCATGGGAGTCTCGATCAAGACGCTATTTCTGTAAGTGCCGAAATCAACTCGAGGCCTTAAGTTACGCCATCCCCGTTTTGGTAGGCAAATGCCTCCGCCAAAGTCTAGCGTTTGCGTTTTTTTCAGGCGTTTCGGCATCTGCAACTCCGTTGGGCACTTTTGTTGGGGGGGGTGGGGGAGGGGTGGGGGGTGGGGGGTGTTGTTTAGAAAGAGCCTTTAGGATGCCAGACCAGGCGCATGACCGTTTCAGGGCCTCGAAATGAATCTAAGCTGAGCCGGCCTCCTTTCTCTCAAAGATTCGCCCTGCAGGAAATCAGGTCTTACAATTCAAGGCGAAGGGGTTCCAAAAGCAGGTTCCGCCCTCAAGGATCGAAATATCTTGCTTTCTTGTTGTTGGCTTCACATACCTCTTGGGATACTAACAGTCTCGAATAGGAATTATATTGTATGGGTACCATAAGCCCTGTTCAGGACTGTTAGCTAAGGGGGAACATCCCAACATATCTCCAAAATAGCTTGTCGCTTGCCCAAGCAGCAAGATGTCAATCTTTTCTGTGTGATGACTCTGCACGCCAGTGAGAAGCATCATTTTGAGGAAGTGGCATGTGGACTCGCAAAACGCCCCTGGTGAGCATGGCCACAACGGTACTGCCGAATCAGCTGCCAAGAATGCCCAGGAACCGTGGTCAGCATTTCAGGTTGCATGTTCCCGCTGTGACGCTTGTGACGCAGCGGGCAGTTTCAGCGGTATGTGGATCTTCTTCGCGAATCTTCAGCAAGCAATCGTCTTTGCTCTGTTTCTTCGTCTACACAGTCTCAGCGTCCGGCTTTGTGGCGGCTAGATGCTCTTAGGAACAGAACATGTGCAGTATGTATTACAGGAGAGTGGGCCAAGCAAGGGAGTGTATGGAGGTCTCGCATGTAGGATGAAGGTCCTTGGCACGTGCATCACCAATGCATGCGGAAAGCTATTCTTAGTGATAACCGTTATATAAACCACAGAATACCTTGCCCCTGTGTGATGGTCAAGCTTGTCATATGACGGCGTGCATGGCCCACTCGACAAATCTAATGCAACATGCTTGTGCAAGCCCAGACCCACGGCGACTAAACCACGCCTATGACTGTTTGATAGGCACTTTCTGGCTATCCGACTGGATGAGCGAGCCCGGACATTTATTGGAGGCGGGTGCGGAACCTTCTGACACATCGCTTAGTGCCTCCTTGTGCTGGCCGGTAATTCGGTGCCGCGGTTTCATATGTGTGTGTGTGTGTGTGTCAGATATTGGTCACTTAGCACAGCATGCGTTTGGGTAGATGCGCTGGGGGATGGGATGAAGATTCTGATTCAGGTTGAGGTGCATTGGCTGTTCTGTGTGCTGCATGACTGCATGACTCCCACATGCTCCCGATGTTGGGCAATCCGCCATAGCCACTCTTTCGCCCGTGCATTTGGTTGCGTTCCTCTGACTGCAAGTTGTATGCAAAGCACGGGACTGAGGAGGCGCCCCCCACAGGTTCCACAGGAAGGTGCTCTCATCTCGCCCGAGCTTAACTACGGCGCATGTCATCCACTCGCTGCGTTTGTGTCCACAGAATCACACACTGGCAGCAAATGGCGCTAGCAGCTTCAGTAGATAGACGCGACAACTCGTGCGCAGTTTCGAGCAAGAACATGCTCCAGTTAAGGCCGCAAAAGAGAAGCCAAAGCAATCCCCGAAGCATGAGGCATCGGACCGGATCTTCCATCGCCATGGACCGAGCTGCCCAACGGAACGTTTCACCTGGGAGCCCAAGAAGCATGGCACAGAATTGTAAATAGCAGTTGCTTGTAGGCTTCGACCACCTTGTGCTATGTTGGGAATCCTTCATCAGCGCGCTGCCGTAGCTTTCAGAGTCTGGGCGCAGCCTTCTCAGCAGGTGGAGTGTCTTGTACCCGGATCCAAGATTGCACTGGACTGCGGCCCTCAAATGCTAGGACCTCCAGTAGGCACTTTTTCCCTTTTTTTGGGGTGTATATTCCCTTGTAATTATAGTCCCCTTTAGACCAAAAAGGGTACTGTACCCTTTTTTTCCTAGGTTACTCCTGGGCTCACACCCATCCCCGCGCATCTTCGAGTCTTCGGGGACTGTAAAAGGCCCCAACATGTAGATCAATAAAAATCAAGTAAACCTGCACTGCGCTTCCACAAGACAGGGCAAAAGCTGTAGGGGTCTTAAAGCCATGTCTTCGGATGTGCTCCTGCTGCATATGAAAAAAAGAGACTTCTGGGTCTTCAACGGGCCTTCGAGTGGTAGGAGGGCCTGAGTAGCTGTCCACCTGATCCAAAGCTGAGGGACTGCGGCTCAGCAAATACGTGTTGTCAGACTGCAGGCGGCAACATGCCACTTCTCGAAGTACGGCTCTTACCGCAAAGGAGACATGAGCCTTAAACCCTTAAACCCGCCCTAAACTCTTATAAACCCTAAACCCTGAAACCTTTTTAAGCCCTATGTGAACCCGAAACCCCTCCGCAAAATACCGTGAGAAAGTGGCCTGCCCTGTAGCAGGCTTGAACCAGCAGAGGGGCAGGAAGAAGTGTGGACAAAAGAATGCCCTTCTTGTCGGTCACATGGTCGTGAGGTTGAGCATAGTCTGTGAACCCTGTCGATTTTTTTGGTACACTCTTGACTGCAAAATGTAACATGAAATCCGAACGAAAGCTGGACCATCTGCAAGATACGTTGCAAGAGACAAGAAGATCATGTGCATCGTAGCCTGTGCAGGCCTTCCTGCTGTTGGGCCTCCTGAGCCTCGACTGGGGCGTGATACAGTGGTGGGGGTGTCGACAAGGTGGCTCAAGAGCAGCTTTGCATATTTAGGAGCCTTGTCAACAGGACCCTGCGGCTGTTTCACGGCATCTGTTGGCAACACGGGCCCTTTGTGCACAGCTCACGTTTGTTACAAGGACGTACTTCGCAGAGGACGGTCATGCCGCATTTGTGGAAAAAGGGTCCGCGGGCCGGCCCTAATCCCTGAAAACCTCACGCCTTCCATTAAGCTGAAAGCGGCAAGGTGATGCAAGGTGGTGCTGATAAGCTCCCAACATACTCGCACTGGGCTGCCATGCCATTTCGGAATGTGTGCTAGTTTGCCTTTCCCCGCCCTATCGCGTCTCTTCGGTGAAGGCTTTGCGAGCACTGTGAGCTTTAGGGACCTCATCGGATGGTTTCGACTTCCTTGTGCGGTAATTACGAGCTCGGTTTTGCAGCTGTGTTCCAGAAGTTCTGCAGTTGTGGGCATCGAGATGGATCGGGGTTCGCACGCCTGTGGTTGACTGATACGCTGGATACTCTGCGGGATTGTAGAGATACTCTGAGGGATTCTTTTTGGAGGCGGGCAGTCCAAGGATAGTCTGTGGGATCGTCTAGGACCTGAGCGGGCGAGCAGAACAGCTGAGCTAGAATTAAACACCCCACGCTGAGGCCACCGGATGTGGGGAAGAGTATTTTTGCAGATTGCCCTGACTCCTCTGAAACCTTCAAACCTCAGCCAGAAGCTTTTTCTGCAAAGCCCCTACTCCTAATGCTAAAAAACGCCCTCATCGATGCTTTTTTGCTGGGACCCTGAACCCTGAAGCTTAACCCCAAACCCTGAACTTAAAGCCTAAACCCAAAGCCTCCAACCCTTAACTCCTAGACCCTTCAACCCTCAAAGCACTTCCCAATTCCAAAATTGCAAGGAAGGTGCCGAAGGTTCCCCCCGAATCTTTGTCACCCATGCTAGAAGAATCAGGATTACCTGACTCACTACACTGAGCACTAGACCGGTCGCTGCCAAAAAAAAATGCCTCCAAACAATGAGCGGCCATTTTCATTTTCTCTCCGCACACCCTCCCCCCCTCCCCCTCCCCCCGGACATTATAGACCCGAACCTATACCATTGCACAGACAAACAACAACACCCACACCTGTCTTCACAGTCTTAACACTCCATATATCATATCCACCCCATGATCTGCACATTTGTTGTAATCCCCTTGCATCTTGTGATTCTGATGTTGAAGCGTAGCAACTCCCATGTGCCACTCCGTGACACGCCCGGGCACCGTTAGGCAATAAGACTCTCTCTCTCTCTCTCTCTCTCTCTCTCTCTCTCTAACTCCCTGTCATTGGCAAGAAGAACAAGTGGAATGTAGAATGATACCGTCGTTAAGCGATTATAGGATGGCCGTGGCTTGTCACATGTTTTTTGTTGAGAGCGAGATGAGCCGCAAGTAAGATTCAGCGAAGGTGCTGTTTCGGAACTCCGCTTCAAAGTCAGCGAAGACGCAGAATTTGGCGACCAACCCCATGACGGTCAGTAAGAGCTGAGCAGATATACAAGCAACATGTCTAAAGCCATGTATGATGTCAACAAGCGCTTTTCAAATCCTTTCATGAATCATTGTCCGACGAATTTGATATGAAATTGTTTGGGGAGTATCGGACAATCCCGCCGGCAGGGGAGATAAATACATACTCATACTACCGGGCATGTGGCCCACAACTGAGAAGTTTGATAGATACCGCTTTTTGCCGCCGAGATAGATGATGTATAAGGAATGCTCCTTTTGCAATAATATAGGATTTGGCACTTATCGGCGTAGCGTCCTACCAACATACCATGAACTAAACATTGGGTCTTATTAAAAGAAACAAAGCTGTTTACTACGTATAGGGCAAACATCGCAAAAGTTCAGTAGTGTTGCTAAACGTGCCGGTGCTCGTTTCAATGATAATCGGGAGAAGCCTTAACTAAAGTTTCGCAGGTGTCAGGGTTTGAAATCACGTGCTTCGGCACTTGTAGGTTACCACTTCCGGTGTATATGTGGTTGGTCTTCACTATGCGTAGCCTATATAAAGCGGGTATTGCTGCCCTACTTCGCAGGGACATGTAAATGATGGGGTTAATGAATCGTATTTTGGAAGAAGGTCGGCAAGATCATATCATTCCAGCTGAATGGGGAAGGCGCATGAAATGTCCCCCAGCTGTTGAAAACTCTGCCTTTCTGGCCTCAGACCAGACGAGGATCCTCATAGCCTGCTGCAACAAAGTTAAAGCTTGGGATGTTCCCCCTTACACTAACAGTCCTTCATAGGGATTATAGTGTCCCCCCACTAGACTCCCTATTGGGGACTGTTAGTACAAGGGGGAACATCCCAAGTTAAAGATTAAAACTTGCATGCCGTAGTGGTCAAAGACCGACAACATATCTCGTATTGATGCCTCCGTTTGTTTTGAAATCGTCCTCGGGTCTTGTTCATTCTCTTTAGCATGCTCGCTTTTGTCAATCGATTCATTGCCCTTCCCTTTTCTCCCATACGGGTGTCCTCAAACCACTCAGTTACTGGTATTAAACCAACACTCGTTCTCTTTGCAATGTCTTACAGGTTCCGATTCGGGGCCTAATGAGGTCTGAATGTACATTGGCGGTGTTCCTAGTTTCCCATCCACCTTCTCGATACGGACTTGGATACAATCGATGCAGTTCGCCGTGTAATATGCATCGTGTTCCATGGCTGGGTCGGTGGCTAAGGTGCCCATGCGTTTCTTTGATAAAGCCAGTGTTTGCTTCTCGTAGCAGTTGCAAGATTAATGTGGTATCCTGATTAGTGTGGGGGGCCCCCCCCCCCCCAAACTAAATCCACCCCCGCAATAGTGTCACCAAAAAAAGGGACCCCCCCAAACTAATTTTCGGCCCCGGGCCCCCCCCACCGGCTCCTCTTCATTTCCTCTTCGCTCCTCTTCCCTCTCCTCTTCCTCTCCCTCTCCTCTTAGGTAATTAAGCTCAGGTAAGCTCAGATGAGCTCAGCTCAGGTAAGCTCAGGAAAGCTCAGGTAAGCTCAGTAATTAAAGGTAAAGGTAAGAGCTCAGGTAAACTTAGGTAAGCTCAGGTATGCTCTTCTTTTGCTCTTTTCTTTCATCATCTTGTTCTCTTTTTTCTCTCTTCCGAAACCCATGCCCGAAAAACTTTACTTTATTGTGGGGGGGGGGGGGCAATCGAATTTTTGTCTCCTGAATAATTTTTGGAAAACTTTTCATTATTGGAGGGGTCCAGACTAATCATGATACGACATTATCCTTGTTCTCCCTATGCCTTGTATGTATCTCGTTACCGCTACGTTTGCATTCTTCGGCCCTCTCCAGAAATAGATTGATGGTCTTCCTTTGCTGTTTATCGCGTTGGACATAGACGCAGGACAACTGTACAATGCCGGCCTATTGCCAAAGCCCCCCTCTCCTAGGCTATTGCCGACAACCGCTTGCTTCAATGCCGAGCCCAACTCAGCACCACTTGAATTCAGGACTTCGTTTCTAGCAGATAGTACTATACTGCTGTATGGTTATAGTTTTCCCGCTATGAGGTCATCGTTAGGACCTGGACAATCTCAGGGATGCTGTCTGGCTTGCTAGGTTAGGATTCTCAAGTTCTGGGCCTATAGGCTTGGCAAGGTTGCTCGATTATGGAACTGGCAAATGATTCGCTTCACCTTAACCAGCCTTTTGGAATACAAGCCCGAAGGGCCCGCCTTGTGCACAGACCTAGCGTGCCACAGCGGCAGCTGTCAACCGTCAGTCCGCATGGTTAGGAGCAGATGTATCGGGCTGTGGGCTCTGCGAGCAACTCGATGCAAGGCCATCACATCCTCCGTGCACGGCCCCGAGCAATTTGGGACGGGGGCTCGGGCCTCTCGGTGAGAATGGGAATGGGAATTATCCATCGGCCAGCTGCCCCATGTCCTCTATGTAAACTGTCGAAAGATTGCAGTGTTGATGGCTGTTTCTTCTGTGACTGGCCCTTGACGGGAGGATACCTCACATTTCCTCATCCTCACGAACACCCGAACTTCTTATGGCAAAAGCTAGGCGTTGAGCAGGCACCGATGGGCTGTGGGGTGGACCTGTTGCAGTAGTGCCCCTTGAGCCAAGGCGTTCTGCGGAATGGGCACATGGGTTGCGGTCTGGAGCTTGGTAAGGATTCCACGGGCTTCGTGGGTTTCTTTGTCAGGTCCTGGGACCGGTATTGCTGTCACTTTCGCAAGAGTCTGATTGAACTCATTCGGGGTTAGAGGGACATGCTGGCCCCCATGCATAGCTGCATGGAGCAAGTGTTGTGTGGTGTTGAGTGTCTGTGTGGAACATACATATGTATATGTATAAATAGCATGTATACATAGAAATATGTGTTGGGATGCGAACGCCAGTAGGCACACTCTTTTGTTCTCTGCCCCCATGCAATTAATCATCATGGTTCGGCAAAGAGAGGGAAAGAGGATGTTGGTGTTGCATGGGCATGAATGTCTAGTGACGCAGAACTTTAGACTCTGCCGCCTGACCTGCAGGCCTTCTAAAACTTCGCCTTCTTTGTGCACAACAAATCGGGGGTTAGAACGAGGTCTTGATCACTTTACATGCGGCACATATATCAAAGTTTGACATCTGTGCCCGCGAGCTTGGGGTAAAGATTCTGGATTTTGAAGATGCTTAGGGAGCAGGACTCTTGGTCGAATGTCCGCAGCCCTAAATCCTTCAACATTTGACCGTACCTGCGAGTCTGCAAGCCGAGGTTTCTAGCCAGCATGCCGGCTCTCAAGGCTCTTTGGCTTTGTGGCAATTGGTGTTTTTCTGAGAAGAAGTTGAGCTGGTGTTATTTGTGGCAGGCTGCGTTCGAGTTCACTGATCCATCGTAAAGCCCTTGTACTTTGGGGACCGAAGTCGTCCTCTGCTGTGGAGTCGCACCCTGGAGAAGTCTGCTACGTCATATTGGCATGGCGACGCAGATGCGCTCTCAGAGAAAGCATGAAGCATCATGAAGCAGGCAATCATCCCGAATTGTCTTTTCTCTAGGCAGCTGCACATGTAAGCCTTCTGCATCCATGCCACTACGTATGTTTAGATAAACCCTCTTCGTGCATACTCAATACTCGAGTGGCCGTCACAAAAGCACATGGCGGCCATGTGGGTGACACAGACATGTACAGCAAGAGCCCTCCCGGGAGGCAGCACCCAACATCGTGACCTTCAATGCCACCATCAACGGCCAGCGCCCCTGCCGGGTTCTGGTCAGGGACGGGGACGGGTTTCAAACACATTTGCTCAATATATGACCATTACAGGGTTTTTTCATTATAGCTTAAGGCACGGGGTCCTAAACTCTCTTGCGGCCGCGTCGGGCGAAGGTAAAGCCCTGTTTCACTTGCGTTTGCATTGCTAATGACATCTCAGATGTCATCATACCCTTGTCTTTTGTTCATGCTTTGTGTTTTGGAATGTTGGTTCTGTTTGAAGCTGTTGCAGCAACCGTCTCAGGTGTGCATTAAACATCCGTCGTTAGCTCAACATATTTTTCTGAAGCGTTCCTTAGAGAAATATGTCGTGGATGGATGCTGTTTTACCTCACAAAAGTGGTCTATCATTTGTCCGTCACTATATACAGATCACCCTGCAAAAGCCAGTTGTTGTTCTTCATGCCGGTGTACAGGCCATACTTTGTTTTCTGGAACTTGCGAATTACTTCTTGATGAGCACAGCTTTCATGGGTTATGTTTTACTGTTGGAACACATGAGTTGGTTGAGGACGTGCAGCCTAGCCATATCCCTGACCACAGCCTGTCTCAACTCCTGGACTTTTTGGTTAGATTTTCCCCTATCTGACCTCTACATTCAGACTCAATTAAGACCGCTAGGACTACAAGCCTACAAGCGCTTGTATTGTAATTCATGCAACTGCGCGCAGCATGCTCTGTGTCTTGCAGGGTGCGAGCGGGGCACCAGCTGGGAGCTGGCTGTCGCATTGCTCCAGGAGCCAATTCGGACTCGATCGGGTTGTGTTTTAGAAGCGATGGAGCAGTTGTGCGCGCTAGTGACGCTAGTGTGGCCAGATGCTCATCATCTTTGGAACACCCCCTCTTGAGTGGGACATAGTGGGACCTTGCAGAGAGCTTGTCGAGGCGAGCATGTCATGGCGTGCTTCTGTCCAAGCACCTGCTGACTTACATGCCAATCGCCCACAACCACGAACGCACGGTTTTGGCAGGCCAGTGGCGAAAAGCACGTGACGGCGGCGTGCGCCCAAGCTTCTGTCAGGTTTCACTCACAATTTTACGGATTCTGATTCTCTCAAATGTTTTCTTGTCTTTTTCTTGCATGTGCTTTACCTTCATCGGTGAGCTCGTCCCCGTTTTGCGCCTCTCTCCACCTCTAGAATTTCGTTGCGTGCAACTTGAGAGCAGCTACTCTCGCAGTTACTTGCACTTCTCCCGGAAAACTGGTATCGAGCGTGGACTCCGAATGTCCAATGTCCAGGTTCCTACGCCCCTGGGGAGACGTTGCTTAAGGCGCTTAAGGCACCTTAAACTCCGACAGCTGATAAATTTCGAGCTCACTAACATGGCCCCATCAATATTGCCTTCAACCACGACATCCTTTGGATATCTTTGGATCATGAGACTTCATGCATCCTCGCAGGGGAACCTTAGCCCCGGCAAGCATGTCAATTTGTTTTTGCTTTGCTGCCTCATGAGGCGAGCTTCGGGGCTGCCATCGCGGCATCAAGGCAGAGTGGGAGTTTTGGTGTTGTTGGTCGGCGTTTGGGGTTTCGAGAGTGACAGCCGTTTTGTTCAGGGGCGCTGACGTGCAGCGTTTGAGAACCAGGCGTTGAGGAGGAGGACGTTGAGCCCGGAAAAAGTTTTCCGGGCCATGGTCAAATTCTTTAGCATGTAGCGCCCTCCCCTGCAGAATTTGAAGCTTACTTGGCAGCATGAGACTCACCTAAGGGGGAGTTATATGTGCAGACGCGTTTCTTACATCTCTATTCACCCGGCCGCCCTTTCGGACGTGAAGCCAGGGCGCGGATTCTTACAGGGTTTAGGGTTTAGAGTTTAGGGTTTAGGGTTTATTTGAGTGTGTTCCACAAGCCTTTAATGCTAGGGTTCGGCATCTCAGTCAGCGGTGCTGAGTTTGAGGGACTCTTGGCAGCATTTCGGCAACGCCCTCAGTATTCCGGCAAAGCCCTCAGTCCGGCTGCAAAAAAGGGTTTAGGGTTTAGGGATCTCTTGAATGTTTACAGTGTCGCCACAGGCGGGCCATGAAGTGGCAGTCAACTCTGCAACTCGCGTGCAGCCCAGATCGTTGACCCGTTGACCCGATTCCATGCTGCCTGATGCTGAACACTTTGTGCAGACTCTGTCGATTCCACCGGCTTCTAGGGTCTCATCCTTGCAGACCTTCATGGTAGTTCAGTTTGCCATACACTCACAGCCCATGACACGCCCCCCTCAGCTGGACATCATGCGAGAGCACTTCGTGGAGTGCAAGCCTAAGAGACATCTGTGAGCAGCGTTTTTTTTTGCTACAGGTTAGGGAGGCTTTCCAGAGCAGTGCTCCCTTGACTTGGGGGGTCTGCCCTGCTACTTCCACGCCGTGTCGGCATAGGCCGCAAGACTTGTATCGGGTCATCGTTGTAGAAGTTCAGCCGGCGCTGACACGATGCCTGGACATTTTTAAAAGCCTAAACCCTAAACTCTAAACCCCAAACCAAACTCTCCCAGGATTTTGTTGAAGAGTGCATGCGCTGTGGGGCCTGCGTTTGTTTTTTGTTTTTCGGTGTGGTTTTTGTATATTCCTCATTTTTTACTGCACATGTGTACATAAATATATGTCCCCTGTCGAGCCTACCTTTTGCATGTATATTTGTAAGGTTAGGATGTCATATGTGCGAGTGAAAGGATATTTTATTTGCTCACAGTCTCCTCGCATTCCTCGGGCTTACAGGGCATGTTTTTTTGCATCACCCTATGCGCTCGAATGCTTCGTTGTCGTATGCTTCGAGGCCTACTAGCCTTCCTTGTCCGTTTTCTGCCTTTGAATATACAATACATTTATATCCTACATCTTCTTCTTTGCATTTCCACAGGGGGCAATCCCTACATACTACAAACATAGGCAGAACCCTATGGGACTTAAGGTTTTGGGATGTAAGCCTCAAGCCCTGCAGGTTCATAAGGGTCCAATCCTATAGGTAATGCCTAAACCTTAGACCCTACAAGGTTGAAATCCTACAGGGCCGTCCGGGTTTCAGAGATCCGTGCTGGCAGAAGCAGGGCCTGGCCTGTCGCACTGAGGCCCGACCTCGAATGCCTGCGGGTGGTGCAGCTCTCCTTGGTGGAGGCGAGATATATGTACATACGTATATATGACGCGCATATGTTTATGTTAATCGTATGTATACATACGAATCATAAATCATTATGCTCCCCAACAGTTCATGAAGATCCAGGACGAGAGATATCGCTAAGATCTTAGTCAAAAAGGTGCGTCATGTCCGCAGGGTGCGTCTGAGCGGGAGATCCGCGCTCACTATCCCTCTCATATCCCTCGGATGAGATCGGAGGAACTAATATGGAGTTTGTTTCCTGTGCAACCAATATGGAGGTTGTTTCCATTGCTCTAACTGAGTCATTTCCGTCACCGATCAGCGTGACCTGAAACGGTGCCAGGTCCAAAGCCCTTCGCTTGCGAATGTCTGGGCTTGCAAGATTCTGTTTATCCCTCTGTGATGTCGACAGTCCAGATAGGCAAGCACAAGGCCCGAGGCATCAAAGAAACGGGACGGCCATGTTTCCGTCCATTCCCCATTCCCCACGCCCCTCGGGTTTGCAGGCGAGCTACAGCCATCGAGCTGTATTGCGGCAGGCCTGGTCGAACACTTTGTGAGATGCTAGCGGCTGCAACTTGTTTCAATAGCTACGGCTCAAGATTGGCTCACACAAAGTGCGTCGGTGCCCCTCCCAGCCGGTGAAACCCTGCGGAGATGTCTGACTTCAAGTTGGCGGTCGACGAGAACAACAAGGCCACGGAGCTGCCACTGCTCCGGGTCTGCGGAACGGTGCAGCAGAATCCACATATGCACGCTTTCTGGGCATCGACAATCTCCTTCTTCCTCGCCTTTCTTGGCTGGTTCGCTTTGGCACCATTGAGCCTCGAGGTGGCGACCAGCATGAACATGTGCGAGAACCAGCTGTAATTATCCCCCTGCCACCAGCCCGACGAAAAAGGCGTACCTGAAGTTCACGAACCTGAAGACCGGGCTCACGTACTGCACCAAGGGCCAGGAGAAGGACGGCGATGGCAACCCCACGGACTGCGTGAGCCCGACCGTGGCGGAGCTGGCAACGGGAGTGACAAAGTACAGGCCAGAGGTGCTGGTGAAGTGCATCTGCACGCCGGGCACCGAATGCAATAGCATGATCGCCGGCGCTGGCGTCGCAGCCGTCGCGTCCACGATCTTCGTGCGGATCGCCCTAGGCACGCTGCTGGAGCGCTTTGGCCCTGTGAACGTTCAGTCGGGGTTGCTGACGTTCGGCGCCATTTGGGTTGCTGCAGCTGCTGGCATCAGTGCCCCGTGGAACTGCACGCTGATCCGCTTCTTCATTGGCTGCGCTGGGGCGACGTTCGTCGCGAACCAGTTCTGGTGCTCCCTGATGCTCGCTCCGAACGTCATTGGCACGGCGAACGCCACAGCTGCTGGCTGGGGCAACCTCGGGGGTGGTGTGACTCAAATCTTCATGACGTCGGTCCTTTTCAACCCAATGGTCGAGTCTGGTATCGTCCCGGATACGGCCTGGCGGGTTGCCATGATCGTGCCGGCGGTGATGTTCCTGATCTGTGCAGCGTGCATCAAGCTGCTGTGCTAGCCAAGCGCTTCGACGTGTCCGTCACCGGAAAGACCCAGAAGCCGTCTATGATGGACTACTTGGTTGTTCTCAAGGACTTTCGTGTAGTGGTCATGATCTTTCAGTACTCGGCCTGCTTTGGGGCAGAACTCGCCATGAACAACCAGCTAGCAACGCATTTCCGAACGTATTTCCAGATGGCAGCGGCTGACGCTTCGGCCTTGGCGGGCTCCTTCGGTCTGATGAACTTGTTCGCAAGGTCCCTCGGCGGAATCACCAGCCACCTGCTCTTCAAGAACTTCGGCTTCCGCGATCGCATCTGGGCACAGTTCCTGTCCCTCTTCTTCGAGGCTATCTTCCTGTTTTGCTCCGGATTGGTAGACAACTCCCAGCCATGGTACGTGGCGCTGGCTGTGCTGCCGTGCTTCCGCCTGTTCGTGCAGATGGCCGAAGGACGATGGCATCGTGCCATTTATGAACAGGCAGCAGCTGACCATCGTTTCTGCCCTGGTCGGTGCCGGCGGTAACTTGGGTGCAGTCATCGCAGGATTCGGATTCTACCGCCCGATCGAGGACCCGCTCTTGCCGTTCCAGGTGCATGCGGGCCACGTGATGTTCTGGGCTCTGCTGAGCCCGTGCTTCTACTGGGCAGAGCACGGCGTTATGTTTCATGGACCGGCTGTGAAATCCGTCGAAGGCGAGTCCCCAGCTGTGTAATGCACGCAGTGTGATCCAATTAATGAAATTAATTTGGGCCGTGGAGCTGGACGAAGTCTGCTCCCTTGTAGAGTCGAAGCTTGCACGTTCAAGCGAAGTTTGAGACGTGCATTGGCATCCTAGTCACCCTAGTCCCAGCATGGAGTGCAGGACAGGGGCCTTCCTTACAAAAGACGGGTGGAGCACTCATGTGCCAATCCCGCGTCCCTACTCCATACAGCCGTGGATCGGTCAGGACAGTCGACAGCGCTGGCCGAAAAAAGATTGCCCGATGTTGCTGGATGTTGCCTCATCAAATCCCGAGCCGGATCGCCAAGAACAGGAAGACACAGGAAGACACGAAGCCAACTTGGGAACATTGATGCTTTTGGAAGCCCAAACCTGCAGGCGGGATTAGACGAGTCCGCAGGGGCGGAAGGCAAGGAGTGGCATTGGATGCACGAATTCCCAAAACCAAAGGTCGCAGAAGGAATTGCCTAGGTGTGTATAACCTTTTGGGTTTTTGTAGTTTCTACAATAAGTATTCTAGAAGTTAAACTTTCAGTAGGGGTTCGGAAGTCAGCCAAGTAAAAGCTGTGGGGGCTTGGTGTGGTCAGGCTGCCAGACCCTGCTCACGGGTTTTATGTTTGAATTTGCCAGGGTTCTGCCGGCGGAAGATCTCAAACTTACTGTTTGAATTCAATGTCGCATGGCGAAGAGTATACCAGATCTCTGACCTTGCTCAGCTCTTGCTTTCCGGCCTTGAAACGTGGATGTAGACCCCTGCTTCTGCGGCCCTGCGCACTGCAAGCTTCAGTAGTTTGAGATTCAATGCGTCAAAAACCCAGTTTAACCACAGGTTACAAGGCTGAGGTTGACTTCCAGGAAGGGGTTAAGGAGGTATAGGGTTCTAGGGTTTAAGGGTTCGGAGCCTCAGCAGTCCTGGTTAGAAGAGGGTCGAAGGTTCGGGGTTTACATGCTTTGGATTGTGTGGGGAAAGTGTTTTCGTTCATTTGTTCATGCCCCCTGGCTCCCGTTTCCGGCAGATCTGCAGACCGGATGCACAAACAGTTTAGGTAGTTGGGTTTCGAGACAGTCCTCGTTGAAAAAGGGTTTGGCCTGCGGCCGCGGGATTTGGATTGCAAAGTTTTGGGTGTGGGCCTACCGCGCAATGTGTCTTGAACTTGTTTCCCCAATCCCTGCATCTCCAAATTTTGGAGTCCGAATGTCTCCGAGCGATTCACGAATGTCGCAACACCCAACATTCTGCACTGGTGCAGGCCTTGCCAGCTCTTGGCGATTCGGAGACTTCCTAAAGTGACTGCAGGTTGCGAGAATTGGGCAATGCACCATCCATTTCTGTAGGCAAGGGCTGTGAACCCTGCCCGGAGTTGACCTCGACCTCGTCGCGGATGTCGTCCTTCTCTGGTGGAATCACCGAACCATGGAACCACGGAACCACGGGGCTGATGGACGTGAGGTGTGCGTGGCGGAGAGGTGCAGTCCTTGTGCTTGCTTCTAGTGCATACTGCGGGCGCCGCTGCCCCAGCTCCCTCCGAAACCTCGCGGGCATCCTGTACAGCGACTTGCAGTGCACAGCTGCTCGCATGATGCCAAGATGAAGGACCGGGTATGGAGTCTTGACCGGCTGTGTGAACTAGCTGGAGTGTGAGAAGCGCCGTCCAAAGTCTTCTGTCGGATCGGGGATATCGGCGAAAGAGATTCTTGCAGGCTCCGGAGGTTGCGAAGGATATGATATTGCAGCGGGGTGCGCAAACCTTCATCAAGAGTTTCCGAACTTGCTTGTACATGTGGTGTGGCATCAAGTTCAACATTGTATCCCCACGCACCTAGTTTAATTTAGCGAAGGCCCCGACACCCAATACTCAGGCCGAGATGTAGTGCCATGCTCAGGGCAGACTTGATGCTCGCACACAATCTCACGAGCTCGGCATATGGGAATTGGCAGGATGCTTCCCTGGTGCAGTCCATGTAGAGCAGCCCGACCTGTTCTGTGCCGCAGATGTTTGTGTGGCTCAGGGCTTCTTACATGAGGACTGTCATGTGCTGCAACAAGACACCATGTGCGTTGTCTTGACTTGTTCTGTTTGCACCCTTCTTGGAGGGCCTTGAACCGAACACCTGAAGTGCAGATGATGCTTGTGACTTCAGCAGGCAAAAGCTGAGCCAGTGGACCCAGCATTCCTTTGAGTTCTCGAGTGCAGCAGAGCCTTTGTTGCCTCCTGTGCGCCATGGCATCGGAGGACCACCAACTGCCCTTGTAGACGTTGACTCGAAAGCAGAACGACGGCTATGTAGTCCGACATGCTTCACTTATTGCTTCGCGTGCTGCGTCTAGAACCAAGTGCGAGGACACCACCAAAGGTGCGAGCAGTGCAAGGACGGCAACCTGAAGCAAGGTTACGGTTGTCATCCTTGACGCGCTTCATGGACTTCGACTGTAGTCGAACATGTGCGGGGGTTATTTCCCAAACACACTGCGCTTAGCTTCCGTCTTGTTCAGCGCCGCTAAGCTGTGCATGCGTGGACAGGGAAGAAGATTCCACAAGCCAGCCGATGTTACAGCATGTTCTGAACACCTTGGCATCTACAACTGCACGACTTGATTGGATAGAGATCCCACGCAATGATGGTGTTCATCTTTACCAGCTGTGCTCATGGCAACTATGGCTGGTCAATGGGTTCATGGGCTCATGGGCTTTCAGAGATCGGAATCGTGCTCCTTTTCGGGGCGCCCTGGGCCGATTTTGTTTGCAGCGAGGAGTGCGGGCTTCCTGTCGCAGTGCATGACTGTACCTTGGACAAGGTCCGGCAGCGAATTCAGACCCAGACAAATTGAGTCCCACACCTAGGGCACAGCCTCCACAAGCCCAAAGAGACGATTTCGCCAGTACTCGGCGCCCAATCCCGAACTTTCGCTCCGGGAAGTATCCGGAAGAAGTTTCTTGAAGAAAGTGTGACTCAAGTGCCCAGTCTCCGTGGCCGAAGAACCTGTAAACCTCACCAGGCTTAAAGTCTGGGGCCCTGTGCTTATTCTCTTTGTCGTCATCGCGGCAGCTGTAGGATCCCCAGTCCAAGGGCTTTGGACGTAAGAATGTGAGAAGACTTCGGATGGGGCTTTTTAGACTTGGAACATTTGGGCGTCATCCTCGGAGTTGAGGCTTGTGCAAGCTTTGGCTTTGAGCTTCTGGGATTGGGGCATATTGGGGCGGGAATTGGAGACTCACGACTTTTTGCAAACAGGAACAGGCTTCTGAGGTGGGTTTCGGAATGTAGAGGAAGAGCTCTCTTTGGCTTTCGTGCTCTCGGCATCCACTCCCTCTTAATTAAGGCTCTACAAGTCCTTGCGTCCCCTGTGCCCGCAACCCATGCGACACAGTCTCGCCGAGGCTGTGACCCCACGCTGGCCCGTATGGTTCTGGTACCATCCTGCTGCCATGCCATTCGGTCGGAAAGTGTCGCACCACCCCCCCCCCCCCCCCACTCCGCCTTTCCTCCCCTGTTCTTCCTTAGGTTTCGGGCACACGCGTATGAGTACGGGTCCGGGTAGCAAGAGGTCACATACGATGAAGCTCTTGGCCGACTCTTCCCAAGCAAAGCTGTGAAGTAGACCAAGACGAGGCCACACAGAACTACATCTCCTCTTACTGCGTAGTCGATTGGGGGGTTTGAAGTCGCTGCGGGTGCCTATGTCACTGTAGTACTTGTACCCTGGATGGGCTTGATATGTCCGCAAGTATGACTGAAGTTGTCTTGAAACCATGTTGCGAGCCTTGTGCCAGTATACTGCTGTGCCACGGGCCTGTCCATGACATCTTGGCAGGCTTGTAGGCTATGTGGCATTGATGGGCAACGCAGTTCTTGTCAAGAAGATTGGTGGCACGGTGCCCGGCTATGGCAAGGGGGGCATTGGACGAGGGGCCTAGCAGACTTCAGAGTTTCAGTCATGGGAGGTACCTGCGTCAGAGAAAGAGACATTCAGAGTTGGGGGCTTGGATTTAGAGTGTCAGGCTGTTTCAGGGTTTGTAAAGGTGCGGTTTCCGTCTAGCATCTTTTCTAGTGGGCAGTTGCGTGATGGTGGGTGTGCAGACAGGTTTCAGGTAGATAAAGGCCTCTTGGAGGTCCCACGACTGACACTGGTATGTATAATCCGTTTGCAACTCAAACTTGTGCTTCGGTAGCGGCACCAGCTCTTCACTGCGATAAAGACCCGAGCACTCTGTCCTTGGGGCAGGTACGTTATGCCACGTCTGGTGTCTCTGACAATTAAGGCTCACAATCCTGTTCCTTGGATTTCTTGTGGTTCCTACGCTGTATGTATATGGGTCTGCTGCGTAATGGCGCCACGGTGAGCCTGGGTTGCGAGATGGGAGACTCTTCACTTAGGCCTGAGGGCAACAAAGATCCACGGCTACCTGATGGGCCTCGGGGCCCTTACTGCAGGCTTCGGCCAGGGGCCCAGGAATGTGGATCTCCCACTGTTCGGAATTTTACTCTAAGAATCGAAGAGAAAACACCATGCCCGAAAAAAGACATCGAGTTGACTTGGAAAAAGCCGATGCATCATCTGCATAATTAGAGGAAGTCGGCAGTTACTCAAGTGATGCTTTGGGTGTTCCGTGGTGGGCTTTTGGCTAAAGTTAGGGTTCGCCAATTTTCCCCATCATGTGAATCGTTGGGTTCACATCACAGAGAGTTTCTTGTTGCATTGTGTTGTCATGCTTACGCGACACAGAACGTCCTTTCGAAATAGTGGGCATGAGGGCAACTGCGGATCTGAGCAAAAAAACCAGCTTCAAATGTAAAGTTTTGAGATCATCTGGGTGCGCCTCGTGATGCGTTCCCTGTAGTAGCCCAATGGCCTTCAAGTATAGGATTGCAGTAGGACCCTGTAGGGCTCGGAATGGCGAAGTTACAAAGACCTGCACCTCCAAAGCGCAACGATGCCGCAACGAATGTGTGGCTCAGGATGGTATGTCATTCACTCGAACAAGGAGGCCACCCACGTTGGTGTAGCCTCGAAGTTCCGACATGGGCGGTCGTAACCCGAGGAATGCTGGCAGGGTGGCCTTGTTACCGTGTCTTCACTATCAGCTTGGGTCTCTGCCGGTTCGATGACTTTCGCCACGGCGCTCGGACTGCCAGGCCATGGGCAAGCCGCACATCACCACTTGGCATGGCCTCTCAGGTCCACGCTTCGAGAACGGCACATGGATGGAATGCTAAAGAGGGAAGAAAAAATCCTAAAAAGGGTAATGAGGGTCATTATGCAGTAGTAGAAGGATGTGAGAAGGTCGTAATTTCATATGACAAATCAATAATTCAAATACAATCTCTTCTCAGACTCGTGATGCACTGCAGATGCTTGATCCGACGCCCTTTGGGCCCTGTAGGCCTTTGTGAAAGGACTGCTTTCCCGTGAGAGAGGCAGGACCTGTATGTGTTTGAATTTGCCAGCTGATCCACAGGCATCATCTGCCTCCTCGCTACGTTTGGCATGGCCGTGGCTGGCACGGGGCTCCTGGTGAAGACCTCAGTGATTTGCACTTTCGAGTGTTGCCATCATTACCATGGGGTTCCGTACCTGCTTCTCTCCTTCATGGTCTCAGTGATAAAGGCAAGGACGTGCCCCTGGCTCCGGGAAAGATGCGGAGCGTTTCATGATCGAGCGCCCACATGTGGACACCATTCTGTTCCGATTCGCGTTCATCGGCGTGCCTTTGCGGGTCTGATCCATCACGGTGCAAAGAATTTGTTTAAAGGTCTTGCTTGTGGCGGCTCTTCATCTTGGCCGTGAGATTGCCTGCCCGAGGATCCGCACGTCGGCATGATGAAGACATCAAAGATGGTACCGCGCTCGATCCTAGGGGTTTCGAGACTTGTGCTCTTCGGACAGGGGGCTCTAGCATGCTCTACAGTCTACAGTACTTCAGTACTCTTTACAGTTATTTGCAGCAGGGCTATGCAGGGTTTGCGTGTGGAGAAGGACACAATTAAGTCCCAGGACTCACACCGGCTTCGTCGCAAGTCACACACACACACTCGTTCAACAGTGTGGCGTGTCACCTGAAAAATCACATCCACATGAAATCGTAGCCCATTCTCTGCTGTAGATTGGGACCGCCCCCGCGACCCCCCCCCCCCCCCACAGAGCTCCATTCCTGCAGTCGCTTTGCAGCTGCAGCTCGGCATCAACACATCAGAATACCGATGAGCAGAATCTCCACCTGTGAGTTCCGAGTGTGTACACAGCACAGGGCATCCGTAAATGATGCCTTGGCTGCCTCATACCACCTTGTTTCTCTTCATCCCCTTGCTGACGGCAGAGGCTTCCCGAAGTCCTTGAACGAACACACCTGAAGATCGACTGGTCGTCACATTCAAGCGAATCTAAACCCCAAGCTCCAACATGAGTCTGTCACAAGCGTGTCATGGGCTTCCTTCAGCAGGTGTGATGCACAACATGGCCCACAATTAGCGATTGGGGTCGCACGAAAGTATATGGATCACTCTGGCTCAGTCTAGGTTCGCTTCCTACACAAGAATGGCGGTCGCTTGCTCCTTGGAGCCGCATTTGCCGCGGCCTCGGTCGCCTTGACATTAGATCGTGTGCCTGTGCCAAAACGCCCGTTCATAGTGCACAGGAGAATCAGGTTGCATCAGATATGACGGTATGCGTGCTGCGACCATCGTGTATGCATCAATGGCGAACGGAGCTCGTCTCTGCATCCTTTGGTAGCTCGATATTTCATGTCGGGACATACGATTTCGAGCATTCAGGGCGAGTGACCTGAAAGCCGAATGCAGCAGGCGTGCTCTGCCCTTGGCTGGTCTACAGTGCAAAAGCAAGCAGCCCTTCCTGTCCGGTCCTTGGAACGCGGCCGGCCTTGGCCGGTGGTTTGCCGGAGACGCAGTTGTCTGACAAACGAACAGCCGTTGTGGAGGAGGGGTAAGAAAGGGGTCGGGGAGGGGCCTAGCCGGCTGCACTTTTTCTGGGGACGTGAGCAATGGGTGAGCAGGCTTGTTGCAAGGGGACGAGTGGGGATGGCCTCACGGTACCTAGGGGGGTGGTGGCCCGCCGAGATGCAGAGAGAGAGAGAGAGAGAGAGAGCGTGAGCGAGACCTCAAGGGGGGGTTAAGGAAGCAAGGACTGGAAGGAAGGAACGAAGGAAGCAGAGAAGAGAGACGGAGCCTAGCCTCAGTTTGCGCCACAACCCTCGCTCAACTTCTCCCCTCCCGTCCTCATCTCTATGGTCAGCAGCTTGACTCCATCAGATTGCGATGTTCGTGCTCCCGCTAGCAATCCTCATGAAGGCAGGTGGTGGCAAAGACCCTCAATATCCCCAATCCATGTCCTTGATTGGGTTTGCATGCCCGAGCCGTGATGGCAAGCAGCCTCGCAGCGTGCCAGGCTCTGATCTGAGCATGCCCTTAGCCCTTAGCTGGGAGCGCTCCGGCCCGATTGCCAAAAATGCGTTGGATGCCCGAGGTCGTGGTCATGATGGTAAGCGAAGTGCATTTGGGATTTGGCAGGTGTCTAGGGGGTCTTGATACACGGACTCCATTGGTATTCGTGTTTCGTGCTTCTGTATTTCGTTGCACTCAGATGTTAATCAGACATGTAGGGGGTGACCACATCAGTCCAGCGATTTAGCAAAGAAACGTTCCGTGCGCGATCTGGCTGAGTCGAAATACTTGCACAGTAAAAAATGTTCTTGTGTGTGTGGATGTTTGAATCCATTGCTTAGATGACAGATCGGACAAGAAGCTCCCATCACGGCTGATAGCATAAGCAGCCCAACCTGGAGGTTCAGAAACGACAAAAGCCTTTGTCCGATCAGCTCTTTTTCTACTTTCTGTCGTACACGTCTCCTTGGAGGCACTTGAGTTTTCAAATCTTGGGGTCAGGGCGGATCCGAGCAGAGTTTATGTGCCTGCTGACATTTCAGATCCAAAAGCGGTGCGGGCCGAATGATCTCATGTGCGAGGTCAGGCGGCGCACCAGGCCTCACAGTCGGCCAACACTCGCAATTGAGGTTTGGCGGTCTCGGAACTGTGCGCTACAGTGGGTTTGTGAGGATGTCTACCCGGTTCCACCGTGCCGCCTCTTCATGCCCCGCTTCCTGCGCAGGCGGAACCCATGTCCTTTCAGGACGCGGAGGACGCCGTAACCCCGTTTGACACATGGCACGCGACACACGAAACATGTGCGTCCATCTCTAGCTCTTCCAAAGAGCGCCGTAGACCCGGAACTCTCGAAGCCACCGGGATTGAGCATTTCATGGGTTGAAAAGGCGTTCCGATCGTTTAAGGTGAAGCCCTCTGTGTTAAGCACGTTGCTTTGACAATGACCTCCGATAGGCGTTTCGTGGCTCCCCAATAAAGCCCTTCTGGGCAACCACTATCTGATGTGGCCCTATAATTCTGAAACTCATCGCCTGCCAGCTTCATTCTAGCATCATTTACCACAAGATTTGCGAGTGAAGTTCATCGTAAGTACTTGCAAATGCAGGAGCAAGACAAACGCTCCCAACCTTACGTAGTTGCCCTGAGCACATATCCTGAAACACGTATGCGCCGTCCGTAGATTAAGTCTGCCCTGCCATCAGGAGCCCGGGGATGAGGCCTGGGTGCCTATTTGCTATCGTTTAGGGTTTAGGGTTTAGGGTTTAGGGTTTAGGGTTTAGGGTTGGTTTTACCGGGGATGCACGGATGGGTATTTTGCGGTGCTTGCCACGACTGGACAGGCACAGGCATAGGCCATCATAGACCCAACATGTAAATGTAGGCTGTCGAGATCGACTCAAGAATTTGGCCGTCACGAGCCAAGAACAGGAGCACAAGAGTCACCCGGACCTGCACCCTCTCACAGCCCCTCAGTGGCTCCCCATGAGGTCTTTCTGGGTATATAATATACCTTTTGACGCTGCACTTAGCCGAGTCAGGGTGCCTGGTAAGGTGAAGCAGGCCAAGGTAAACTAGGATAACAAATTGCACCTATGATGTGCTGCGTCTGAAGGAAGGCCATCTCTGCAACCAGCTTCTATTGTTCCTGCAGGAAATTAAGAAACTCGATGCTTCCAGCTGCCAGGATGTTGATGAGGAGCAACGCTCCCCAGCATTCGTCCATGCGCCCGGGCTTTCTGGTGGTGTTTTTCGTCTGGGGCGGTTAAGGGAAGAGGCGCCTCTCCTCGTTGCAGCATGCCGTAGGCGCCTGTCGTCTCTCTGTCGAAAAGGCACGCACAATCTTACACCCTCGACCCCCAAGCCTAGCAGCCCAGCACAGGTGCCAGATGGAGATGTAAGGGAAGGTGCAGAAGACCTAGGCGAGCCAGAGACGGAGGTGCACTGAGCCAAAACACCAAAACATGGGGGGCTTGACACGTTCAAGGGGGATTGGGGGAGCATCTTCTCACACAGCGGCTGTATGGGCAGATGAGTCTCAGGGGTTCTTGTGCTGACGAGTACCATTAACTACCCCAAAAGCATCCCATAGCCCAAATGGCCCAAAGCAACTAAAGCAAGTCCAATCAAGGTCGAAGACATCGAGGCTTTGCTTGTAGATGTCCAAGATCACATCTTCGGCGAGATGCAGCTTCCCCTGGACGTCGTAGAGGAAGTTCAGAGGCTCAGGCGCAAGAGTTCTCTTTGGAAGTGTTCCGGAGTGTAGCGGAGCCTTGATATGCCAGGAGACCTACGAGAACTAACCTGCATTGTTGTCCGAATTTCTGTCAGCCTTCTATTACATGCTTGTGCGTCTGTGGTTCTCAACCGACCTTACTAACCCTTGTTTATGGCCTTAACTGCTAGACCCTGACTCGCTTTCCATTGGATTACGTAAGCAAGGCAGCAGCAACAGAGACCCAAGCACGGGAAGGGAAGATGGCTCTGTGAAGGCTCTGTAGTGAAACTTCCCAGGAGTCGGCTCCCCGCTTCAAAACTCAAGCAGTGAGGTTGAGCCCTCTTTTTTGTTCACATGCGGTTTCACGTCGGACATGCATCCCCTTTTGAACCCTTCTTATCATTAGAACCTTTTCTGAACCAATTGAAGTCATCAACCGCAGAGCAAAAAAAAGTTGCCCAAGGAACGCCTTCACTACCTTCCTCGAGTCCGCTGGGTCCAGAGATGCGGCCGGCGAAGCCGTGTACGCCGCGATTTTCGACGCCAGCCTTCTTTTGTGCTGACATTGCATCAACTTGCATACCTTGCATTCCTGACATAGTCTGGCACATGGGGCCTGTGATCCAGGCGGTCATGGCGTAAGTTTTCTTTGGGCTGGAGGCACATTGACAGAATGCTTTCATAGTGAAGGGCATGGTCTTTTGTTCTGTAACCCTACTCATGCTGCAAGTCGAATGATGCGAACATGCGCAAGTACCGTTCGAGCTTGATGCCTTCCAAGCCTTGGGAAATGTCACAAGGTGGCAGCCCAGTCCGCTAGAGAATAATTAAGCGCTGTGCAAACGGCTGACATCTTCCCGTAACAGTTGCCTCAGTTGATACGAAACACGAACGCACAATGTAAAACGTGAACAGACAAATCAGAACAATGACAACAAAATCCCGGTGCACCAAACAGGTCCCCAAGGCCCATGAGTTTCCCCACAAACAATGGTGCAAGGATCATTTATATACGAGGACGAGGCTTCTAAAAAGCACATTGGCACGTATCATCGGGTCCTAGCGAGTCTCTTCAGGGAGGCTCAATGTCGCGCAACAATGAACTGGTCAGATGCCGAAAGCTCCCTAGGCTTCCAAAAGTCTTATAGTTGACGAACTATGAATTGGCTTGAAACAGAGCCGACATGGATGCAGGGCATGACATGCTGGCAGTTTCGTTGTTCCGTTGTTGGAGATGGATGTACCGGGCCGAAAGAGGCGCAAAACCGCATGCAATCCAGGATGCAGCGCCGGAGTTGCAGAAGTTGTTCAAGCCTCCTAGCTGAAGCAGTGACAGGACGTACGGCAAGCAATGCAATGCACTGCAATGCCTGTAGAGTCTGTTTAGCCTGTTTCTGCTAGGACTGCCGGTGTCTAAATTGCAAGCATATCCTCCAGCAGCTCTTTATGCCCTCCTTTCAGTGAAGGTGTGAAGGCCTGAGGACGCAGTAGTCCAGAGACTATATATATATATATATATATTGCTTTTACTTTGCGGCGAAGCGTGGCTTCGGGAAAAGTTCCGGTTCAAGCCAGGCATACTATGCAAAATGGTGTCGGGGGCTTTTTCGGGGGGTGCCGGCCGTGGGCATGCAAAGCATCGGTTCGCGAAGAGACGGTGTCAAGAGTGCGGTTCTCTGAGGGTTGAAGACCTTCTGGGGCAAGCCGCTGTAGGCAGTGGTAGCCTTCATCAACCTACGTAACTCTCCAGCTCAGAAGGCTCCCAAAAAGTAGTCACCAACAGTCGATCTCGTAAACAGGCAGAACAAAAACCGTGCGATGCCATCCAAGGACCCCACGATCTGTAATGGCGATGCGTTTTATCAACTTCATGAACCAATTAGTCTTTGATCTCGACGATCCTGCCGCACTGAAGGCTCGGTCCCGGATCAGGCCTTCAGGAGTTAAGGCTCTGGGAGCCCTCTGAAGTGTAACATGTGTAACATGTCGCACTGACAGGATGTATCTGGTTGAACTCATGTTGCTCGTCGTCGTAAACAATGGTTTCGTGTGCGTATTGAGGGTCCTTGGGGTTCTGGGTCGGCAAAAACCGAGTCCCACCTCCTAGCACGCAATCAACGAAAAGAAAGCAGCACGGCAGACAGAGGCGGACAGTCTCTCGCGACCAGTTAAGTCATGCCATAGATCCCCTCTGCATGACACATGGAGGAAGAGTCTTGGCCCTTTCCCCTTAGATGCTTAACTCTGATGCTTGATGGCGAGTTGCTCATGCAAGCTCGTGGCAAAAGAAGCCGGACCTTGAACTTCAGATAGTGGATACGCCGTGCCTATGGGATACAGGGGAGAAAGGGATGGTGCCCAAACCCACCAGCCTGCAATGCTCATGTGCAGACGGTGACGGAGACGTTGGGCTTTCAGCATTTGGACATTGAGCCCTGGAGTGTTCCAAGCGGTTCGAGAGGGTTTAGGGCTTCCGGAGATTCAAGAGGATGAGTTGCAGGAGCTGGGTTTTTGTCTCACAATCTCATGCAGTGGCAGTCGAGAGCGGGGGCGCTCTCGAACCCCTGCAGTGTCTTGCAAGTCAATATGGCAGCAAAGCCTGAGGACCAGGCTAGAAGTTAGGACAGCAGATGAAGAAGCCTTGGCAACCCACCGGGAATGAAGCGCGTGCATCGGGAACCTCGCGAGAAGAATCTGGAGATTGTTCGATCCCGTGTTGTGGATGTGCCATCTTGATCCTGCCTAGAGTCTACAGCCTTTGCTGGTCGCGTAAATCTCCCCGTAAGCTGAGGATGTGACAACGCCGCGAGTCGGTGTTTTCCGCGATGCCCTTCTGGAGCTGTTTGACAATGAGCTTGGTGCCAACTTCCACGGCAAGGCAGCGATGTAGCAGACTTTGCAACGCTTTGCAACGCTTTGCAACTCACAGTCTTGGAGCTCCCGAGCTCAGCCGAGCTCCGGCTCCGGGACCACAGGCCCGTCAGCACAGAACAGGCCTCAAGGGCCTCCAGGCTTTTGCTTCGACTTTGTGATGAGCACAGGCTAAAATGGTGCGAGTTCGGTTCCTGTTTATTCAGGTCTCCAGTTGCCCATTCAGAGATTCATTAGTGATTCATTAGTCAGTTTCAGCTTGTGGCTTTCATGACAAGCGGATCCTGGCGCGAGCCCTGCCATTAACCTGTAAGGCAAAATCGTGCCTGCTAACTGTGCCGATGTCGCACCTTGCAAGCGACAGGCGCGTGCTGGGCTACAAGCACTCATGAATTATGTTGGGGGCGCTATGATCTACATCCGCCGGGAGTATGCTGAGCGCTTCAACACCCTTCGAGTCAGCTGGATAGCCGAGACTCGCTTGCAGCAGTCGTCGTGTTAATCATGCTGCTGTAGGCACTGTAGGCGTTGCTTTGGTTCCGCCGGTTGAATTAGTGCGAAGCATTCTGCGACCAGCATAATTCCTTCGGGGCCAGAGTCTTGCTGGAGAGTCTGGAAATTGGACGTCTAGTGGCAATCACGCAGCGCGCAGGACTACAGGTTGTAAGCAATTGAAGGCTTTGCTTATTTCATCCAAGTCTGACCGCAATCGCCCAGCGTCCGCTCGAGCATGCTCTTCAACAGCTCCGCTTTCCTTTCGCCCACTTGAACCCAAGAAGAATCCGCGTTTTTCGTTTAAAGTCAACTGCGTTGAAACAGAGAGGGAGAGCCGCGTGCGAAAGCTAACTGTAGAGGTCCCTACACCTCCTTCCCAGCCTCATTTACGCCCGAATTCCGCAGTTCTTAGCCCCATGATGGCCACATTCTGAGGCCAGCGATACACGCGACTTGGCTATAAATGGCACAAGGCCCTTCAATGCATTGAGGAGCATGGCTGAGTGCCTGCAGCAGGCATATGTGGTGGGGCAGGCTTTGCAGGTGGCCCATTTGACAATCTGGTAAAAGGAAGAAGCTCCACCCCAATAAGTGGATAAGTCCCAAATGCGATAGGGCTTTTTCAGCACATGCAAAAGATAGCGCTGCAGAAACTTTGTCTTGCATCGATCGCCCGGCAGTATCCATCCATGTGCTTTAATGCTTTTCTGGCTTGGAGTTGCTGTGCCAAAGGCGCAAGAGCCTCAAGCAGGCTTTGGGGCAGAATTTTAGGGGCGGAGATTCAGACGGACAAGCAAAACAAATCCCCTAGTTGGCAGGTTCAGGCTGCAATATTGATCCTCGGCGTTCGTTTCGGCTATATCAGGCTTACAGGTTAGGTACACGGCGAAGAGCTCATAGGTCGTCACCTGAGGCGTCACAGACGAGACAGAGCTAAATCCAAACGCGGAGGCAGGGTCCCAAATGCAACTGCGAGTTGTACGGCATCATGGAGTGGGCAGCGTAGTTGCTTTAGGGTTCAGGGTTTAAGGTTGCTGAAGGCTTGTCGCAATCCGTTTTGGAGCTATTTTTGTTCTTGAAAGTTTGTGCAGTAGCCGGCCCTGCACACATTTCCAGTAATCAGGCCAGGTCAACCGAGAATGCCTTTCGAACCCCCTCCCCCCCCAATATCAGACACGTTGGCTGCAGGCGGCTGGCGGCGAGGCCTGGCAGACACCCGAAGCGTTGCTGGCTCTAACCCATTCCCTACATATAGATGCCGCAATGCACTTTTTAAGAGTGAGCCACGCAGCCTGTGCATACTCATCCTTATAATCATAACCGAGAATATCCCAGAATCAATCCATGCGCTCTGGGCACAGATTCAGAACCCGGGTGCCCCAGTGCAACCGTTTAGCTATAGGGAATTTCGACTTGCGGGTGCTGGGTGCGAAAGCTTTGGGTGGCTTAAGATGCAGGAGAGTATGCAGAAAAGCATCGGTGGTTTATCTACGATAATGGGGTTTGAGTCTTTCTTATTGGAGATGTCTTTTCGTTATTGCTTTTTACTACTGCTGATTGATTTAGACTTGATATTCAGCCTTCCTGCCTCTTCCCTCTTCCTTTCACACCGCGCTTGCATCTCTAAACTCTAAACCGTCTAAACCCTTCCTTCCTGCCTTTGCCCTCTTGTTGCCATGTGAGGCTTCCATCTGAAGGCATAAGACTAAGAACGGGACCGCAGTTCAACCGAACCCCGGCCTCCAAATTGATCTTTGGTGGTTCTTTAGTCCTTCCTGCGACAGGCCGAAGAGGGCGCCGCAAGCCCGCCAGGCCACGCCTCCGAACGCAAGCATCGCCCGCAAAACCGCAAAACCATGAGTCGAAACAACTGGAGACAGTTAAAGCTCTGTGAGTCGCGGCCCACAGACGTTGCTTGTGGATACATTTTGGGCCGTTACCAGGCCCAATAGGCTTCCAAACCTGGCCCTTCTTGTCACTGCGGTGCTCTTCAGGCTTCGAGAGCTTGTCTCATCGGAGCATGTTACTACAGAAGATTGGGTTGGGGTTTGGGTGCCCATGGACAAATGATGGAAGGATGTAGGGTCCAACCTCAGGCCTTAGCATTGGCTGAATGTTTGATCCGATCCGTATGTCTCTCTCCTGTGAGTGTTCGGAGCTGCTTGGTTCATGTACTCATGGGTTCCCCTACTACCCTCCATACATTTGCCTCTATACTACCCCCCCCCAAGTTCCCCCCATAATTAAGGCTATTTGGCCAGGTGAGCAGGGCGCTGGCAAAGCCAGCGGTCAGGCCTGACCTGTGTTAGCCCAAACGATCCCAAACGCTAGAGACCTTGATAGTTGGGGATGTTCCCCCTTATACGAACAGTCCTTAATAGGGATGATATAGAATCCCTATCAAGGACTGTCAGTGTAAGGGGGAACATCCCAATTGACAGTCCAAGAACCTGATTGTCCCAGCGTGAGGGAAGCACCCCTGAACTGCAGCTTTCAGCAACTCGTGCTGGAGTCCTCACCTGGTCTCGGGTTCCCGGGCCCTACCCACCCTCCCCCTCCCTTCATGGTATCCCCCCCCCAAGGTGTCCCCCCGCAAAAACCCAAAACCTCTCCCCTAACCCTAAACCGTAAACCTTCAACCCCAAACGCCAACCCCCCATTCATAGCACAGGCAGGGTGGGCTAAACGGCTAACCTGAAACCCTAAACTTATGTAAACCCCTGTAAACCCCTGTAAACCCTAAACCTTAAGCCTTAAACCCTAAACACTAAGCCCCATCCAAAGGGGGGGGGGGCGCAGGGGGGTAGCACGGGCGGCCGGTCTCTTAAACCTTCAACCACAGGGGGGAGCGTGGGGGGTAGGGATCCAAGGGAGGATGTACCATGCGGGGTGGGTGGGTGGTAGCCCGAGACCATATGTGCTGTTAAGGTTGTTGAAGGTTGCAAAGTCGCGTGGATTGGTTTGGGCGCCAAGTGGCTTGCATTCGGGGCCTCGATTCGCATGTTGGGCATGGGCACTATTGGTGAATTGGTTAATCGACCCGTTTCTGAGAAATGCTTCCTCTATTCCAGGGCAGGTACTCGTAGTCCGAAATTTTGCGAAACAGTTGCATGTCTGCCTGGAAGCTAAGCCTGCACTAGCAGCCGGTGATGCGGGACGTTTGCTTGCGACCTGTGCTAGAGCTGCTAGGCCACAGGTGGCAAGATGGAGGACAGGGCGGACAGGGTGCCACTTCCATGTTGGGGGTGGAAGTCTTTATAAGGTCTACGCCGTCCCACGCTTGTGTCTGATGCCACCAAGCTGTCCTGGTGAGGATGCCGACAAGAAGCCCATGTCCAAAGGAATCGGGACCAAAGTTCCAGAGAACTTCAATGCGTCTGGGCTTGCATCCGTATCCTCTGCGCCGGTGATTGCGTGAGCGAACAGATATCGCAGGATTAGTGCAAGTAAGTGGTTATGGCGGTATGGCTTTGTTTGCTTGTCAACATCCAGCTTTCAGAACAAAAGCAGCCTTGAAAGGGGCTGTTTGCCCGAAAGTCCTGCTTGTAATATTTACAAGTCTTCATTATTGATTTAGTTTATACGCATGGTCAAATCGCACCACTTTCTCCAGATGGGATCCCATGTTGCGCAGATGATGTAGTCCGTGCTCTCGGATGTCCAGCATGTCCGGGTCACTCATCCTTTCAGTTGATTCACGGACAGGGGTTGAGAATGGGGGCCATATGGCTTTGGAAGGCCCATGCGCGATTACGCATTGATTGTGCAAAAGGCCAGACTGAGTATTCATAGTAGGTACACTACGCGACGTCCCGCTGAAGCTGCCCTCAACTTCCAAATGCCGCGTTTTACACATGGACAAACCCGACATCACGAAGAAGCGCACCCGAGGAGATGTTCACCTTCAACGCTGCAGTGATGGGCTTCGCTGGCAGCTTGGGCTGGATGAATCCCGTCCCTCGGACCGAATCACTACGGCTGGATGCACCGCGAGCACCCAGACCGCTTCCCTATTTCCTGCGCCTGCCCCCCCGAGCTTCGGAAGATGTAGAGATTCCTCCAGTATCATCACCCCTGGACTGAACCGCACATCAGACGCCCTCGTGAATGCGCTCTTTTCTCTCGCTTATTCACTCACTCCGCTCTCTTCACACACCATTAATAATATTAATACTGTGAAGAGAACGCATTATATTAATTTATAAGCGAATGAACAGAGTGAATGAACGCATGAAATTAATATAAGCGTGAACGTAACACACACTTCGTTCACAAGTTCACTGCGTTCTCTTCGTATTTAATGTAACAACCAGGCTATACAAGTGAGTGAATAACAAGAGCTAGAAACCCCATTATTAATAGTATTCCTGGTGGTTACAGCATTAATATTGAGTCCCAAGGGTGCGTTTCGTTCACAAGTTCACGCGGATCACGCACTCCGTTCATAAATTCACTACATTTGTATCCTTGTTCACTTTGTTCTCTTCACTATTAATAATACGGGCTAGTTCCATGAAGAGAGAACACTCATGACTCAATAATTCTATGGTCGCGAGGTTGGTGCAGCATTAGAATGAGAGCTTAGGGTCAATAATACGTCCTAAAGGTACAGCACTCATGATCCTATATTACATGGGGTTTCTTGTGCATGAGGACACAGCTCCCTTTGCGTCAACCCAACCCCGAGCCTTGAGCACGCTGTTTCGGCCAGACTTTTGGCAGATGTCACAGATCTGCTTTGGTTGAAATGACAGGTTCTCGATCAGTTTGAGGCGATGGTTCTGCTCCTTGCTGCGCTACTATCAGGGCTGAACGTTGTTGAAAGATGAGTTTCTTTGTTGCCGCTGTCTGGGCAGTTGTTGCAAGCATTCTTGCAGACATCACTGTTCTCGCCATGGTTGCGACACACGCTGTGTGAGGGACATTCTTCCTCTTCTTGAAGTTGGTGAAAGAGGGGGTACGTTGCATTGCATGGTTTGAGTCTAGAGTGGGGCCCCCTGAGCCATTGAAATGTATAAGTGTATCAAAAAAGCTTACAGCAAACTCCACAAAGTTGGAACATGGTATAAGGATACATAAGGATGATTATGGCTGGGATCCCCTTTAGGATACCTTTTGGGGTATGGGGACAAAGATGTTCCAACTTTTTGGAGTCTACTGTACCAGCTGCATAGCATCTGTGGAAACCTCGGCACAAGTGCGCTCCCTCATCCAAGCCGGATGATTTCTGCAAGAGCTCAAGACACGCTGCTGTTGGCAGTGGCTGGAGGAGCAGATGTTGAGATGTTCCCCCTTATACTAACAGTCCTTAATAGGGATTATAGTACCCCCGATTAGAATGAAACATCCCAAAGCAGATTGTGTTAGAGAGAAGAAATCTGCAAAGCAAGTGACCAGCCCCAGATCCGGACTTTTCAGTGTATGGCTGCCTGGTCCATCTCAGGAACGCAGCCAACTCTTACAGACTCCAGGAGGAGTGTGATGTACTGGCCCTGGTCCTTGTGAAGTACAAGGAGGGAAACAGTACGCTGAGGGTTCTGCGTGGGGATTCGCGCAAGTGCTACAGATTACCGCAAGTGCTACAGATTACCATCGTGTAGGGTGCTTGACCTTGCGTTCAGGCCCAAGGCACACATGAGCCAAGTACTGATACTTCGGCCTGCAGGCCACACATCCTCAACCAAACCTATTTCAGGCATCTTACTGCCTTCCTGCATTCCAAGAGCGTTCCATGCCAGACAGCTGGCCAGGAGCCCATCATCTATGCGGAGTTCAAGGACCCCCGAAAGCGTTCGATGCGTGTGAGCTGTATTGCCTGATGTCTTGCAAATAACTCCTGTAATGAAACCCCTTTCACTAGGATATGCCAAAAGATGTTGCTGCTCATTTATCTGAAGTATCTGAAGGACGCAGCCTTTGTTTCGCTTGTGACTTTCATCTTGTGTATGCATTAAGCAGACCCTCAGCTGAGCAGCACTTCACATGTCGTGCCTACCCCCAATCTCAGACTGACACGCTTAAGAATCAGCATATCGGGGAGCAGGCCATCATGTTGGCATCGCTTCGCTCACTGGTCCCCAAAATCTGGGGCGTCGAGCACGAGGCGCGCTGCGAGGATCCCCCCCCCCCCACCCCCTTTGCCCATTTTGTATACGGGGGGGGCCCTCTCGGGGCCTTTCGGCTGCTGCCATCGAGCAAGAAACAGGTTCCGTCGGAACATGCTGGTTTTTCGTCGATGGGCCTGGGTAGATTGCAGGGTGCTGACGATGCAGTGCGGCAGCTGTACGTTTCTGCTCAAAGGTGATGCGAAGATGTCTGCCGCTTTGCTTTCGGGACGGCTGAAGTACTTCTGGAGACTGAGTAGTTAATAAATTGCAGGCGTAGTTAGTTGGGGCCATGGCCGGAGAATCTCGTGCGGTTATTGAAAGGGTTCTGAGTAAGTTGCCAACACCTGCCAGCTCCTGAGACTGTACACGAGAACGCCCCCCTCGAATCCCCTCGATGACGAAAGCTTGCTGGATGAGTTGAAAAGGTCGCTTGGACCTGGTTCTGGGACAATACTGAGCGAATGATCAAGCGCCAGACCGCGGGCATCAAAGGATCCGGCAGTATCTTGTAGTAGTTCGGCATCTGGGTGTTTGTGAGTTTGGCTTGCTGCGCCGCTTGCCATTCGAGCTCGTTGGGTGCAGGTTTTGCCCGGAGAAGGTTTGTGCATGCGCCTGCAGGAACTGATTTTTCATTGAGGATCATGCATCACGGAAGGGTGAATCAGCTGGCTTGAAATGAACACAGGTAGTTGCTTTCTGCAAATTGTAAGGGAACAAATCTGTCAGGATATCAGCGGGCCGCCGACAAGTTCATCAGGAACCTGTCGGATGACATCGTCCAGCAAATGCGGCGCGATGTGTACAAGGTGTTTTTTGGGCAGCTGAGCTGCATCGAGCATTAGCCCACCAGCTTTATCAAAACCATGTCTGCTGCCGGCGCAGTCGCCTCCGCCAACCCCCCCCCCCGCCCCACCCCCTGTGGTGTGGTCAGGGTTAGGGTTTCGGGTTTAAGGCTTGGTTTTTTCCAAGGGTGCACAGGAAGCTGCAGTCTCCGCTTTTCCCAGCATACGTTTGCAGGCTAATTGGCTTCGCAAAGCACCCCGTATTTGCGTGGTCTAAGCGAGGTCTCCCTTGCTGTGGCCTCAAGCCTGGCTCGACTGCCTTCTATTGATTGCTTTACTGAATATTCGTGTGACGATGGCTTGCTGGACTGTGCTGCTATGAATAGAATCGACAACGAGTCCCACTTCTTGCATGTTAGAAACCGAGCTTGCGGCAGCTACTTGTCGCATGCTTTTCGTCGACATGATCCCGCCAAGATGCTGAAGAGACTGTAGGGACACCGAGCCCTGAAATTGTTTTGGGCCTGCTGCGCACCACGCTTTCGCGAGCAGCCAGGCTGTGTTTACAGCTGCCACAGGCGCTACTGTACTGCTGGAGAGGAAGAAGGATAGGGCTGAATCCCCCGAGGTGGAGAGGGAGGGGGCAATCGAATAGAGCAGCTAGAAAGACCAGCTGAGCTAAGGGTGGCGCCCAAAGGGCAGGACTACTTCAAGCAGTCGTCGACGCGATTGAACTTCATTGCAGACAAGGCGGAGTTGTACGACCTGTTGCAATTCTGCAGGGAGATAAAGATGTAATAAATGTTTCGGCATGTCGACTGCGAGCCGTTTGATAGTCCTGTCCTGCTTGATGAATGGGTTTAAGCTGGATCCCTCTGTTAGGGTGGTCAAGCTTTGTCTACCCCAAAAGTCCCTCACCCAGCAGCCCTACAAAACCTAAGCAACACCTGAAAAAACCCCAAAAGTCCTTGAACAAGTGTAGCAAACCCTTAGCAATCCTACCTCCCAAACTCCGCAGCAATCGCAGCCTAGAGTTTCATCGTTGATTGAACTTCCAGCTTAGGGCTTATGGTTGCCTCTTCCGGAGTTGGGGCTGAGGGTTTGGGAGGGGTGAGGTTAAAGAGCCCTGACCTTCAGACCCGAAAGCCTTGCCTGGCTTGCCATGTTAACGAGCTTGAACAATCGGTTCTTTCCTAAACCTGTTTCGACTCTCCGCCGCGGCCTCTTCCGTAAGGTGCTGGAGATGTCCTTGGAAATGTACAAGAGGCCCACGGAGCAGCCAACAAGCCCTTATGTGGAGACGTAGTGAGGGTAAATTGCATTGGAATTCTTGAGCTTTCGCGGCTTGAGGAGCGGAGATTAGTTCAACATGGGCTGACGCGTGATCTGACCATCCTTATGCCAGTAGACCTCGAACACGCCCCTGCGTTCTGCGCAGGATTTTGAACGTACATCCAGCAGCACTTGTCCATTGACTCCCTACCACAGATGGGCTTCTGACACACACCCTGGACCAGTGCTGCACAGCGATGCCATGCGATGCCTGTCATGCACCTGTGATCCTGCTGGGAGGCCGAGGGAGATGGTCGAAGAGATATCAGCTTTGGGCCTGCGTGGCTTAGCAGGAACTTGGGGCCTTGAGCGCAAAGAGGTTGTGCTTTCGGGGGCTCTTGTTTCTAAAGGAAGTCGGGCGGCGGCGTCTACTGTATGTTGTACTGCATCACTCGCACAGGTAGCATAGAGTTTTTGCACAGCTCGGGGTCCAAAGTAGGCAAAATGTCATTGTGACCCAAAACCCTGGTCAAACGGGGGGATTCAGCAAGTAGGGGCTGACCCCAGACATCGCATCCTATATCCCCCCCCCTAGGCTTTAACCCCATTTCACAACCCGCCTGCTTGCCAAGGTCATGTGGGGTATGGCATTCCAACCGAGTTGTTTCCGCCCTTCATAGAGGCGGGACTTATGCAGATGTTTGTGGTTTAAGTATTCCTGTTTCTGTCACGTTGGATATTAAGGGGTTTGTTTGGGGTGTCGTAGTGTCGTGGATGAGGATTTCTGCTTGCTGTGGGATGGACTGGTGGCACCCGAAACGCCGAGATCCCAAACCTATGTAGACGAATGTGAAGAGTTAGATGCAGCCAGTCAGAGTACCATCATGTCATTGTCATCTTTTGTTGCGAAGGCATTCCCGTACACTTGGGTTCCAGACCTGCAAACTGGGGCATGCTGCATGCGCAAGCAAACTCTGTGCTGCGCAAGCGTATACTGGAAGGAGTTTTTTTGAGTGTCAGAGCTCAAGGGTGAAATATGAGGCGGGGGAAGTTGAAGCAGGAGCTGAGACATGGTCTATTAGCTTCAGTGCTCAAGGTTTCAATTGCTCAATGAAATCGAAGTTTCAGCTTTGGGTATAACGTTGGGTGTTTTGGGAGCTTCAGTTTGGCTTGGTGGGGTTTAGGGGGCGCTACTTATCGTGGAACCCGGGCCGCGACAGTCCCTCAGGCAATCCGATACATGCCCCATCACGCCCCCTCCTGCATCCGTCATTTTAGAGTTCTTCTGCGAAAAAGGTTGAAACTACCAAGGCAGCATGAGGGAAGAGGAGCCACGCCTCCCTGAGCATTTTGTGATGCTGGAACTGCCTGGAGGCCTGGAGCCAGGTCCTGCAGATGATGCAACACAGCTGCACAGCAGTGCGTTCTTCTTCGCCGGCTGGTTATTCAGAGGTGTAGATACTCCTGGTGTCGCATTCAGAATTCACTTGAGGATCCGTTCAGTAAGGTGGGCATGAGGGGAGAGGATACATGATGGCCTAAATGGATCACATATCTGCTGCATGGCGAAACACATGCAGACTTGGCGGACGGAGAAGCCTCGAATGAAACAACACGAGCACCAACAAAAAAACTCACGCTGAAGTTCAGAAGCTCCAGCTGATCAGTCCAAGGGGGAGTGTGGGGGCTATGGGGGGAGCCGGGACCCTGTTTGGGGCCTCATCTGGGGCCGTAAGGGTTGTAAACTGGAGAGTGAAAGGGGGGGGGGGTCGCTTTGGATATACTTCTGAGGCCATTCTCAGTATTCATAAAGAAAATAGAATAAATACTCTCACTATCACCATGAAATGGTTCATTTCTTGGCCCTTTGAGGAGCGGAGGATCACAAGGTACACTCCCCACAGTTCTGCAATTCCTCTCGCCGGACAAAGGGGGGAACCGCCGGCAAGTCCGAGCTTGCTCCCGCTTGTCCCCCCCCCTTTCCTTTCAGGTCGGGGGGTTTAGGGTTTAGGGTTTCGGGTCGATGAATGTCACAGATGGGGCAAGCCTTCCAGGTAACTGTGCCTGCCAAGGCTTGTAGATGAGAAGGCAGCCAATTCATTGCGATGGTCACTGACTCTGACCCTCGCCCTCACGCTGGTTAAGAGGGCCTTGGTTTCAGGTACATGGACCAGGGCCCAGTCTGGAGACCACCGCAACTTCAGGGAGTGCTTTGATTCTTGCATTCTGCGAGTTGCTCTGTAGCATATGGCAATATATGGCATATGGGGTTAGTTTTGAAGCTAGAGGACTTCCTTCACACAAGTCTGACCCTCGGGGAAGAACGACTCCCCGTACCTATCAATACAACCATAGAAGACAAGCACCCGAAGCCCACAAAAATGTCGGCGTGGGGCGTAGAGTCTGCCAAACCTTGTAATCACTGGGGCAGAAGCATCGCCCGGTTCTATACACATAGAGTAGGGCAGGTTGGCAAAGAAGGGCCCCTGAAGCTTGTGATCAATCCTCGTTTCCTTCGGATCCTCCCTAAACCTGTGGGATCCTAAAAGGAGGAACTAGAGCTCTCCTAGACCGGTGGTCCGGAGCAGGCTGTATCTATTTGTTCCTGGGCAGCAGCAACCAATAGTTCCTCAGAGCCCACTCTGGGTCCTAGTTCTCTCACGTGCTGTTTGCAGCCCGAGGATTTCGAAGATTTTGGTGCGGACAATCTTGGAGGTGCTTGTGTTCCCTGCCGTTGCTTGAAGAAGTTCATTGTTAGTCCGAACCACTCCGGCAATAGGGAACCTCTTACATTCCCTTGCAAGAGTGCGCTTTGCTTCGCCGACGTTTAAGGTCAGATGGCTGGGGGCCGTTTTTCGTGCACCTGTTGCAAATACTGTCCCAGATATCAGATATTCAGGATTCTCCGGAAAAGACCATAACGCAGAGAAGCGGCGACTTGTTTCACGCGCTGTGCTGCGACACCGAAATCGCAACTGCTTTCCTGAGAGGGCTCCACGATTGTCATGAAAGCCATCAACACCAACAGCGCCAAGCGATTCCGGAAGGAGCCCTGATGCTAATAACGTGGAGGTAATGTGGAGGCTCTTAAGGTCTTAAGGGGTTGGTCTGTAAGAACCCAAGATCTAACTGCACACTGGGACACTGGTAAGGGGCCCCTTTGGCTCGTGATGGGTGATGGGGTGAGGTCCTGATAGTTAGACGAGACTGTCAGGTCATGCCGTGTCATGCCCTCTACTGCAACCAGACTACAGCGCTCGCTGGGCTCACCCCGCAATCCCCCTAAGGCCATCGCAATTGCGGGACGATCGCAGCGAGCGATGGACATGCTGAGAATCACAGCGGCCCGATTGCGTCGGTCCAATGGGTTGGCAACCCCTGAAGCACGGCATCCAAAGCAAACCCCCTGCAACACCCGTGAACCGTACTCCCCATCGAGAGTGTGAGTCCTCATGGCGTTGGTTGGTGGCCTTATACACACACACACACACACACAGAGACACACTCTCACTCACTCTCTTTCTTTCTCTCTCTCTCTCTCTCCCTCCCTCTCTCTCTCTCTCTCTCTCTCTCTCTCTCTCTCCCTCTCTCTGACACATGCCACTCACACACCACTCACACACGCTCTGACACACACACAGACACACACGCACACACAGAGACACACAGACACACAAAGACACACACACACACAAAGACACACACACACACACACACACACAGAGACACACAGAGACACACAGAGACACACACACACACACAGACACACAGACAGACAGACAGGCAGGCAGACAGACACACACACACACACAGAGACACACAGAGACACACAGACACACACACACACACACACACACACACACACACACACCCACCCACCCACCCCCCCACCCACCCCCCCCACCCCACCCACCCACCCACCCACCCACCCACCCCCCCACCCACCCACCCCCCACACCCCACCCACCACCCACACCCACCACCCACACCCACACCCACACACCCACACCCACCCCACACCCACACCCACACCCACACCCACCACACCCCACCCACACCCACCACGCACACGCACACGCACACGCACACGCACACAGCACACACACACGCACACGCACCGACACACACGCACACCCACCCCACACACCCCCCCCCACACACACACACACACACCACACACCACACACACCCACACACGCCACCACACACACACACACACAGAGAGACACAGAGACACAGAAGACACAGAGAGACACAGACACAGAGACACACACATAGACACACACACAGAGACACACAGACACAGAGAGACACAGAGACACACAGACACAGAGACCACACAGACACATAGACACACAGACACCGAGACACACAGAGACACACAAGACACAGAGACACACAGACACAGACACACAGACACAGAGACACACAGACACAGAGACACACAACACAGAGACACACAGAACACAGAGACACACAGACCAGAGACACACAGACACACACAGACACAGAGACACACAGACACAGAGACACCAGACACAGAGACACACAGACACAGAGACACACAGACACAGAGACACACAGACACAGAGACACACAGACACAGAGACACACAGACACAGAGACACACAGACACAGAGACACACAGACACAGAGACACACAGACACACAGACACACAGACACACAGACACACAGACACAGAGACACACACACACACACACAGAGACACACACACACACAGTCACACAGTCACTCAGTCACACAGTCACTCAGTCACACAGTCACACAGTCATGCACCCAACACAGTGTGCACATGTTCCGTATGTTTCCGCCCCAGTGATTGTTGCAACCAAGGTCGGCACCCAGTCCATCTCACCTTTGGACTGGGCGATCAAGATCCTTGGTGTTAAAGTACTGGGCAGGATTTTTGCATTTAGAGCCTACGTGCTGCTTTTGTCAGGCAGTCTGGAGCCGAGTGGCACTGCTGTGGTAGCACTGTAGACTTGGGGCACGTGCGCCAAAGGCATGTTTGCCTTACGGAAATCAGGGCAGAAACGGATGTGGCCAGTACTTTGGGGGCTCAGCAGAAACACAATCGGAGAACGTTTGCAGAAGGGCGCGGAGGGTTCGCAGGTTCCCCTTTGCCTTCACAAACCGCCTGTGATCACACCCATTTCGCCTTAAACCCTGCAGCTTCGGGCCCACAGTCGTCAACCCCAAACTCATGCTGGCAAGGAGTGGCAGTTTCCAAGTTGCCAGAGCGATGATCGACGACCTTCTCACCATCCGCCCCTAGCCCAGACAATCTGAGCATGTCTGTGAGGCTTGGATGCCTAAATGCGGATGTATGTTTAGGAGGTTTAGGGTTCATAAAGGGCGGCGCTCCACGTTCCAGTGCCGTCACGGGGTTCGACTCAAGACTCAAGACTTTTTTGCCAGAAATCAATGTCGAGGAGAAACACGAAGAGACAGATCTTATTGAAATCGTGCCGCGCTTTTGCAGGAACAGCATGGCCAGCACGGTTCCAACGACCGGACTCTGCACTGTCCGAAAACCCAACACTTCCCAAGCAAGGGATCGTGGGAGCGTCGGCTTGCAAACGACAGTCACGTGAGCCGCTTGTTCAGGAAGGGTGCCAGCCACCAGGACATTTCTTTTCAGCCCTTCCGAAAGCCCTTGGACACACGATCGTTCTTGCACACGGATTGCGACAGTGACTCTTGCTGGAGGTTTCCTCCGCAGAATGAGAAGAGCTGGAAGAACCATAGGAACCTTTGAACACGGACGAGCCAAGTAAAGGGGAGGGTTCTGGAAGCTTGCGCAATGGCTCCTTGAACCTACCACACCACAGCTTAGTCGGTATTTTCGACGTTATACCTTCGACGTTATACCGTCTTGACAGGGAAGCTCTTCCCCTGCGTTCCGAGCAGCCTGAACTCCGTTCACTCCAAGACCAAAAAGTCTCAGGCTTTGGGGGTTAAGATGGTTTAAGGGAAGTGCATATGCGCCATGTTAGCAAATCTCGCCAGATCCTCGTCCCAAGGTGGCGATCGGGACAACTACTATTATGGACCCTCGGGAGCAATCGGTCAGATCCATCGCAGACTGAGCAGACTGTCATGCTCCGACGTTAGATGACTCAAGACATGTGTCGTTTTGAGTGCGGGCGCTTTAGATGGCAACGCAGCCTTCTCGAGGACCTGTCGGAACCAAGTTTAGAGTCTTTCTCTTGGGTTTGGGCGCTCTTGGCTTGGGCTGCAAGGACTGGGTTCTTGGTACCAAGGCCTACTGGTATGCCAACCTAGTAGCACCTCCATGCTTAAAGATCCGGCTACTTCGATCGTTTAATATCGATCCCGGGGACTGCCACTCAAAGGGTTCTCTTAAGATGCTGGAGCTCAAGGCTGCGATGCCCTCTTCGAGCGGCATCCTGACATCTTGAACATCCTCAGCGCAAGCCTGAGCATGGGTTTAGACAAGGTGCGTGAGGCTAGTGGCTAGGGCGCGCCTAGGGGCTTGGGGGGCCCGGGTCTGTGTTGCGCACATGCCTTCTTGTACCGTAACCAGGGCAAGGTGATAGTACGGCTTTCGGAGACGGAGTCGTTTCCGTTTGTACTCAGCAGGGTCGAACAGCGTCTTTCAGACTGAAGTTATTGGGCGAGTTTCGCACAGTGCTTCTGCGGGTCTATCCACAACACCCAAGGTGAGATCTGTTGTGGCGGTTCTGGGAGGCATCCAGGTCCTAGACAACATGTAAAGTGCAGGCTTTCGCTCACAAAGCCACGATGAAGCAAGCTCGATCATCTCTTGTCCGGAACACCAATCCTACGTACTTGTGATCCAATATTCGAGACGAAGAAAACCTGTCCTAAAAGGAGTTGCTGGGCCCAAGAACCTCAAACCTAGTTTCTGAAAGACCTGTGGACGCATCCTGGGCGTGCTACATGGTTTTTGGGAGTGATTCTACCGAGGGTTTGGGGGTAGTTTCCGGTCCCATGCCTTGAGGCTTGTGTCTTTTAAGAAAGCAGTAGCTTGGAAAATTCTTCTGCCCTCCTGAAGCGTTGCCCTGCAGCGTGGCTGGTCTGCTGGGCGGACGGCAAAACACTAGACTACGGCCCCAGGTGCTACACGAGGCCAGGGCCTTCTCCCCGCCTTGCTGGATGGCAACTTGGCCATATGCAGTAAGCAGTAGCTTCGGCAGAATCATTCATAGGGAATAAGGTTAGTTGAGGGTTCACGGCAACTGGCTTGCCAGAGTGGAGCATTCTGAAGGTTAGCCGAGTTTAGCCTAGGCCTGGTCTCTGAGATCGTTGTCTCCGTACCCAAGCTGTTTCGATCGGGCATCGATCCCACACCTGAGGCATGCTTTGGCGATCGAAGCACACCCAGAACAAGCTGAGCCTCGGCAGCAGCGGATACAGCATTCGATCCAGGGAGGATTCAATTCCTAACACATCCTTCAAACTCTAAACTCTGACCGGCTTTTGGAGAGCAAGGCCATAGGTGCCACGCAAATTGCAAGAGCGTGGTTGGGTTTTGGTTGGGGTGGGAGGGGGGGGGGGGGTGGGCGGGTGGTGGCCCAGGGAAAGAAGGATCGTGTCTCGATGCTTCAGAAAGTTTAGAGCCCTGAAGTTTGCCGATGCCGCTGACCGCGAGGAGACGTGTGAACTACTTTGTGAAGCACTTGATCCAAGATGCGGAGGGACTGTTCAATGCAAAGCAGATCTCCGTGATCATCAAGTCCGGGGCGGCTTGATGGAAAGAGTAGACTTTAGCAGAACGAAGCGCGTCGGCCATTTCTATATGATGCTCTCGCGTCTTAGTCGCTCTTCTGTTCAGAGTTTCGCATTCTCCCGCTCTTCTGTCAAGAGTTCCCCATGCTCCCAACTGCATTTCTTTTGGCACCAGCAGGAGATGTTTCCTTTATAGGCACCCTGCCAGTAGAACGACCTCTATACGCCGCTCTTGACAATGTTTAGAGTCCAGCGAATCTATACAAGAAGGCTTCCATACGGATTCAGGTCAGTGCTGCCTATTACCTCGGCACTCCCGAATACGAGCCTCCCACTTCCATAAAATCACGCGCGCCCGAAGGTTCTCCGAGCATCAAATCCCCCACCTAAGGACCCCAAGCTGATGCGGCATCCCGTCGTCAGTTTCGTGTTCAACATGCTTTGGTCACGCCTGGCTAGCTACGAGTTCCTGCAAAGCAGGCCGAATCAGGGCTAGGCTGAGGGTTTAGCTGCTAAGCTGATTTAGTGTTCATAAATGGTTCCTGCGGAGTCCTACTGCAAAAATGGGTTTTGCGTATCAGCTGTCATCGACTTTGAGGCCGCTTTCTCGCTCCTCTCCTACAAAATGTGTTAGTCACTTTGCCTTTCGAACAAGATGGAGCACCTACACAGCCCACTACAGGAAGGGAATGCAGGGAAATACCGTTCTTGCGGCAGGGCAGGGATACTCCAGTCTTCCACTTGCCTGCTCACCCATCTTAGAACTCGGCCCCAACATTAGTCTGGCTGTGGAGGGTCCTCTTCATGGTGCAAGTTGTCATCTTCGTCTGCGCCCAGAGCATCCTGCCACGCCTGCAGCCGAAGAGGGAGACAGAATCTCTGCGCATTCTGCTTTTCTCTTGCCGGGGACTCGGCTGTGAGTTGCCGTCGGGCCGGAGCTGATACGCGTGGGGTCCAGGATTTTGAGAGCCCTTAGAATAAACGTCCCCATATGGCATGTTTGTAGAGGAGGCTCCAAAATCAACCTCCGAGTTTTGTCGTAACCATGCCCCACTCGCAAGCTTGATTGCACCGAAGGCCGGTGCGTGATCTACTTCTTCGACATGTTCGTTCTTCTTTGTGCACACATCAAGTACATCGTGGCTGACATCCGGGAGGGTTCTTTGACCCATCTGCTCGGCCTTCCTTGTCCGGCCTACCTGAAGAATCTGGCAAGTGCAGCGCAGCTGGCCATGGGCATCAATCTGGTGTTTCCAGGATGAAAGTTCAGACCCCTCGGACTGCCCGACGTGGTACCAGGGGAGAGCAGTGTCGTCAAGCTCAGATAAGTCGTTCACACTGGGTTGAAGGGTTGTTGGTACACTTAGCGGGTTACATGTTGCAGTAAACTGAGCACCACGTCAACCCCGAAGTTCCTGCACAGGCCAACAACAGCCGTATAAGCCCCCATAGAACAATCTTCCAAGTCTTTCGTGTCCCACGACCTGTTTTGCCACAGTTCCGGCGTTTACTGATTTGTAAGTTCCGGCCATCGGAGATAGTGACACCTTCTGGCAGTCCCTTGGGAAGCGAGCTGATTCGCGCCAACATTTAGAGGGCCACCCCAAAACTTTACAATTGCTAGCTTGTAAGAGCCTCAACTTGGAAAATGCAGCTGAGGTTCATGTGCACGCAGGAGCCTATCTTCCACTGCCTGGGCAACATGTATCTCGCCTCTGCCTTCAGACACTAGGCGAGCAGGCCGCTGGAGGTTATTTGCGCACATTGCATGCTATTGGCACAAGAAGCGAAAGGTGACCTGCTGGTGCAAAATTATATCATTATGCATTTGGCCCTCTCACAGTCCTCTGTTTCTTGAGATGTTGGAGTTTTTGCTGGAACTTCTCTGGACTTTGACTGCTTTTCTACATGCGTATGCAGCAACGGCGACCGCCACCGCACCGTCGTATCAGTCCCAGTTCCACTCTAGTTGCGCCAAAGCCACTTGCCCTCAAGCGACTGAGCCTCGACCCGCGCCATACCCTGAACATGCCTGAACTTGCCTGAACCTTCGAGCCAAAGCCTCGCCCCGAGGTATGGCAACTATGAGGGTGCCGGGCTTTTCTCGACGCACTGCCCCGAGGCGCAGACGAACATCAATGCAGCTGGGCTCTAAATGCAGAGGTTTGAGCCTCGCGCTGTTCGCACAGTCCCTTCGTCGCTTCTCTTGTTTCTACATGGCCTCGGGTGCTGGGCTTTCTGTGGGGATCGGATCAGTTCATATTGTCCGTGAACATGTCGTAGCTCTTGCTGTTGAGTATGTAAACTCTGTTAAACCGAAGTTCTCAACCTGCACAATCCATTCTGAGCCTCGCATCCAAGAACATCTTCACGAACCTAAACGTCGCCCAAACCGAAAGACAGTCCAGGTTGAGCACGTTGCTCTCAAGGTATTCGAAAAGCCGCCTTTACTCTTCCTTGATGAATCCAGTTCCAACAGCAGACGCTGCAGACACCACGGTTTGAAGATCTAGGCACCCTGCACCCCAACTCCTCCCATCAAGCAAGGTTTACTCGGTCTTCTCTCAGCTCGGCGTTCTGCCGCTCAGACCGGACAACTTTGAGGGGGCTTTGGCATATTGCAATAGGGTGCACCACTTGCCATGTGTCCTCGATACCTATCCTACCCAGCATGACACCTCGGAAGCCGCCTGGCAGTCGGTGTGTTGGTGTGTTGGTTTTGCGCAACCGCGCTGCAAAATTCACGTTCTCAAAGTCGATGTGCGAAAGCAAAATCCGAAGAAGTCGCCAGCGCAGCTTGCTTCGGCCCTGTTCGCCGATGATATGGAAGTTCTACAATGCCAGCGCTGAATAGGAAAGCGATGCTGACAGGCCGAGGCGCCCTCGATTCATTGACCCCACAACTTTTCAGGAGTAAAGTAAATATGTCCCCCGGCAGTCCTAAGCACCCATGGTGCCCTGCAATTTTGACAGGCTTGAGCCCTGACCCCCGAAGCTCTAGGCCTTCTTAGGCCGGGCCCCCATGAGCCAGCGATTTCCTAGCAGGGCAGAATTCACCGCTACCAGCCCTGAAGCTTCCTGCCTGCCAAGGCTTCACTGGCTGCTTCTGGTCGACTGCTGCATTTTCTCTTTGCGTCTGAGCTCCTACTTCCTCACGTGCTTCTACGTACTGGTGGAACTCTTGCACTTCTTGTGTGCCCTAGCTGCCCGAGCCTTTTTACCACTCAGGGTGCTTGCCCAGAACCGGGCTGAATGTCAACCTGTCCTATGTAAGCTTCAGACCTTGCGCAGCGACACTGCTTCGCCCAGTGTTTTTTTGTAGGTAGACTCTCATTAGAAGGTTGGGCCAGATTTAACACATCTCCTAGACCCTCTGAGTACAGCCCTACCCTGGAAGTTCTCAACTTGCAGTCAAGTCTCACACAGTCTTTTGAAGCTGCATAGGTCGCAGGCCCAGGTGACCTGCAATCAAAACAACCAAGCCACACGCACATCTTAAGGGCTTGGGCATGTTCATGAGCAGAGCAAGAGGATCTGAGAAGCTTGGAGTTCCTACGGACCTGAAAAAAGAGGCCAACACAAAAATCGTGCCAAGGTGCTCTGCTGTTCTTGGTTCTCATGTTCGCCTGCTCCATAACAGCGCTGGACAACTTCAAGGCTGACTTCAGAAGCATTCCAGCAGGACCCCAGAAACTGGCAGCTTAAGGGCACACAGGGTTTGCCATTAGTATTGCATTTGGGGGGGGGGGGGGGGGGGGGGGGGGGGGGGGGGGGGGGGGGGAGGGCATCGTGGTGTTCAATTTTAGGAGTTCGGACACTGACGAAGATTACGCTGGGCATGTACCCCTCCGAGAAGTTCGATCCTCGACCGCAAGTACGGGTAAAGTCGAGAGGCCGAGAGGTTCCTCACGAGAGAAGAGATGCACAAAACATCTCGTGGGATCCTGGCACTCGGCTTCTCCGCTGTGCTCCGTTTCTGGTGCCTTGTTTCAGCGTTCTTCGCAGAGCAAGCTTACATGCTGTAATGCAGCTTACGCCGCCATAGCGAGCCGTTGAAAGTGTTGAACGCTATCCCGTCTTTCCACTACCTCGGGTTGCTCTGACCCGCTGAAGCCCAGACCATCCCAAACCAACGTGAAACTGAAACTGCCTCATCCCATGAAATCTCACAACTCAGATTGAGCTGCACAACTCTCCACGTCTCTTGGGGCTGCTGATTGTGCACCTCAGCTCAAGAAACTGGGTTGCTACGTGCAGTACCAATATATTATTATCTTGTACTAAGAATACTAAACATCCAAAATAATTTGTATGCCTAGAAAGGCATTGATGGAACGGGATCTGGTTTGGGCTTGCCCACAGGTTCTTCGGAGTGACCCTCAACCCTAAACTCTGCAATCTTGCGGCTGAGGGCTTTGAAGACAAGAGCAGAGACGGGCATTTGGTTTCCAGCAAAGTCGGGCTGCATGTTCATTTTGCATCAGCCGTAGTTGGTTTTAGTTTCTCCCCGCTGTGCGCAGCGCAAATCGTGCAAGTAGTTCTACTTTGTGAGCTTGAACATGACCACTGCGGCCCACCTTAATCTGGACAACTCCGAGGTTTATCGTCATCGTCGTGATCTTCCTCTTGAACCTACTCATCGCGCAGCTTGCGGGTACCTGACCAGGAGGTTTAGGTTTGCTTCAAGGTTGCTGGGTGTGTGGTTCAGCAGGTCACGGCTAGGGACTGTGACATAATACCTGTGACGTCGTGCATCAGGGGTGGCACCTGGCCAGCCGCTAGCCGTCCCCTCATTCCGAGCCTCGCGAATGCTTAACGATGGATTGCCTCAACTGTCGTTTTTCAAGAGTTTAGTTAGGGTTGTCTCGAGTAATTACAGTTGCTCTCGATCTTTGTTCTCCACTGCGAACCTGTTCCAGCAGGGGGAGCCTTCAGGGCGGCGTCTTGAAGCCTCTTTCAAAGGGTTTACAGGGTGATTCCCGGCGCCACGCCCGTGGAATTTCAGGGCTGGGGCATCAGTATTCCCAGGTACCTATTCGCCCCCTCTGTCGGAAAAGCGATGTCAGCACAATGCTAACTTGTTTTTCTGTCCATGGCAATCCAGCGACGTCAGTGTGAGCAATTATCTTGAATTCACTTGGATCGTGTAGCAGGGGCGGTTTCCCAAAATCCCAGTTTCGTCTGTGCTGCCGGGCATAGGGAGGTAAGGGACAGCACATCAGGTGCCTACCGAAATGTCTACGGCGACATGATGGGCTTTGCGCGGTTATTCAGAAGCGGTGCCTTGCCCGAAAGCCCCACTAGAAAGTTCATGGGTCACCTACAGTTGCCGATTCTAGTAAGTGGCTAGGAGCCAGAGGCCTACGGTACGAGTCCATTTCTGCCGTGCTGGCTCTGAGGTATTTCCTTAAGTGCCAAAGCTCCCTCCCCGCGCAGGGTCTGCACTTGTTGGGTCCCCCGCCGAGCTAGGGCTTGCAGGCGTCAACATCGCCTGCGAATTTGCGAGCGCAGTTCACCCACGCAATGCAGCCTAAGCCAAAAGTTATTCCCTGGCGACTCATTAGACCTCTACTTGGGCCCTTCCACCACTCGAAACCCCCTTGACCTCAAACAGAGACCTGAGGAATCACGGTGTCCACAGTGCGGGCGATTCGACCGAAACGATGGACAGCCTTTCTCAAGAGCCTGCGCTTCCAGGCCCTGCGTGTGGACCATGGACCTTCTGGGCAAGTTAGGATTCCATGAATCATTCGTGTGCGGGTGTGTATGCGTGTGGGCGTGTGGGCGCGTGTGTGTGTGTCTGTGTGTGTGTGTGTGTGTGTGTGTGTGTTTGTGTGTGTGTGTGTGTGTGTGTGTGTGTGTGTGTGTGTGTGTGTGTGTGTGTGTGGGTGTGTGGGTGTGTGGGTGTGTGGGTGTGGGTGTGGGTGTGGGTGTGTGTGTGTGTGGGTGTGTGTGTGTGTGTGTGTGTGTGTGTGCGTGTGCGCGCATGTTGTAATGTGAGCGTCCAATGTGAGAAGAAGTGCAAACCCTTTAGAGACATCAACAAAGTCAGAACGAGCATGGAGGAGAGGATCGAGTTCAACGAGGGTGATGTCGGCATCGCCGGTGGAATTCAGGCCTGCACAGTAGAACGCCGATGTTGATCTCCGGATTTGCCCTAAAAATGAAACGCTGATCAGCGCAGAGGCTCAGTGGTTTCGGTGGCTAGATTTCAGGGTTTAGGTAGTTGCTCAGACTAGAGCCCTGACTCCGAAAAGAGATAGCATTCTACAGCGGGATGGCGACAAAGACGGCATGCTGGATGGTCACCCGCAAAGAACTTGACACAATGAACAATTGAGGGGTCCGCGGAGTCAGCAGGAAATATTTCAAGGGTCTCGACATCGCACGATGGCTCCAATCATTGTTGTCGGGTTCCAAGCTGATCAAGCGCATTTCGTTGAGACTGGGCCATCCCTTGCATCAAATCCTGGCGCCCAGAAGCGTGAAACTGTTCCGACCGGGATTTATAATTCCATCGCTTCAACTGTTTTCGGCAGCTTGTTCACATGTAGAGCTGTTCGGGTTCAGCTTCGGGGAACTACCAGCATCACAAATTGTCCAACACCCGACCCTACCAAACCTTAGCGAGCCTTGCCTTGTGCTCTTAAGAACTCTTAAGAACAATCCGAAGCCTGAGCACGTGTGAAATCTCACGAGCACAGGTGCTGGAGTTGGCTACCCTGAACCCAACCACCGAAGAGCTGCTTGGACGGCAGTTTGTCCTGCCTGCCTTCGTACATGGGCGTGCAAGTGTACGGAATCAGCTCAAGCAGGATCAGATCATCGGGAGGCGGTCGCACGCTGTTCAAATGCCACCGCGCTGTGGGGCGGCGGAGGGGGGTGAGGGGGGGGCACTCACTGTCATTCTGACTCTTGGTGCTGCCCGAAGTTAAGTACACGGGTGTATGCATGACTCTTTATTCTGGGGTGGGGGCGGGGGTGTGGTTGTCCTCTTTTCTGTTCTTATTTTCGGTTCGGCTCTTTGCTCTTTGCCATTTTGCTCCTATTATTTTGAGTTTTCTTTTCTGCTCCTCGTTTGTGCTCCTTGTTGTCAACCGGCCCCAACTCCTCTGCCCTTTTTCACACCCTGCCAGCCGACCAGAGTGAGTTTAAGGCACGCGTTTGCTTCAAGAAGCATGAAGGCATGAGTATGTCAACAGCAAAGGGCCACCCCCCCCCCCCCCCGCCTTTACGTGCCATGAAGATAAGCACCCTTTTCACCCCAAAAGGTCCTATTAGGCCCACCCACGCCTTCCCTCAAGGAGTCGAGTGTCGATTACGAAGTCCATGTTGACCCATTCTTGGGGGCTTGTTTGGGGGTCCGAAGTTGCTGAAACGATCAATCGCCTGGCAATGCTGCAACGTGCTCTGTGTGGCAGCACCCCCAACCACAAAACAGAGCAGTCGTGATCCTTTTGAGGGGAAGGAGAGGGGGCACATGAAAACTTCCCTGGGCCCTTTTAAGCCAGCGCAGACGAAGACCGAACTTGGCTTACGGTGCACGAGGCGCATCCTGCGCTACGGTGGTTCAACGGCCTCAGATATGCCATGGCCGGACGAGGAGAGCTGGGATCTACTTTTCAAAGTGCTTGGCACAGACCCCCCAACAGAGGGCACCTCGCCACTCTGTCAAGATCCCAAGAAGGGGACAATCTGTGTTCAACGCGGTACAGGGCACTGCGCTTCGCACTTCTGATATACAAAATGCACGTGCCTATCAGCGTACGGAGGCTGCTCGTTTTGCAAGTGTGTGGCGACATTGAGCTGGAGCTGGAGAGGCATTTGTGGTAGAAGCGCAGTCTAGTTGTCGAAAGCCGATCATGCGTAGTGGACCCTTGAACAGGCAAGTAAACAAGAATTCCCCCTCGAGTGGTTCTTTATCCTCCTGTGACTGCTGGCAAGGAGACGCATGAGAAGGGCAATATAGACGCCAGGCCGTTGCTGAATCATGCTTTGGCTGTGTCAACCTGCAGAGACTTGAGCAGCCACATCCGGTTTCTGTTGTCGGTGGTGCGGGCATGTGGGGTCAAGACTCTTCAGACCGGGAGTTCTTGCACTGTTCCTGGGGGGGGCGAGTTGCTTCCGGGGACCTGGGCTTAGAAGAGTCCAGAGAACAATCGAAGCCTTTGGGCGCTAATTACGGTCTTGGGGCCACTTGCGCCCGACAAGACTTCCAAGCCCGAATTCAATCACGCAGCCCATCCTTGGCCCATTCACCTGCAGGAACTCCCAGATTGCTCTGTAGCCTTTACAAGTCGAGGCATGTAGACACTGGTACACCACACAATCCATGGATTCCTGAGGCCGCAGGTGCTGCAGTTGTGTTGCTTCTAGTCCCAGAAGCACACACATTCTTGATGCGTGGGCATTCTTGGGCAGGCTGATTCATTTAGAGAAGCTCGTCGTGCGTGCGACGAAAAAGCTCACCAGTGCCTTGGCTGGCACTGTCAACCCTGCGCTGGCGAAAGAATAGGGTTGAGGGTTTCGGATTTACTGACGTTCGAGGTGTTTGGAAAGCAGCACCCTGAACGCACTAGTAAGCAAGAAATGCACGTCGCCAAAAAAAAAGCAAGAGACGCTTAGACTTAGAACATTTAGAACTTAGAACCTTGAAGTAGCCTCTACCTGAAAAAGATGAATCCCAACCCAAAAGCCCAGAGCTGAGGTTCTGGCCAGAAGGGAGCCAGTTCGAGTGTTGCAGGTTCCTCTTCCTTTCAGGCTTCCTCCTACAGCGGCTCAGACTGAGGCCACTCCTTGCACACACAGGTGCAGTTTAGGTGCACTCAACAGCTTGCGTTTTAGCACTGCTGTAGGTTATTACATGTAGTCATCATGGCTCCAGTTACTGCACGCCGACGCCTCGGCCCGGGGAAGTCTACAAAACCCGATTCAAGGGGCTTCAGGCAAGATGCTTCCAGGCCAGGACCTCTGCAAGCCTGTTGCAAAAGGACATGATGCCTCGTTCCAGCACCCTTTCAGGCCGTGAATGAGGGAGGAAAGGGGCTCGTGTGGGTCTGCGGGCTCAGGAGGGTGTCAGGAAGCCGAACCAGGGTGCAATCAAAGCCGTGGTGCAATGACTTCGAGATCACAAATTCTCAACATGAACGAAACCCGGAGGGCGGAGGGGGGATAGCTCGAGGTGTGCAAACAGCGGCCTCCTGCGTAAGCCAGGGATTCCGCCTAAGATAAAGTGACTGCGCTTTCGATGTGGGGCCTGCCTATACTACTACAAGTCTTTGCTTAAGAACCCCAAGAAAGCTACAAAATATTCTTCCTTATAAGGGCAATACAGGGTTTTTTAAATGGGGTTCTTATAAGCAAATAGTAGCTAAGTGCAGGGGGGGCCGGGTCCTGGAACCAACTGCTATCCTTGCCTGCCTTGTGCGAGTGTCTGAGCCGAGATCCTCAACCCTGAACCCTGTGTAGGGATGTGTAGGGAGTGGCTTCGGCACATAGCTTGGTTCTCTGCAAATTTGTTTTCATCTTTTCCGAAGATGCCGACCTGGGATCTTTAAGAGACAGGGGCATGTTGGTGCATGGCAGTAGCAACATCAGGGCAGCGCTTTCGGTAGCGCAAGCCTGTGCCAACTCAGATCACTAGCATCGGGCCATAGATCACCTGTTGAGTACAAATGTTTAGTCCATGCTTAGTAGTTATTAGCTCCTTCGTGTTTGCATGCTGCGCTGCTGGCCTTGGAAATTTTCAAGAGGTGTAGAAAGCGAGACACCACAGCTTCCACCAGTGAAGCCTGCAGGACGCAGGCGACTGCAAACATCCGAAGCCGAAAGCCCCAAACTGGCGGCAAGCACTCTAGACCCAAGCAGCGTTCCACCCCGACGTCCTCAGTGGGCATCCCGCTCCTGCGTCAGCCAACCTCAAAACGAGGCTCAGATGCGGAGAATTTTCATAATTCGCAGTTCCGGCGACAACCACCGCACTCTCATTACTATTGCCCTCTGACCCAAAGTTTTCTGTGTTCACAGAACGAGGGCATTCCCGGCACTGGTTGCAAAGCAACTGTCCGGAACGTATCGAGTCTGGCATCTATCAAAATCAAGGTCCCCCATGGTCCCCCTATAAACCCTAAACCCAGCTAAACCCATCTACACCCGTGAACCCGTAAACCCCTAAGCCCTAAACCCTAAAAATATTGCCCCTAGACTTGATGAGGGCCTTGATTGGTGAGCCCACGATGTTCGATTCTACTGACCCATGCCCAGCGGGCGAATGCACCTTCTACAAGGATGGCCACAAAGTGAGGAGCATGTGAAGCACTGGAGTGATACACCTTGCACTGCACAGAGAAAGTACATGGAAAAGTTGTAGACCGTTGTGTTGACACCTCGTGCAATCACACTTGGGGCTGCTTAAGATGTATGACTTTGGGATTTGCGGGTGCGATTGTCACGGGTCGTAAGTTTGCACAGCGCCAGGGCCTCAAATCTGCAATATGCCACGTCGTGCACGATGTCAAGCTCACAATCTTCACCTTTTTGGGGACTTAATTCCGGGTTGCTACGGTCTTGCGGCCATCCAGTGGCAATGTTCTGCATGGAAGGCAAGATGCCCAAGCTCAAGCGTTGCAACAAGCACATGGAAATTCAGACATGCGAATGGCATCGCGACACACATCCAGAGATGTCTGGCAGCCTCCCTGGCTCGTGTCTTCTAACAAGGATCCGCAGAGGGACAGCGAACCCTTTCGAAGACATGGTTGACTTACGTGAGCCACATACTCAGAGAGCTCATGATCCGTTGTGCAGCCGTAACTTTAAGCGTACAGAACTGCAGAACACACGTAGAATCCAATAGAGCCTGGCAAAAAAGAAAAGTGAAATGGACAGGCAGCCAGGAGGCCGGCAGGAGGCGCGCTTCTGCCAGTCGGAGCTCGTGTTTCACGCAGGCACCGTTTTCCGTTTGTGGGCTTCTTCGGCGATCAGCACGATAACCACATCAAGAATTGTTGCACAAAATCAACCTGCCAAATATGATCCCCTCCCGACCTAGACGAGTCCTCTCGGAGAGCTGCTGGGTCTTTTTGCTTGAGAAATGCATTACCACGGAAATGCCGGAGCCATGCGATGTCCGAAGGAGACCTTGGCATCGTGGTCTGTTGGGGAGGGCCAGCAGAAAGCCGAGCGTAGAGGAGGGGGAGGGAGCAAGCCCAATGTAAAGCAAGATGGCGAAACCAATCCAGTTTGTTTCGGCTCTACACTCTATCCAATTACTCTGAGAAGCCGACTTGTGCCATGAGCCGGCTAGCCCCAGCGAAAACGGAAGGCTGTGTTTCAGGATTGTCTCCGACTCCCGAAGTCTCTGGGGACATAGGTCCTTCTGCTGAGGAGCAAATCCAAGGGTTAGAGCACAGGATGGCCTTAGAATACCATTTGCTGAAGACTTAAGAACCCCCAAAAAATGTTTAAAAGATTCTTCCTTCTAAGGGTAAGATAGGGATTATTCTTTCAATTTTTTTGGGGGGTTCTTCGGCAAATAGTAGTAGAATGTATTAGGTGTCTGGTCTTTTTTGGGGGAAACTGAAAGGTAGGTAGCAAAAGGCAAACATTCCCCGACAAGCCACCTCCAAGAACCGAATGCAAACCAAGTCTTTATCGCAGATTAAGGACACTGAAAGCTTGTGAGGCTCTTCACTTGTTCATGATTTGACCCAAACTCTGGTAAGCTGCTTCAAGCTCCTTCATAAAGTGCACCTTGAAGAAGGGAAATACGTGGGAATCAGATCATCACTAGGTTTGGCAATGAAGGATCTATCGAGGAAAGGGTCTCTTCTTCATGCGCGAAGGAGGAAAAAAGGCCGGCGGTTGGGGGGACTTCGAAGTCGGTCGAAGTCGGTGGTGGTACGAAGATGTGTAGTTACTTAATGCCTGCACGTAGGCGCTGGTTGCCTTAAGAGGTGCAAGGTAATCGTCCTCAGACTAAACCCTGCCAGAAGTACGCAGTTTAGTCATGGACCAAGAGCCTCTGTCTCGCCGCGAAGCACTGGCAAGCTGGCTGATGCACAAACGGGTTTGAAAGCTGTTGGCTCAACACGCAATCGTCACTTGCAGAAGCATCCTGATTCCTCATCCCTGTGTAACTCATGCTGAAGCCTGAAATAGACCTGTGACTTTCAGCCCCAAACAGCTCGAATCACACATCGCAGCACCCGGCAAGTTGCAAGTCAAAGAGTCCTGATCGCTTCGCATAATGTCTGCTCCCAAGCATGGCCAGCGACTTTGTTTTGGCCGCCGTGGCTGCCGTGGCCGCTGGTCCCAAACCATGGGTTTCGTTTTCGTGTTCGGAGTCATTGTGTTCAGGGCAAGGCAAGCTTTGTGGGTTCCGAAGGTGGTCCTAAGCCCCACGTGTTCCATGCTTTGTCCGGTAGCAAATGTCCTCTGCCCACTCTGTCATTCCCCAAACCGACATCAACGAGCGAGTCGTCTGCAGCAACCTCTCAGCAAGCGGCAAGAACTCGTCAAGAACTCCTCGTTGCCCGCGGAGCCGTCAACGTGTAAGTCTGCATAAGGCTCATGAACATGACAAGAACCAAGGCGAAAATTCTTCATTCCTTACACTGAAGCTCTGAGCAGTATGTTGCGCAGGTCACTGCTGTCGCACTGCTTTCTACGATGTTCTGGGTCAACCGCTGGGTGCAGCGGCTTTCTCTGCAGAGCCCTCTCAGTCGGAACGGCTTCAGGGAGGGAGCGGGAGGTGCCTTATTAAACCTAACGAAAGCACACAGCACCGTGAGTCTAATGTTGGACTTGCGAATGTTGTAAGCACGGTTGCAACACCATGAGCATCATGACCGCATCATGCTAACACGTGCATCAAATTCCGGTTGGAGAAGGCCACCCGCGCAGAAACACTACAAGGCCCCTAGGATGGAAAGCAGACCGGACGTCGAAACTCTCAGCATGGTGCTCGAGCAAAGACAGCGAAGATGTGGGTGCTGCCTTGACCCCCAATTGTGGTGTCTGCAGCCTCCAATGATGTAAACTGCACAAGCTGCTTCCCAGCTTGGCTCTTATTTTCGCTATTTTGTGGGCCTGTGAGATCCAGTTTGCCAATGCCTACCTTGCCCCGGAACCTATGCTTGGGCCCTTGTTGCCACACCACACCTGCCCAGTGCGAGCGCCGTTTCTCTGCTTCGTTTCCCCATGCGATTTGACAGCGGCACTGTTCCCGTAGTATCTGCCACCCGCGCTGGTCCTTTGTTACTGCGGCCCCAGGTTGCATGCAACTGCAATCTTTCAAAATCCATTTGGGGTACAGTTACGTATATGGCTATTCTTTCCCAGTTCGTTTGAAGACACGGGGTGGAGTGACTTTCAATTACGCGGCTTTTTTGCAAGGGCGGTTCCCATGCCCCGGGCATGCCTTGCCGTTGCCTCGCAAGCTCTGAAGCTTCAGGAAACAGAGCGTCGCTGCACACTACGCGGGTGCATCCAAGGCTGCGAAGACTGCAAGCTACACGTTGTGGATCGAAGGTTGACGGTTGCAGGTTTCTGTGGAGGAGGAGGAGGAGGTCGTCAGTCATTTCAATGTTGGAAGATTCCGGACTGAATCACCTTTGGCTCGCTGTGCCAGAGTAGTTGAGGGACAGGCTGCGGCTAATACTTCCTTGATCTTGCTCACTAAAAACGTCTTCCGTCGAACCAGGCAGGCTCCGTGGCACCTCCCAATCTCGATGATGATGATGATGATGATGACGACTATGATGATGACTTTTGTTCTTGCTGTTGGTGTTTGCGTTGTCGTTGTGGTTGTTGGTTGTCGCTTGTTGGTTGGTGGTTGTTGGTGTTTGTTGGTGGGTTGTTGGTGGGTTGTTGGTTAGTGTTAGTTGTTGTTGGTGGCTGTGTATGCTTGGCCTTGCAGCAAAATTCTCCAGAACCGCAACTTAGTGCAGAAAGTGCAGCATGGCTGTCCATCCGCCGATATCTCAAAGCCTTGATCCAAGCTACGCTTGGCTTAAGGCCTCGACTAGCAAGTCGGCCGGACTACTGTTCAAGGCAGTGGCCGGTGGCGATACCCATACGAAGCTCGGTTCAAACTGCGTCTGGGAGGATGATCGAACTTGGAGGGCACGGAAGCATGAGACCCCTGACAGGCTGCACTATGCTACACTAGTACCCAGAAAGTCCCCCCAGGGACAAATGGGACAAATTCGCCCCCTTGCACCCCTTTCGATTCAGAGGTGCAGGCAAGAGTTGGAGCTTCGACCACACCTTCGAGAAGCGCTGAACAGCCGGGGATGGGCCCCCAGCTGCTTCAGCTTTTTTGGGTAAGGCGGGGGGCGGGTGGTTCCCCAGAAAAAGTAGACAGTGAGTGGGGGCGTGTGACCCGCGGCTGGTTGTTGCCATGGTAGGTAAGGAGGCATGTGGCATGTTAGCCCTAGGATGTTCTTGGTCAGGATTGGTCGTTTTTGCGATTGTATTGCAGAAGCCTCGCGAACACACCGTATGCCGTATGCTGACGTCACCCATGGCTGGGAAGTGCTGGCTTTCCCACCGCTGCTCATGAGCATGTGGCTGAGTTTGCTGTGGTCACACTTGAACGATAGGCTCGCATGAACTGACTCCGCAGGAGAGACACAGAGAGCGCGAGAGGCTCGCATGGGTTTGGCCTGTTGGTGCACCCTCAGTTGTGATCCCTAAGGCGAGACACCGTTGGCTGTAGCGTCACGCCAGGGCGATCTGGCTGTTTGCAAGCTCCTCGCAACTTGGGCAGCAAGCTTGAAACTGTTCCCACTTTGCCACTTGGGCTGCCACGCATGTGCACTTGCAGTCTGAAACCTTGTGCTCGATCCCGGCGACCTCTGTCTCTCAAACTACCCCTCAAACCACATGGACTCTCCGTCAGTTCTTTCGAACCAGATCTCGCTCCGCGCTGACGTTGAGTCTGTGGACGCCTCGATGCCTGGCACAGACCGGAGTTAGAATTGCAGGAGAGGGGGCGCAGATCGGGCTGAGCTTGCATTGACAACGTTCTCACAAAACGAGCCAGGTATTGTGCTATCCACTGACTCAGAACGAACAAAAGGGCTTGGGGCCTTCAAGCAGCAGTCCCTGGCTGTGAGAAACCACTGGAAGGGGGCTGCAAAGAGAGGTTAGTATTGGTATCCAGAGAAGTTGTTCTGCACTTCCACAGAATCGGGAGCACGACGCTAGCAAAGGGTGTGGACGGCGAGTCTACCGAAGTGAGCTTGAACCCTCTAGAATGACACCGAAAATGTTCCCGAAGCTGATTGTTGCTTCAGGAATTCCACGCCTTTGGGTTTAGCTGCACGTGCTGGCCACAGGGAAATCTGCTCCTTGGCTGCACTGAACTACTCCTGGGGGGGCGTGAAGTCCCTTCTTGTGCGGCGCCACAGGGACGTCGGGTGCAAGATCAGTTCGTCGGTCCTCGCTGTGCAACGGTTGACATCTTGCAATCTAGGATAATCTCGGATTTTGCCCCGACCCAACCCTGCAGAGACCCAAGTGCGGCCATCTACGGCTGCTTTCTTTGAACCCAGATTTTCCTGTTGAATTGCTCAGTACCGTTCATTAACCAACCGCCCATGGCTTGTTAGCTGCACAGATGCCCTGGCTCCACCATGCAAAGACCGAGTCAACGGTCATGCCCCCCCCCCCCCCCCTTGTTCCTACCAAATCCCATGTGAAGCCCAAAACGAAGACTCAACTTCGTGAAGTCCGGACAGCATAAGGCCAGGCAGTGCCCAGGCTTGCAAGACCCGAGGGGGCCTTGAGAGCTGAGCTCAGGTCAGCTACTCTTGGACCATGGTTGGGCCCTCGGACTTCTGCATGTGATCGTCTAAGATCTGCGTGTCTTTGTAAGCATTCAGTCTAGCTGCACTCTAGCATACGGCAGCAACAGACGCCGGCACATGCTTGAAAACGTGCAGACTAGCTTTGAGATGTCCGTGTGGGGGACGAACTGAACCAGCACCAAACCCAAATTCGGAGGACTTGTTGGAGTTCCAATCCAGGAAATCCATATCTCAGGGCGTCCCGGCATGCGCAAGGCCCTGTATTGGTTGGAGGGGAAACGAGCGAGTGATGGCCCACAGGCGGTACTTGCGGCACGCCGACTTCTTCACCCCCGCCGCATCTGCGAAGGGTTGGAGATGGCGAGTTATACTATTGCAGCAAAAGCCTGGAATCGGAGCGAGGCCAGCGGCTGTGGGGAGACGAGGGGCGAAGCTAACGGGAGGGCTGGGGCTGAACGCAAAGGAGCGGGAATAATTCGAGATGCAGGGCCTGGGGAGAGAAGACACGACGGGAGAATATGGAAAAGGGCAAGGCTGCAGAGGATGTGTAGGAAAACCGATTGTGCCACATCGTAAATTGGGTTGCCGCAAAGCGCCCAAAGGACAGCAGTGGAGAAAGTTGCAGAGCGCCTTCAAATCAATCCGAGCCGTCAAGCAGCAGGCGAGGGCTGGCCAAACGCTCATCGGCGAATCAGAATCGCCTTAATGCCGCCACCCGAATCCCAATGGCTCCTCCGTGAAGCATCCCGAAGCCCCGAAAAACCGCTTGGAAACGAGGGGAAGGCCGGAGGGGGAGCAGCGTGGAGGGGTGCACTGCATGCTTTCAGTATATTCTGGATGATTGCGGATGTTTCAGCCACTATACAAAATTTAAGCGACTGATACAATATTATTCAGTGATTTTTAGATATTTTGCACCACCCCAAGCCCCGGCAATCCACACGCACTGCATCATTGCATGTCTGATCTGATCTGCAGTCGCTAGCTTGTGAAGGAGTGTGGACCAGGAAAGGGGATGTACAGCAACACATTGCCCATTGCTCCAATGCGGCGCGATCAGTCGGCTAGGCGGGCAGCAACAAGAACATCGGAACCCTGCACACACCACGCCCACACCGACACCAACCAAGTCTCAGCACCCTAAAGCCTATGTAAGCCGAGGTCAAAGAAATCCATATCACCTGCCGGTAGTCGAAGAAAGCCTTGCTGTGTCGAGGTGCAGACATCGAAGCTGCCGACTGCGGGGTTTGGATCCTAGAGGGGCATGCGAGATGCGGCAGTGTAAGGTTCAACAATCAGCACTCAACAGATAGGAGATAGGTTTGGCCCTGCATATTTCGGACTTTCTCTAGACCAGTGCGCGGTACTGGAAGCCCATCAGTCCATCGCCCTGTCTGTTCTCTTGCGCGCTGAGCACGTGGAGCCTGAGTTCGTATTACATGTATATGAAAAGGAAGATGAGGACCTGAAGGTCAGCGGTCACTTACGGAGGAAGGTAGGGTTGGGCGTCGAAGCCCGACCATAAACTTGTGGCAGTAGGCATAAACGCTTCTTCCCATGCTGGTGTCACGAAATGTCTGCTGTTACGTGAAGGTGTATATGCACAGAGGCCTGGTTGCGACATGCTGTATGGTGAAACTGCTATATATGCAGCTGCGGGCCACAAGAAGCGTCGCCAAAGTGCGTCGGAACCACGTCCAGCCAAATGTCGTGGCTTGCCTTGAATGGTGAAGGGATGTGAAAGGTTCAGGGCCCAGGTCTTTGGGTTCTAGGGTAGTTTAGGGTAGTTTAGGGTAGTTAGGGTATTTAGGGTATTTGGGTTTAGGGTTTAGGCTTCTATAGAGTTCAACCCTTGCGTGACCATATCACTGCAGAGCACCCAGGTCGGTGCCACTCAAGGCGGCGCTGCACATTGCGGATGCCGCGGCGGGCCAGAGTGGCTTCATCGCTGGCTTCGCATACTACGATGCCGGGCAGCCATTCCCGTGAAGTTGCTTCATGTGAACAATGATCTCGAGCAGCTTTGAGGTTCGGAGGTCGTCCTAGGATGTACGGTAGAGGAGAGAGCCATATGTCCACGATTCCTGCTCTCAAACATACTGCACTGTCGTCAAGTACATCAGCTTGCGTGTTGTTCAATACTTGTTTTTTCTCGAGCATATCTTCAAGCCCCTAAACCATGCACATCTCAGCTTCCAATGAACACACTGATGTTTATGTCTGAGGCCTGATGACTATAAGTGATTGGGTTTGGGTGAGGGTTCAGGGTCGCAGTATTGACATGAAGGTCCAGTATTTGCGTGCAGCTTGACTGCGGCCTAAATCCAACCCTGACAGGGGCGCAGAGATATGTCGAACGTTGGTTTGTGGAGCAAAGATTGAAAGAACTTGCAGGAACCAGAAGAGTGAGATCCTGCAGTCACTTATGTTGACATCCATATACTGAAATGTGTCATGTGGCTGTAATGCGTGCAGTGGAGACCGCAAAATACTGCAAACCACGAAGTGCAAACCTTGTCACAGGTTCAGGGTGTCGGATTACTGTACCCCCGGACGGCAAAGGAACTGTCGAGGCAAAGTTCCGCGAATGCAGAGAGGGTGCCCCTGCTTCTTGGCAATGGACGCTTTGAAGCGGGGAAGACTTGGTCACGGGTTGAGCTCACAAGGGAATCTTTGGAAGGAAGTGGCGGACCACAGGTCTGGGGGTTCGTCCTTGGAAGGAGAAATGATCGAAAGGAGAAGATGCCTTGTCAGGGATGAACCAGCTGTTCGATGTGCACCCATATGAGCCGGACGATCTAGGACGATCTAGAGAGCCTCCTGAAGGTTTAGGGAAGGCTCTCACGGCCGCAGCGCTAAAATACAGAGAGTTCTGTCTTCGCGTGCTTTCCGAATTTCCATGGGGGGCCATACCGAGTGCTTACCAGGCTGAGCAGGGGCTGGGCTGGGAAGGCATGAGTTTTGTGTTAGGGCCCGGAAGTTGTTCTTTCAAGAAGCTGCACATGGCTCAACATGTACCAGGCACATCAGGGAGTCCTGGTACAAAAGCGACATACCGACCTATTTCAGTGTGGCAACAAGCTTCTAAACATCAACCCGAAAAAACTACAACTCTGCCAAGATCTCCCGAACGCTGGTTTTCATTGCCGAACAGTCGTGTGCTGCGACTTCTTGTTGTTTAATTAATTAGGGCAGCTCAGTTAAGGGACGAAAGCAGGCACCCTTATAAGGGACCTTAGGCCACGCAAGCAGGTATTTCTGTCCCCAAGCTGGTGGAAGGATAGCCTCGCACTTGAATGGCTTGAAATGCCGTGCGTGCTTTCGCCAACGAGTAGCTGAGAGCTGTGGCATCCCCCCCATGAGCTGCAGAGCTTAAGGTACCCCTTCCTACTGCTGGGAGCATTCACCTTCAGCGTTGTATGCTCGGGCATCACTGCGCACCTGAAGCTGCACAGCTCAGACTTCGAGCTATATTGTATCCTGATTTCGGAGCATTGTCAGGGCCTCTGTAGGTTGACTGGTTGGAGTCCACGGCTTTCCGTTTGGAGCATGAGGCTCCAGACCAGTCATTGGGAGACAGTGGGTCGTGGTCCTGTTGTACACTTAGTTTTTCGGCCGTTGCTCAATAGAAGTGGTCTTTATTTCTGAAAAAGTGGTATATATGCATGATTGCTCGCATGATTTTTGAAGAAGAATCGTAGTTTGTCGATCCGTATTATCACCTGATGTCTACTATTAAACTGCACATGTTGGGATGCTCTCCCTATTTTCCTTAGTCCGGAGGAAAATAGAATCCCTATTAGGGACTGTTTGCATACTGGGGAACATCCCAATGCACATGTCTCGAAATTCCCTTTCGGCTTGTGCTTTGCTAAGCTGCTGCTAGGTACTTGCACCTGTCCGTCGATGAGTGCGAGCCTTGCCAGGCGAGCTGCTACTCTCCATATGGGGGTTTATGAAAATAGGGGGCCCCTAAATTAGACCCTAAGTAGTATACTATAGGTTTCCCTTATAGAAAGGACCCCAACAAGGTACCCCTATTTTGAAACCCCCATATGAACAGGTCCTGCATACCAAAAAGGGGCTTGAAGATGCCGATGGTGCAGCTACACACTATATGCTGCCAGTTGGTGGAAATTGTTAAAGTGTGAGCATGAAAGCCCTGGACAATCCATGCGACAGACAATGCTTGCCAGATGCGGATCACAGACATGGGAATAGAGTGTCTCACATTCGAGAGACCTGATTGAATGAACGACGCACAGGAAAGCTAAGCTGTGTGAGAGGAGCGGCGCTTGGCAGCATTGCACCGCCGCTCCTCCTGCCTGACTGTGGCTACCTTGGCGTACTGGTGCAATCGGCGCCTTTGGCATGGATTCTGCTCGGCGTGTGGTAGCAGGTCACTAAGTAATGAGGCATGAACTGTTGTTAAGGCTTGCATAGAGAGCAGACAGAGAGGCACTTGTGGGCTCGAGCAGAGGAAGATGGCAATGTCCCAAAACGGTACGAGAGGGAAAGTACGCAGAGCAAAGGTTCCGGCACATCATGCCAGCATGGGGCACGAATTTTCCCAAGCTTCCACAAGCTTTAGGTGAGTAGTTGCTGGCTTCAGTAAGACCCTTAAAGGAACAAAGGATGCGGTAGGACACTTCCGCACTTGTTTTGCTGCCGGCGTATTTCAGGGCTGCATAGCCGGTGTGGCGTGTTTATGTAGGCTGGCCTATAGTACTTATGGCACAAGCGTGCGAGGGCTCGAGTCGAACGGGGGGTCCGGTTTGCCTGTGTGCGTGTTCGGAGGTTCTGTTGTATGTGGCGGAATTGGGGCATTTTTGTTTCTTGCTCGATTCATGTTGACATTCGATACTTTTGCACCGACACACAGCGCGCACAGCGAAATGTGCGCCTGACTTCTGGCAGGGGATGCCGCTTGGGGAGGTGTAAAGTGCAGCTCGAGCTGCCACCAGCCACCAGGGTCTGCTTTTTTCGTTTCTTTGCAGACGCCCACTTTGCCGATCCAGAGGCGCACTGGACTTGGGGACTTCCTGTGTAGAGCCCTGGTGGGTTTCCGATTCGCCCCCAGCAGTTTTTTTTTCCACTTTGCAAAGATTTGGACGTGGACTCGCTGTTTTCCTCGCACTCTCGAGAACTCGAGGTTGCTCCCCGTAGAAAGCACAGCCTTGAGTTGAATAGCAATGAATCGCAGTTGAATAGCATTCTCTCTTTTTCCCAGGTTCGCTTTCTACCTCTACTGCGGGTCCATGCCGCTGATGGGCGCGGTGTACAACCCCAGTCCTCCCCCAGACTCGACGCTCGGAGCTGTCCTCCTGCATTGACTATGCGAAGTCATTATAGGGCCTACCGATGCTTGTTGCAACTGTTGTAGAACCGACTCCCAGATCACAAGAACTGCACAAGGCCGAGGAACTGCCTGAGTCGCGCATCCGTGGTTCAATGTGTCACCTTAACTTTGTACTTATCGGCAGGGGTCTTACGGGTATCGCTGGCTGCGACAGGTGCATCACTCATGCCCCGCAACCTGCTTTAAATCTGAGGAACATTGAAGGTTTGGAGGCCTTCAAGCATTTCGTGATCGGCTCCTGGGATGAAAATCTCAGAACAGCTCCCAGCAAAAGCGGATGTAGGGCCTACATTTGATTACCCGGTATAGCTCTGAACGTCACGGCACCTCAAAGTCACATTCCATGCGCGACCGATGCTCGGACATAAGGATTGCTGGTAGAGTCGCCATGAGGGACTTGTGCCCAGTGGAGGGATCGTCGTAGTTCTGCCTCCTGCATCTCACATCCCTGACAAGCTTTCACTTCAATAAGAAAGACTGTCGGGTTGGCGGCCCCAGATTTGTCTTTCGGTTCTGGACGTTTGTCTGGGTCTGTGTCCATTCACTCTTTCACACCCATGAGAAACGCTCTGCCTCAGTCATCCCGACTTCTCATGTCTTAAGTCTTAAGTGAACCCAACGCGTATTGAGCATCCATGGATTGCAACAGGTGAAATTGAGTGAAACCTCACAGTTCAGTCACAAGTGTCTGTCAGCGTAGGCTACCACATGCTCATCATCCTCGGCATAGCGTTTGTGCTGGACCTTTGGTTTCGTGGCACGGAGTATGCTGGAAGGTCAAAGGATGTTTGAGGACTTCTGGCATTAGTTCCCTTCTTTTAGGTCGAGTGTACAAACTCGTGCGAAGAGCAAAGCAGCGTAGAAGAGCCGGAGCTGAGGCTTCGAAAGGTGATGACACATGACATGCCAGCGCAAGAGCTTTTGAAGCTTGAGCACTGATACCGAAATCGACAATTATGCGCCTGCAAGCATGAAGCATGAGATGTAGCATTGCCTCTCTCTCTGGGCGGAATAAGCACAGGTTTTCGGTTCGCGGCATGGTGCGCAATGTGCCAGAGATCAGTGGTGCTGATGGTGACCTGGTGCCTCGTGGAGCAGGTTATGGAGATGAAGCAATGGCAAAATCTTTTTACTTGAGGAAGGGTTTAGAATGTCATGACATGAGCAGGAGAGCTGGCAAAACCGTTGCCTCGCTGAGAGACTGGTTGCAAAAGGCCTTTTTTTAAACTTTGCAAACGCCGAATTCGAAAACTTTTGAGGACATCAGTTTAAGGTGTCTGTTGTGCTGTGTCAGTGGGGACGTCTCTGCACGTCACCCTCGGGGGTTAACAGCCACTCAACCGTTTCGACTCGCGCCCATTGGCTCGGTTGCCTGCCCACCAAGCACTGAACCCAAATCCTTGAGCTCCTTGGAAACGACGTGAAATCACTTGCTTGAAGGCGTATTCCGTAGACCCTTAAGCCCTACTGAAAAAGTTGTTAAGGACCAAGACCATGTTCCCTGTGGGGTCGTTGTGCCTTAGGTCGTGGCTGCAGGTTCCCTAAAGTAGCTGAGCTGTCCATTTGCTTGGACGCCACATACATTGCCTGCTTGTCCCTGAGTGAAGGTTGAGACCCATCTCGATCTGAGGCCATCGCCCAGGACTCTACATACATGGAGGATGTTAGCCGCGGCATGGCTAGAAATTCGGTGAAAGCTCGGATTTGGAAATCGCTGAAAGACATAAAGACTTATCTAGAAATTCATGATCGGCGTGGACTATGTGCTCAAGTGTGTGATTGACGGGGCCTTATGTCCGAAGGAGCGCGTGCGAGCGCTTTGCTCTCTTCAGATATCAGACGTGCGTGTGTGTGTGTGTGTGTGTGTGTGTGTGTGTGTGTGTGTGTGTGTGTGTGTGTGTGTGTGTGTGTGTGTGTGTGTGTGTGTGTGTGTGTGTGTGTGTGTGTGTGTGTGTGGGGGTGTGTGTGGGTGGGTGTGTGTGTGTGTGTGTGTGGGGTGGGTGTGTGTGGGTGTGTGTGGGTGTGTGTGGGTGTGTGTGGGTGTG
>CAJNDS010002604.1:297472-345256 GCA_905221605.1 Symbiodinium natans | reverse complement strand
CCAAGAGACCCTAAGAGACCCTAAGAAACCCTCAGAAACCCAAAAAAAAACATGGGCTGCTTAGCAAGGGGATCTCCTATTTCTACTCGGACTTGCAGCCTACGACCTCAATTCCTTGAGCTTCTTAAGTCAAGGGGCCCGAAACAAGGCCAACCTTCTCCCAGGAGGCCGTGGAACCGGTGGTTGAAGATCTTGAGGCCCATCTTCCCGGCAGTTCTCCCAGGCTCTTCAACTCACTCTCATGCCTTTAGGCTTATAGCTTCAAGGCCCTTAGAGTCCTTGAGGGCTCAGGGTGTAAGGCTTTTAATTCTCTGATGCAGCTTCCGTTGTGCTTTGAGGGTTGTCATTAACATGAAGGGCACACGTCGCGAAGGGCGGCGCCCAGGGGGTACTACGTGCTGAAGCCGAGCGAAGCAAGTCCCGCGAGTCTTTGCACAGCCTAGACAGCAAAACCTGGACGGGTGGTGCAGCTCCATCTCAGTCAAACCTGAACATTAAAACATTAAACCCTCCGCCCCCGACCCCCGACCCCACCCTAAACCCCCAAAGCCCGAAACCCCTAGGCCTTGGGATGTTCTCCCTTATACTAGCATTCCTTAGTAGGGACTATAGTACCCCCGATTATGCTGCACATGAAGGACTGTTAGTAGAAGGGGGAACATCCCAACCTAAACCCCCTAGAACCTAAAACCTTCCAAATCACTAAACGCCAAACCGCGTATGGGCGAGCGGCTCCTCTGATGGAAATCTGACAACTAAGCTGCGAACTGTAAAACAGCTAACCCGCTCGGACACAAGGCGATAGGATTAGGGGGACCCTTCGGGCTTTAGACCCTCTCAATAAGGTCCCTGCTTAAGAGAGCCAGCAGAGGGTTCAGAAGGGTTCCCTTGTTAAGGGTCCCTTATCCTACCTAGGAAGAGTAACCTAGGAACAACAGGGTGCCCTTTTTGGCTTGAAGGGGTTTTTAAGGGAGCCTAAATCCCCACAATCCAGGTGGGGTGTGATCGACAGTGTTGGCCCTTGCTGCGGGTCTCTATAACGAGTAAAATTGGGTTTAGGGTTTAGGGTTTAGGGTTTAGGGTTTAGGGTTTAGGGTTTAGGGTTTAGGGCTTAGGGCTTAGGGCTTAGGGTTTAAGGATCGGGGTTCGGGTTTAGGGACCTTGTAAAGTCCTTTGTCGAACGCAGGACCATAATTTGGAGCCCCAACGTGACCCTAAACCCGAAACCCGAAACCCAAACCCTACACCCTAAACCCTAAACCCTAAACCCTAAACCCTACACCCTAAACCCTAAACCCTAAACCCTAAACCCTGAACCCTAAACCCCAAACCCTAAACCCAAAGTGTTGGTGAAGCGTCCGGCGGGATACCGGAGTCCTGGTCGCTGCTGGCACCTCCCGGACATAGGCAAGGAAGATTCAAAAACGGTTTAGGGTGTAGGGTTTAGGGTTTAGGGTTTAGGATTTGGGGTAGGGTTAAGGGTTTAGGGTTTAGGGTTTGGGTTTAGGGTTTGGGGGTTTCGGGTTTGGGGTCTACGGTTTAAGGGGCCACAAGGACTATAATAAGCTTTAGTCACGCACCCAAAACGCTTACACACCTGAGTGTAGCTAAAGCAACCAGAATCCCGGAATCGGCGAACTCCGACCGAAAAGCGTGAGCAGTGTGGGCAGTGTGGGCACCGCACTGGGCTCTTGTTCAGGATTAAACTAAGCCATGTTTAGGGGTTTATATAGGGGTTTAGGGGTTTAGGGGTTTACGGGTTTAGGGGTTTAGGGGTTTCGGACTAAGGGTTTGGGGGCTTAGGGTTTAAGGTTAGGGGTTTAGGGGTTTAGGGGTTTAGGGGTTTAGGGGTTTAGGGGTTTAGGGGTTTAGGAGTTTAGGGGTTTAGGGGTTTAGGGGTTTAGGGGTTTGGGGGTTTAGGGGTTTAGGGGTTTAGTTTGGCCTGGGGAGGGATATGCCCAGACCCGGAGCCTCCTATGTTTTGCGGCTTAGAGGGTTTAGGGCTTGGGGAAGTGTTGGGGGCTCAGGGTTCACGTGGTTTGGCCTTGAAAAGGCCGAAAACTTGCCTTGAACCACGAGTTTTTGGCCTTGAACCACGAGTTGTCAGCCTTGCCTTGAACCATGAACAGTTGCCCTTGAACCACGAACGATTGGCCTTGAACCACGAAGACATCGAAGCCCGAATCAACATATGATAGAGAGGGTTTCGGGTTTAGGATTTAGGGTTTGAGGGTTTGAAAAAGGGTATCGCTGGGCCCCTTGCATGCTGTAGAGCCGTTGCTTTGAAGTATGGATCTCGACTACCACCCTGAAGCCCTATAATCCCATCTGGGTACACCCTGAACCCTAAGCCCTAAACCCCTAAAGCCTCAGCCCGGAAACCTGAACCCCCAACCCCTAAACCCCAGCCGCAGCTCAGCACTAGTTTCCTGGAGAGCCGCGTGAGAGGCATCCGTCTCAGATGCTCAGAGGGCCATGAACTAGATCACGGAGGAGCCCAGGGTTCAGGGTTCAGGGTTCAGGGTTTAGGGTTTAGGGTTTAGGGTTTAGGGTTTAGGGTTTAGGGTTTAGGGTTTAGGGTTTAGGGTTTAGGGTTTAGGGTTTAGGGTTTAGGGTTTAGGGTTTAGGGTTTATAATAAGGGCTTAGGGTTTAGGATTTAGGGTCTGGATTTCGGTGCTTTCCCATCAGAACTTCACAACTCCACAATAGCTCAGAGCCTTCTGACTGCTGGACCCTGGAAGTCACGCCACGGCGGCATGTACCGGGCTCTTGCGAAGGAACTGCTAGACTGCTAGACCCAAGAGTAACCTGAAAAGAAAAGCGGTGCTTTTTTGGCTTCAAGTGGGCTTACAAGGGAACCTAAGCCCAAAAGGAAGAGTAAGGGCCTACTCTGGGTCCTGAGCAATGTGGTATCAATGGAGATTGAGTTCAAGTTCCTTACCAAGAACCTGGTGTCAGGGGACTCTCACCGTTCCATCCCCGTGCACCCGAATGCAAGCCGCATCGATTGCATCTGCAATCGCAGCTCAGATCTCCTCCCGTGGCAAGCACCCTGAACCCTAAACCTTGAACCCTAAACCCAAAACCCCAAAACCCTGAACCCGAAATCCTGAGCCCACATGCAGCATGCAACATAAAATGCGCCACTGGCTACCATCATGGGTAGCTCTGAGACATTCGGATGGGAACTGAGGCAACGTATGGTTTTTGCGAGCCTCCGGATGACCCAACTGCCCTGAGCTCAACCCCAGATTGAAAGGTTCAGGTTTTGGGGTCAAGGGTTAGGGCCCGGCGTCAAAGCAGCTGGATTTGTTCCGGATGGCGTTTCTTGGCATAGAGCCCACCGAAATCTCACTTTCAGGCTCAATCTGGAAGCTTCCGAAATTAAGGGTACCTTATTCGGGTCCTTATTATAACGGGATCCTACTATTTGGGGATCCGTGTTGGGGATCCCCTATCTTCGTAAACCTCCATCCGTTTTTGCCCGATTTGGGTTCGCCTTGCAATGCCCACAGCAAGGCTTCCTGGCTTCCTTGGCCTTGCAAGGCTGCAAGCGGGAGTATGTGTGGGCGCCCTTGAGGCCCGGAATGATGCCAAACCCTCAACCCTAAACCCCACACCCTAAACCCCAAACCCCAGACCCTAACCCCTAAAACCCTCAAACCACCACCAAAAAACCAAAAAAAAATATAAATTAAAAAAACAAACCCAACCCCCTACTGGTTACATCCACGCGGCTCTAGAAACACAAAAAAGGAGAGTCTAAGGCCCTAAACCCTAAACCCTAAACCCTAAACCCGAAACCCTAAACCCTAAACCCTAAACCCTAAACCCTAAACCGAGGGAACCCTAGAAGGGACCCTTAATCTTCTTCCCCTATATAGCTCTTGAATAGTCCCTATGCACCTTAAGTAGCCCCCAAATAACCCCCTGAAGAGCCCCTAAACCCTAAACCCTAATCCCTGAACCCTAAAATCCCTGAACCCTAAACCCTAAACCCTAAACCCTAAACCCTGAACCCTAAGTCCCCTATAAAGGTCCCTCCTTGAGGCCCTTAAAGAGTGTAGAGTAGGCGCCTAGACTGAGAAGCGTGCGGCCGTGAAGGCGTCCTAAGGTTTGGGATTTAGGGTTTGGGGTTTAGGGTGGAGGTTTTCGGGTTTACGGGGTTTGGGGTGTTTAGCGTCTAGGACTTCAAGGTTCTGCACACACTGCAGCCTTGCCAGGCCGTTGATTCCGGATCTGCCCCTGCCCTCAATGAGATCGCGGCTGTGACTGTGCCGTGATGGCAGCTTCGACCCTAAACCCTAAACCCTAAACCCTAAACCCTAACCCTAAACCCTAAACCCTAAACCCCAAACCCTAAGCTTGGACCTATTATAACCTAACCCTAAACCCTAAAACCGGGGCTTCAGTCAACTTCGCCCTGAACTCTCAACCCGACACCCCAAAACATTGTGTGCTAAGGGTTGAGGTGGAGGGCGCAGGAGTCCTAGTCTTGAGAGCTCCGAAACGACCTTCTTGGTTTTAGGGTTTAGGGTTTAGGGTTCAGGGTTTAGGGTTTAGGAGTTAGGGTTTAGGGTTTAGGGTTTGAACCCCAACTAGGCCACAGCCAATGACGTGCTTCATGGGCAGATCCGTCTCACAGGCCCCCTCCCAATAGCTACCCAGGATCCACGGACGTGCTGCAAGGACCTGCGTGCTTGCAGTTGAGGGTTTAGGGTTTGGGGTTTAGGGTTTAGGGTTTCGGGTTTAGGGTTTAGGGTTTAGGGTTTAGGGTTTAGGGTTTGTTCAGGGGCCATTAGGGCCGCTAAAGGCTGGAGACGTTGTGAAACAAGATGTTGTAGCAAGACTGCACTATGCCACGCGATTCTTGCCATGCCCTGCCAAGCTTGAACTTCACCATCTAGTTCTGGGCCTGGAATCTTCCCTAAACCCTGCACCCTAAACCCTAAACCCTAAACCCTAAGCCCTAAACCCTAAACCCTAAACCCTAAACCCATCTTAAGAACCCCCACACGGGACGGGCTCTCCCGCAACGTGCCATGGTCAACTGCAGCAATAACCCTAAACTTCCCCAATCACCCCCCTAAGCCCTAAACCTACACCCGAAGGCCTAAACCCTGCACCCCAAAGGGGTTCCCACGTGAGCTTGTTTGAAAGTTAAGTTAGGGTTGTCAGGCATCTTGTACAACACAAGGCAACATGTGAGCGACGGACAAAATCACGTTCCACAGCGCGAGGTCGCGGAATACCATATTGTCGCTTTACGTGGGGCCCATATCGCTTTACATACTATGGGACTCCGGATACATGTGTGTGTGAACGTGCCAACTAATGCTATCGCTTTAGGTGGGGCCCATATCGCTTTTCATGGTTTAACAACTCGTGTCCACCGTAGTACTGGCTTAGACAAACATAATTTAGGCAGGCGCTCATGTGTGTGTGTGTGTGTGTCAATCTGGTTCACGAGGCGGCTTCCCAAATAGTTTCTGCACAGGTCATAGGTCAAACTCGCTTGCGTTTTCCCACGGATTGAAACAGCAGAAACTTGGGCTGCGCACGGATGAAGCAAATTCTGCCGAGATGTGGGCAAAGATTGGATCGCGGCAGCAAGAAAACGCTTGTGCTTCAGGTGCAGGTGCCTCGGAAGTTTCTACAGCAAACTCCCAACAGTTGATACTTTCATTCCCTCATACCCCAAGAGGGTCACCAAAGGGAATCCCAGCACTAGTGGTCCCCAGCGTGCAGGCTTAGGGTTGAAGATTTCAGACTTTAACGTTTAGGGTTTAGGGTTTAGGGTTTAGGGTTTAGGGTTTAGGGTTTAGGGTTTAGGGTTTAGGGTTTAGGGTTTAGGGTTTAGGGTTTAGGGTTAACAAGAAGAAGCTGAAGGCTGGTTTCTTTCGTCTCCGCTGATGCAGAAGTCGCTAGGTCTGTGCCCTCAGGGCACAAGTGCCTCTCAGGCACCTGCAAAACCTGCACTCCGAAGCCGGGCCTTAGGGTAGGGGTCTAGGGTTAAGGCTTTAGGTCTTAGGGTCTAGAGTTTTAGGGTTGAGGGTTTAGGGTCTAGGGTCTAGGGCATAAGCCCCAAAACTGCCCTAAGCCCAAGACTGCCTTCAGCCCTAAACCCTAAACCCTAACACCCTAACACCCTAAACCCTAAACCCCAAGCCCTTAAACCCCAAAAACCTGAACGCCAAACCCTAAACTATCCGTAGGGTAGGGATTAAGGCGTGGCCCAAGGTTGATCCCGCACCAGCTGGAAAGGAGCAACCACTTCCTACGAGCTCGACGTTCAGGAGAAGCCGAGAGCTTCGTGGACAAGCGTGGGCAAACGAAGTCAAAATCGAATCTCGATCAAGTCGTCTTTGCCTGCGAGCTCGGACAACCGCTTGCAGCCTGAGGGGTCCCCTGCCAAGCCTTGCTGCAGGAAGGGCGGGATTGAGCTGTTCCTCGCAAAGTCGGCTGCAATCCAGCCCCGGGAATTCTCGATCTCCAGCTTGGCACCGGCTGCGATCAGGACCGCGGCGGCCTCGTATTGAGCCGACCGCATGGCATGCATCAAAGGGGTGCTGCCGCGCAGATGGTACGCCCAGGCTGACAGGTGCGTGCGCCGTCCGACGCGGTGCTGCAGAGATGTGGCTCCGACGAGCAGCTGGCCCAGGAGAGTCATGTCGCGCTCCACAACCACTTGGTAGTCGACATCCTTAGTAGCCCAGTAACCATATTATAACAAGGGCACCCTTGCTGGGGGGGGGTGGTTACTTTATAAGGGAACCCTAAACCCTAAACCCTAAACCCTAAACCCCTGGGCTACCAAGCAGCGGCCCTCAGGTCAAGGAGGCGCTGGATGAGCTCCGGCGAGCCGCCGCGAAAGGCGGCGGCCTGGGCCAAGGCCTTGGAGAGCTCCAGGCAGTTTGGCTGGGCTTGTGCAACCTGGTAGAGGGTTTAGGGTTTAGGGTTTAGGGTTTAGGGTCTAGGGTTTAGGGTTTAGGGTTTAGGGTTTAGGGTTTAGGGTTTAGGGTTTAGGGTTTAGGGTTTAGGGTTTAGGGTTACTGGGCTTGCGCAACCTGGTAGCCCAGGAACCATATTACTGATAAGGGCGCACCCTTTTTAAGGGAGTTGGTCACTTGATAAAGGAACCCTTGAACCAAAAAAAGAGAGAAAAGGGTACCACTGGGCTACCAGGGCAACCAGCTCTTCCAGGGCGGCCGGGGCGTGAGCGCTGGCTGCACTCATCAAGTTGGTTAGGCCAACAAAATTCCTGGCCAAAGGGTTGCCGCCTGCTTCGCAAAGCAGCCGGATGCCCTCTGCGTTGTCGGCAGCGGCTGCTGCGGACATGGCTGGAACCAATCTGCCTTCCAAACTGGCGCTTGCTGCGATGAGAACCTGAGCTGCTTCGTTGTGCTTGTGGAGAACCTTACTTGTCCAGTAACCTGGGGGAACTAAAGGTTAACCTTTGGGATTATAAGGGGATTATATTTCCCCAAAAAGGTTCAAGGTTTCCTGTTCTTTCCTGGGGAACGGCGAGGTCTAAGGCCGACGTCCACAGCGGAATGCCCAGGCCGGGCTCGTCCTTTGCAGTCCTCTGGTTCACAGAGGCCCGGAGCTCCAGGAGACCTTGGATCACCTCCAGGGTTTAGGGTTTAGGGTTTAGGGTTTAGGGTTTAGGGTTTAGGGTTTAGGGTGTAGGGTGTAGGGTTTAGGGTTTAGGGTTTAGGGTTCTTGGATCACCTCTGCGTTGCCGGACAAAGCTGCGTAGTGCAAGGGCCACCAACCTGCACTGTCGGATGCATCGACCTTCCCAAGGCCGTTCTGGAACAGAAAGCGCGACAGTGCGTTCGGAGCCTCGTTGGGGAGGACGCCATGCACGGGCTCGATCTCCAACCCCCGGAGGTGGACGCTCTGCAAGTTGAGGTGCCGCCGGAAGGCAGGAAAGTCTCTTGTCCGTAAACAGTGCATCAGCTTGTGTGTGAGGATGCTCCGCATCACTGGGGCCAGCTTTTGCCGGTCCTCTTCCACTGTAAACCTGCCTTCCCCAACGGAACCTGAAGGAAACGAAATTGCCGTGCCTACCAGCTCCATGCGAGTAGTGCCCTGGATCAGAATCCAGGTGCTGTCCGGAGACAATTCACGAGCGGCCCGCTCCACTCTGCACCACCCACGCTCAGCCCATGAACGCGGGCTCAGCACTTTCTCTTCCGAAGCACGATCAAGAACCGGGCACAAGGCCAAGAAAAACTTACACTTCGCCACATAGGCTGGGATGCTGTTAATGGCGTTGGCTTGCTGGCTCCCGTCGCTGTTGTCAGAGGCGTGGGACTCGCGGTGCTCTGATTGCGGAACAGAGAAATAATCGTACCAAACGAACAAGGCGCGGGATTGAAAGTCCTTCGTCGGAAGGGGCCTGGCGCTGCGCACGTGCTGTTCGGTCGCTATATCGAGAAGCACGTGCCCTCCGCTGCCCAGAAGGTGCTTCAAGGTATCCTGCAGGACACTCATCTGCCTGAATTCTGGGTCTGGGTGTTGCCTGGCAACCCACTGATGTGAAACAAAGGCAGCATTGCCCATCGCACTGCCATCGAAGACGGTGAGCTCGCCCTTCGCCTACAAAGATCAAAGTTGACAGCATGATACCAAGCCCGGCCTACCCAAGCAATACGAAAAGTAGACTCCAAAGCCCCGGCAAGAACAAAGAAAGAACGGATTCTCGAAGATGTGAGCTGAGCCTCCTACTCAATCAAGCTCTGAGTCCAAAGGCCAGTCTCGGTTTCAGCCTTTTCAAGAATCCTCAAAAAGGGTCATTCACTAAGAACCAACAGGCAACAACCAGCAACAATAGTAGGGGTAGGCCAAGGCCGGCTTGGTTTCTCCTGTCAGCGGCTTTCGCGACCCCGCGATGACGTCTCAACTACCCTTCCTGGATAATGGTGCAAGCAACTGCGACAACTCAGAGTACAGCAACCAACAACCACTTACCAACAATCACTTACCAACAACCACTTACCAACAACCACTTCCCGACAACCACTTACCAACAACCAAAAACCAACAACCAACAACCAACAACCAACAACCAACAACCAACAACCAACCACCTTCAACCAACAACCAACCGCCAACCGCCAACCGCCAACCACCAACCACCAACCACCAACAACCAATCGCCAACAACCAACCACCACCAACCACCAACAGGCTTGAGTTAGTTTGAGGGCTTGGCAGGCATGAACATCGGCTTGATGGTCGAGTTCTAGATCTTCGTACCCTAGACTCTAGACCCTAAACCCTAAACCCTAAACTACTCGGCCTTCAGCTCTTCGTGCGGCTCTATCTTCGTCATCTCCAGAAGCAACTCGACGGCCACCGTGTACATTGGGAAAAGCATCGAAGCCTGGGATGAACGTTTAGGGTTTGGGGTTCAGGGTTCAGGTTGAGGGTTCAGGGCTCAGGGTTCAGGGTTCAGGGTTCAGGGTTCAGGGTTCAGGGTTCAGGGTTCAGGGTTCAGGGTTCAGGGTTCAGGGTATAGGGTTGGGATGGTTAGGGTTCCCTTTAAAGGGATGGTTAATGTGATGGTTAGGGATCCATCCCTTTAAAGGGATGGTTATAGGTATGGTTGGGGGTTTCTTGAAAGGGATGGTTATAGGGATGGTTATTGGGTTCCCTTGAAAGGGATGGTTATTGGGAGAAGCATCGGGGTGCATGTCTTCGGCCCAAAATGCAGATCCAAACGCCTCGAATTTCGCAATTCCCCCCCCCCCTTCCCCCCCCCACCCGCCCACCGTTAATGGTGCATGGTTCATGGTTAACTAGACCCGGGAGTACCCTAGGAATAAAAGGGTACCCTGTAAAAAGAAAAAAGGTGCCTACTCCCGATCCTAGTGAATCATAACAAACAAATCTTGGAACCTGCAGTTCCTGACAGCGGCCTTGGACCTTCACCTGTTATCAAATGCCCTGGAAGCTCTGAGCGCGGGCTTAGGGTTTAGGGTTTAGGGTTTAGGGTTTGGGGTTTAGGGTTTAGGGTGTAGGGTGTAGGGTGTAGGGCTTAGGGTTTGGTGCCGGTTTCCCTAAGATGCAAATTTCAAGTTCACCAACAAGCAACAACCAGCAACGCACAGCCAGCAACCAACAAACAGCAACCGGCAACCACTTACCATTTATCAACAGCCACCTACCACCAACCAATAACCAACAACCACTTACCAACAACTGCCACCAACCACCAACCACCAACCACCAACCACTTACCAACAACCGACAACCAAAGACCATAGTAGGGGTAGGCAGGTGGGTTTAGGCTTGACGGTTTGGGGTTTGGGGTTGAGGGTTTGGGGTGTAGGGGCTGGGTTTAGGGAGTAGCGTTCGGGGCTCAGGGTTTAGATTTTACGGTTCAGGGCTTAGGGCAATTATAGGGTTTGTTAATGTAGGGCATCTATACATATATATATATATATAGATATATGCTCATATATATATATATATATATATACTGTGTACACCCCCACTCACCCCTCCTTGCCGTGCAAAAGAATGCCAAGGGGCGCCAGTGCCCTCCGGCAGCGACTTCGCATAAAGCTCCAGCGCTGTTGGGGACTTCCCCGACTTGCAGCAAGGCATGTCGACTTGCGACGCTTATTTGGACGCACACTCCGTACTTGTTTCTGAGCCTCCGGCTGCGAAGGTCAAATTAAGTCGGCCAAAACGCGGAGAGCAGCAAGCAATTACTTCTGGGTCCTAATTTTGAGCAATGTCACCCCAACCCTAACAACCATCCTACCCAATATCGAAGCTCCAACCTAACCCACGCAATATCGAAGCTCAAAGTTCATGGAGTTTACTGTAGCAGTCTCGGTGGGTTGCATCGCCATGCCTGACCAAAAGCTCCTCCGTGCTCCAGTTCAGTACTTTTCTGTTATCAAAGGTTGGGATGCTCCCCCTTATAACTAAGAGTCCTTAATCGGGATTATAATAGGGGGTGCAAAATCCCCATTAGGGAGACTGTTAGCATAAAGGGGGAACCGCTCTGGCGCCGGAGCCACACCACCTAGACCCTATAAGCCCTCTTTGTCCTGAAGCTGCCCCGGAGAAAAAAACAAAACAACAAACTTACGAACGCCCCCCAAGGCCCTGTGCCCCTTAAGACCTCCTAAGCCCGCCCTCCCCCCCCCCTAATGCCAGCCACCCTAGGCTCTCCCAGACCCCAATTCCCCTAAACCCAACCCAAAGCCCTAAACCATAACCACGAACCCTAAACCCTAGACCCCCTAAAACCTAAACCCTAAACCATACATCCTAAAACCCCTACACCCTAAACCCCTAAACCATAAACCCCTGAACACAAAGCCCCTATCATCCCCTGAGCTCCGAACACCCTAACCCCTAAACCCTAAACCCGAAAACCCTAAACCCCAAACCCAAAAAAACCTAAACCCTAAACCCTAAACCCTAAACCCCCCCCCCCCCAAAAAAAAAAAAAAAAAAAAAATCGTCGTCTCTGGCCTCAATCCAGCAGCCGGGGCCTTGCCGTGCGCCGTGCAGCCCATGGAGCAACGGCGCTGCCAACTGGGTTTAGGGTTTAGGGTTTAGGGTTTAGGGTTTAGGGGTTTAGGGGTTTAGGGGTTTAGGGGTTTAGGGGTTTAGGGTTTTAGGGTTTAGGGTTTAGGGCCTAAAGTTTAGGTTTAGGGTATTTAGGAAAAGGGGTTGAGGGTTTAGGGTACTTGGGTATTTAGGGTTTAGGGCTCAGGGCTTATCGTTTATTTGGGTTTAGGGTTTATTAGGGTTTCGGGGTTTCGCGTGATGGAGGGTGTAGGGTTTAGGGTTTACGGTTTAGGGTTTAGGGTTTAGGGTTTAAGGTTTAGGGTTTAGGGTTTAGGGGTTAGGGGTTAGGGGTGTAAGTGTAGGGTTAGGGTTTAGGGTGTAGGGTCTAGGGGTGTAGGGGTTTAGGGTTTAGGAGTTTAGGATTTAGGTTTCGGGTTAGGGTTCAGGGGTTGGTAGTTTTGGGTTTGGTAGCGTCTGGTTTAGGCTTCAAGGGTTAGGCGTCTGGGCTTTGGGTTTAGTAGTCCATAAGTACGATGTTGGGTTCTTCAGGGTTCCCTGAAGTGTTACCTTTGGGACAGGGGCTGTAGGGTTGATTGCCACCACCACCTTTTTTTGCCACCACGACACTTTCCTCCCTTCGCTGGCTTTCCACCCAACCCTTCTGGCACCACTTCCTCGACCACGCCCGCGCTGCTTGCCTCTACCCTTATTGTTAAACCCTAAACCCTAAACCCTAAACCCTAAACCCTAAACCCTAAACCCCTAAACCCTAAACCTGATTGACTGTGGGGTGGGCAGAGCGGCCGAACCCAGAGTTGACAAGGAGGCTCTTTGCCGCTGGGGACAATGGCTGCTGTCTCGATCAGCAGGCTGTGCTCCCCGAGCGATGGGTTGGGTCGAGGATGGATAGGGTTGATAGGGTCTTCTAGCAGGTTAGACGGTTTAGGGTTCAAGGCTAAGGAGGTTTGAGGGGGACTTCATGTTTAGTGCTCAGAGTTGAGGGGCTGAGAGTGCAACTAAGAATGTGCTTCATCCCTAAACCCTAAACCCAAAGCTGAACCACGCCTTGTTTTGAAGCAAAACTAAGAGGACTATCTGGATCGCCAGAACTAGGGTACTTGTTTCTAAACCAAGCCCTAAGTCTTTAAGGTTTGGGGTTTAGGGTTTAGGGTTTAGGGCTTAGGATTAGGTTTAGGGTTAAGGGTTTCAGGCTTGGGTTCAGGGTTTCGGGTTCAAGCTGAGGTTTGGGGTTTAAGATTTAGGATTTAGGATTTAGGATTTAGGATTTAGGGTTTAGGGTTTAGGATTTAGGGTTCAGGGTTCAGGGTTCTTAGGGCCTTTTATGGTTTGGGGCTGGCGCCCGAGAAGTTTATGGTAGAGGGCTTCGGGGTCCCTGGTCAAGGGTTCGAGGGAAAACGCCACCAAGGGATTCCGGCTCAGGCTGTCACTTGTAAATACAAGGCACCAAGTGAGGCGTCCAAAAGCAAGGTTAAGGGTTTAGGGTTTAGGGTTTAGGGTTTAGGGTTTAGGGTTTAGGGTTTAGGGTTTAGGGTTTAGGGTTTAGGGTTTAGGGTTTAGGGTTTAGAGTTTAGGGTTTAGGGTTTAGGGTTTAGGGTTTAGGGTTTAGGGTTTAGGGTTTATGACCACTCTCCAATGGCACCACCCATCGTCCATCCGGTAAAGGTGTTTCTGGACTACCGCGTGTAGTTCTGGGTCCAGGCGGCCTGGAAAAGGGTGGATATCGCCTAAGCAGGCCGGGTGGGAATTTAGGGTTTAAGGGTAAACCCTAACCCGAAACCCAAACCACTACCACTCCAACAGAATAAGGCCAAAATAGTAGGAGCCAAGAGGCTCGCAGGCACAGCGGCACGTGGCAGGGTAGCGGGGGCCTCGAAACAGGCAAGATGTACACAGTCTCTGCGGTTTAGGGTTTAGGGTTTTGGGCTTTGGGTTTAGGGTTTAGGGTTTAGGGTTTAGGGTTTAGGGTTTAGGGTTTAGGGTTTTGGGTTTAGGGTTTTGGGTTGAAGGGTCTGATTTGGGCGCCCCAGACAAGGATTTGAACTCGCCGAGCCATATTCCCCTAAACCACGCCATAGTGTATCTGATCCTGAACCCGAACCTCTGTGTTTTTTACGGCTTAGGGTTGAGGGGTTTAAGATTTAGGGTGTAGGGTTAGGGCTGCAAACCCACATCCCCAAACCCTAAACCGTCAACCTTTCATCCCCTTCCTCGCGACTCACCAAAGAAAGGCTCGCAGGCGTTTGGGGTTTCGGGGTCTAGGGTTTTTGGATTGAAGATTTCGATCAGTCTAGGGATGCGGGGGTGGCACGTCGAGCGCCATGTTATGGCAATGTCCTTCGAAGTCCTGCCCCCGACCCTCCCCCAAACCCCGCCGCCGACCCGGTGGCTCGCCAACATCCGGCTCCAAATTCGGCTTATGAAGGGCATCATGTTGTAGGCACGTTTTCTATCGCGAAAAACGCGCTATTCCCCACCGAAATTGGGCTCCTGGACACATTTTTGGGGTGGACCACGGGGGGTGCCAAAAACGACCCCGGAGAGCATCATCGACTCTATTTTTTAACTTTTGCCGAAGACGCGTTGTTGATGTTTTTTGGAGGGCATCGGCCACCCAAAAGGGCCCCCACAAGAGCGCGCATCATGAGTGTCAGCGGGTTGGGTCTCGGGTTTCGGATGCGGCTGAGAGCTTGGAAAACGCAGAAAACACTGTAAATTCCTTGGTTTTCGTGCTGTTACGGACCCTTCCGTTTTGAGGCCGGCATGTGCCCCCATAAGCCACGCATGCCTGGAGGCCGGAGCCGCTGATGCTCATGATGCGCGGCCGGGCGGGGTCCAGGGGCATCGAGGCTTCGTTTCTTCTTGAGGATGCTGGGGGCGAGCATCAGCAGCATCAGCGGCTCCTGGGGGGAAGGGTTCTTTGGGGGTTTCGGGGTTCCCTAAACCCAAAACCCTAAACCCTAAATCCTAAACCCTAAACCCTGAGGGTTCTACGAGCAGTCCCCAGCGCGCCTGTGAGGAGGATGGTGCTGCTGTAGGCGCCTAGGATTGATCGAACCCAAAACCCCTGAAAACCCAAACTCTCTAACATGGAAATGGTGGAGCCTTAAAGCTGTTAGGGGTTTAGGCTTTAGGGTTTACGGCTTTAGTGGTTTAGGGTTTGTTTAGGGTTTAGGGCTTGTTGAGGGTTTAGGGTTTAGGGTTTAGGGTTTGGGGTTAGGGTTCAGGGTTTAGGGTTTGGGGTTGAGGGTTTAGGGTTTGGGGTTTAGGGTTTGGGGTTTGGGGGTTTGGGGGTTCAGTGTTTCAGGCCTCGGGGCCACGAACTCTTGGCGGGGCCGGTAGCTCTCTAACCCGATAACGTCCTTTAACCCCAGAGGCCTATACCCTGAACCCCGAACCCGATTTCCCTAAGCCATATAACCCTATAACCCTATGAACCCCATAACCCTAGAACCCCATAACCCTCCAACCCTTTTTCCCTATAACCCCTTAACCACACAACCCCCTAAACCTATCACCCTATAACCCCATAATCCTATAACCCTAGAACCCTAGAACCCTAGAACCCCATAACCCTAGAACCCTAGGATCCTAGAACCCTCGAACCCTCGAACCCTAAACCCTGAAACCCTAGACCCTATAACCCTAAACAACCCTAAAGCCTACAACCCTAAACCCTAAACAACCCTAAACCCCAAACAACCAAAAAGCCTATGACCCTAAACCCTACCCAAAGCCTAAACCCTAAACCCTAGAATGTAATCCCCCCCCCCCACCAAAGGCCCTGGCCAGAAGTCGCAGGCGGCGATGCAGGTCGTCCACCTCCGGATCTTTCGGTTGGGGTGTAGGTGTTAGGGTTTAGGGCTTAGGGATTAGGGGTTAGAGGTTGTTAGGGTTTAGGGTTTAGGGGTTTGGGTTTAGGGTTTAGGGGTTTGAGGCTTGGTTTCACGCTTCTGGCTTCTTGCTTCCGGCAATTGTTGACGACGCGCAGGAGTTTGGGCAAACCCCAAACGCCAAACTCCAAACCCCTAACCCTAAACCCTCGGCTGAGCTCGGCTCAGCTTCATACAAACCCCGAACGACCAGCGGAGCCCTCTAGCAGAAACTAACACTTTCAAGCCAAAGCCCGGCAAGGGAAGCAGCCTAATGGCCCAATCGACCCTAATCCCAAATCCCAAGGTCCCAAGGCCCGACTCAAATGACTCAAATGCGTTACACGTAGTAAGCTGACACAAAGACAAAACCAGATTCTGGTGGGTCTTCTCTTCATCTTCCTTGGCCTTTCTGTTCTGCAGCGGCGCTTGCGGTATGTGGACTGATCTCTTGCAAGATGTACTTTGCCAGAGGAAGGATTAGCGTCATGCTGCTAACACAGGCTTGGTGCATCTGGATGCAAGAAGTGCTCTATTCTGCAGAGGCATAGCCATTTCGCGCATATAATCAATGTTGCCAATGGCCATGATTGATTTCTCCAAGGCTGTGCTGTCCAGGCCAGGGTTTAGGGGAAAATGGTGCTAGGGATGAAAAGCTTCGGGTGTAGGGTAAAGAGTTAAGAGTTAGGGGTTTGGGTAGATTAGGTAGATTTGATGGTCCGATGATGACGGGCCGTCCGACATTGTTACATGGAGGCAACCTAGATGAGGCCTAGTCGTAAGAAACTCCCTGCCACATGACTTGAGGACACTGTTGTCACCAAACGTCATCTAAGGGTAAACCCTAAACCCTAAACCCTAAACCCCAAACCCTAAACCCTAAACCCTAAACCCTAAACCCTACGTGGTCCCCTACCATGGGCCCTTGTACCCTCTAAAGCCCAAGGGCCCCATACTTCGGAAGCCTGTGAAGGAGGAAACCCAAACCCTAAACCCTTAGACATTACCAAAGAGAAGCTAGGAGCCACAGGACCACCTCCATACCCTGAACCCTTAACCCTCAATGATGGTGACGGCTGGATAAACCCCAAACCCCCGAAACACGCCTCCCCCCCCTCATAAACAAACTACCAAACCCCCAAACCCCCCCCCCCCCCCCCAAAAAAACCCCAAACACCCTAAACCCTGAATCTGTTTGGCGGCCTTCCCCCTCAGGCGGGTCAGCTGCTGTCCCTGGGGGCCAGTTAAGTCGGGAGGCTTTTCAGGGTTCACAGCTGTACTGATAGTTGGGTTCTAAATATCCAAGTAAGCCCTACCTAACAGGCTCAGACAAGTCAGTAAGTAAACTAGCTCCTAACTTAGGGTAGCTTCAGCCCGACGTATGACCTGCTAAGCTCTCTGAGCCTGCAAGTAAACAGTAAACACAAAACCCAAACCCAAAGCCCGAAACACTAAACACTTCCTGTTCAAGGACTTGTCTGCATGAGGTGAGGGCAACCGGCCCGAAACCCGAAACCCGGAGGGCTTGCTTGATGGATTTAGGTTTATTGTTTACGGTTCGGGTTTAGGGTTTGGGGCTCAGGGCTTAGGGCGCCGGGTGGGAGGCCGTGGGCAGTGAGATGTTTCTCTTGCTAGGGGCCCCCTTTGCGGGGAGAAACCCCCCCCCCCCCCCCCCCCAAAAAAGCGAAAACCGACCCTAAACCCTTGCCAAGAAGTGCAAGGTGGGGACCCTAAACCCTAAACCCTAAACCCTAAACCCTAAACCCTAAACCCTAAACCCTAAACCCTAAACCCTAAACCCTGGGAAGCATTCTCTGAAACCTGCGGCCCACAAATAAGCCCCAAGCCCCCTCCGCCTTCAACTTCTCTGAAACCTCCCCTACACTCCCCTTAGAACCTTAACAAAAAATTAGTATTCTTAATACCCTCTTGGGTTTTATATAAACAAAAACACAGAATAAATAATTCCTTAATACCCTCTTGGGTTTTACATAAACAAAAATACAAAATAATTCCCCAAGGCGGATATCGTCCCCCCTCTGAGCTTCCATCCTAAAGCGCCCTCATCCCGTAGGGCTGGGGATGTAGGGATCCCTGAACCCTAGAGATGCTCCCTAAACCCTAAACCCTAAACCCTAAACCCTAAACCCTAAACCCTAAACCCTAAACCCTAAACCCTAAACCCTAAACCCTAGCGTTTAAACCCTAAACCCTAAACCGGCCACCTGCTTCTCCTCATCTCCGAGCAGTGCCTCCAGCCGCTCTCGGACCTGGGGAGGGGGGAAGTTTGGGGGGTTTGGGGTTTAGGGTTTAGGGTTTAGGGTTCTGGTTTTAGGGTTCAGGGTCGAGGGTTTAGATTAGGGTTTCGGATGCTTAGGGCTTAAGGTTGAGAGCTTCAGGTTCCGAAGACTTTCGGGCGGTAGGGATGTAGGCTTCAATTTTGTAGGCACTCAGAGGATTGTATGGCACGAGTTTGTTTAGGGGGCTTAGGCTTAAAGTTTCAGGGGTGTAGGGGTTCAGGGGTTTTAGGGCTTTTAGGGGTGGAAGGGGTTCAGAGATTAATTGTTCCAGAAGTAAGGTTTCTACACCCTAAACCCTAAACCCTAAACCCTAAACCCTAAACCCTAAACCCTGCTCTGAGGGACTCGGGCTCTGTGGGCTTTGAGGGATTTTTTTGAGGGGTGTAGGACATTAGCCGTCCGGGGTCCTCTTCAAGGAGAACCCCTAAACCCTAGACCCTAAGCCCTAAACCCCAAACCCTAAACCCCAAACCCTAAACCCTAAACCCTAAACCCTAAACCCCAAACCCTAAACCCGAGGGCCGCAGGGTTTCATCATCGCTTTTGCTGCGGAGTTGGGGCTTCGCCGACTAGGAGGCGCAAACCCTAAACCACAAGGGTTTAGGGTTTAGGGTTTAGGGTTTAGGGTTTAGGGTTTAGGGTTTAGGGTTTAGGTTTAGGGTTTAGGGTTTAGGGTTTTGAGGGTTTAGGGTTCCTAAAAACCCCCCCAACATCCAATTGATCAACCCTCCAGTGGATAAGCCTGCTCGGGTTTAGGGTTTAGGGTTTAGGGTTTAGGGTTTAGGGTTTAGGGTTTAGGGTTTGGGGTTTAGGGTTTGGGGTTTAGGGTTTTAGGGTTTTATGGTTCAAGGTTTAGGAGACCCCTCAGCAATTGTTCAGTAGGTGGTGGATGTGGTGATCCTGGCAACTTCGGGCCATGGTGGTCTTGCCACACCCTAAACCCTAAACCCTAAACCCCAACCCTAAACCCTAAACCCTAAACCTCGCCACTGCACCTGTGAGCGCCCCAGCCTGTGTGGCTCAGAGACCACTTAGTGGCGTCGGCCCTGTGGGGTGTCCAGTCTAGGAATCCATATTGGTGCTTGAGGTTTAGGGTTTAGGGTTTAGGGTTTAGGGTTTAGGGTTTAGGGTTTAAAGTTTAAAGTTGAAAGTTTAGGGTGCAGGGTTTAGGGTTTAGGGTTCCTGGAGCACCCCATTCTTGTATTGTCGGTGGATGAACTCTGCGGATGTTTTCGGAAAGATGTGCATCTTGACTTGCGAGGAAGGGGCCATCGTATCCCCCATATCATCCCTTTACACACCCAAAACCCTAAACCCTAAAAACAGGGTCCCCATGTGAGGCATTTGAAGATTAGGTCCGGAGACCTCCTCATTTGGGGCACAGGTAGACTCCTAAACCCTCAGCCCTAAGCCCGCCACAAAAACCCACGCAGACTCCACTCCCTAATTTAGGGTTTAGGGTTAAGGGTTTAGGGTTTAGGGTTTAGGGTTTAGGGTGTAGGGTTTAGGGTTTAGGGTTTAGGGTTTAGGGTTTAGGGTTTAGGGTTTAGGGTTTAGGGTTTAGGGTTTAGGGTTTAGGGTTTAGGGTTTAGGGTTTAGGGTTTAGGGTTTAGGGTTTAGGGTTTAGGGCAAAGAAAAACCCAAGGCCTCCGAAAGATCCATTGGGGAAGCTGCGGAATGACGAGACGCCTCGCGAAGTGTGCAAGTCTAGGGTTTAGGCTTTAGGGTTTAGGGTTTAGGGTTTAGGGTTTAGGGTTTAGGATTTAGGGTTTAGGGTTTAGGGTTTGGGGTTTGGGGTTTGGGGTTTGGGGTTTGGGGTTTGGGGTTTGGGGTTTGGGGTTTAGGTTTAGGGCTTGGTGCTACAGTCAGCCTTACTTGCGGCCAAACCCCTAGACCCCAAAGCACCTGAACCCTGAACCCCCAACCCTAGTCCATGGAGCCCTTCAACTAAAGGGTGAGTAGACCAATAAACCCCTAAACCCCTAAACCCGTAAACCTCTAAACCCCTAAACCCCTAAACCCCTAAACCCCTAAACCCCTAAACCCCTAAACCCCTAAATCCCTAAACCCCTAAACCCCTAAACCCCTAAACCCCTAAACCCCTAAACCCCTAAACCCTAAACCCCTAAACCCCTAAACCCCTAAACCCGTAAACCCCTAAACCCGTAAACCCCTAAACCCCTAAACCCTAAACCCCCAACCCTAATCCACAGAGCCCTTCAACTCAAGCCATGGGCCCCCGTGCCTCCTTGATCAGCGAAGCCGCCTGGCCAAAGCCCGAAGCCGAGCTGTGGGGGGGGGAGGGGGGGGATTTAGGGTTTAGGGTTTAGGGTTTAGGGTTTAGGGTTTAGGGTTTAGGGTTTAGGGTTTAGGGTTTAGGGTGTAGGGTGTAGGGTGTAGGGTTTAGGGTTTAGGGTTTAGGGTTTAGGTTTAGGGTTTAGGGTTTAGGGGGATTGAGGTTATGGTGCAAAACCCCTTGCTCAAGAAAAATCGTGAGCTAGAGCTGCCGACTCACCTAGCCGCCACTACGGCCCAGGAAAAAGTTGGCAAGTCCTCGCAGCCTTTACAAGGATCCCTTATATGGGCTCTGACTCTTGCTAGCAAAGGTAGGGGGGGGAGGGGTCATACATGAGGGACCACGTGTCATGGCCCTTAGATGTCAAGTACGGTCTGGTGGTCAATTGCCTTGGGCTCAAGGTCTCAAGTCCCTGGTTCTCTCCCCTACTTAGTTGCTGAGTTCATAAGCCCCCAAAAGTGTGCACTTTCAGTTCTATAGGGGCTTACAGTATCCCAAAAAGTGTAAAGCGTACTCACTCAGCTGCTAAGCCTAAACGCTGAGACCCCAGACCCGAAGGCCCAAAACGCCCGACAAAAGCCAAACGCCAAAAGCAGAAACCCGGGCCACATGTCCCAACTTGACCTCAGCATCGTGTGGGGAGTTCCCCAAACCCTAAACCCTAGACCCTAGACCCAAGACCCAAGGCCCTAAGCCCTAAACCCTAAACAGGGCGGGGGACCCAGGCTTTCAATGTTCCCCCGAAACTGACAGTCCTTGATAGGCATTAGAATAGGGGGTACTATAATCCCTATTAAGGGCTTTTACATAATATAAGGGGGAACATCCCAAGATATTGGGGTATTGGGGCTTAGGGGCTAAGGATACTCGGAGGTTGAGGCCAAACCCTAAACCCTAAAGTGAACTGCTGGAACCCCAACCATTTTGCACTTTGCGCCTTCAGCGCGAAGGTGTGGAACTGGGCGGCGCAAACCTTACGGGCTTCGGCTTTCTGCGAAACCCCGCAAAGTCCTTTTAGATTTTGGGGGTTTAGAGTCTAGGGTTTAGGGTTTGGGGTCTGGGGTTTAAGGTTCAAGGCTTCAGGAAACCTAAACCCTAAACCCTAAACCCTAAACCCCTAAACCCCTAAACCCTAAACCCTAAATTGGGGGGGGGGTTCCGGGTTCGAGGTGGGGTTCAAGGTTCAAGGGGGGGTATGGGTAACCGGCTACCGAATACTCCCCACTACTCCCTAAAGGCTCTCTAAGCTTCCCCATGGTACCTACACCCCATGAACCCTCCTCCCTGACGCGTTAATCAGGCTTTGTAGATTTTCGGATTGCTGATTCCCCCCCCCCCCCCCCCCTGTCTCCCCCGACATGCCCTGAACCCAAACAGCCCCCAATGTCCCAACAAAACAAAGCCAGCAAAGACTTTCAAGAACCAAAAAAACACCTAACTCCCCCCTCCCCCAAAAAACAGGACGCCCCAACAAAAACATCTCTCCCCCCCCTCCCCCAAGAAACCCTAATTTAAACCCTTAACCCTGAACCCTACCCTACACCCCAAAGCCCGGCCTCGGCCGCTTCCCCATCGAGCCCGTCGATCGTGCGCCGGGGACTTCGAGAGCGTTCCACTGGCCCGGCACCTGAGCCGGCGGAGGGGGGTCTTCGCCTCGTAAAGCCGAGCCTTATAAAGCCTCATAAAGGTACGTAAAGCCTATAAAGCGCCTTATCAAGCCTTATGAGACTTCTTGTCAAGGCTTATAAATACAGCCTTACAACGCCTATAAACCCTACAAAAGACCCCATCAAGGCCCTATGAACACCATATATGAACCGTATACAAGCCCTCCAAAAACCCTGTAAAGAAACCCAACAAACCCCTGCACAAAGCCTATAAAACCTTAACAATCCCCCCACACCCTGTAAACCTCTTAGAGTTGTGGGTTTCGCGGCTTTGGGGGTCAAGGGTTTTGGGGCTTTGCGGCTTCAGGGTTTGGCTAGTCTATGGGGATTCAGGGCTCAGGGCTTTAGCAGTACCCTAAACCCGAAACCCAAAACCCTAAACCCTAAAAGGGGTTTGTGGTCTTAGACGACGGCTTTTCTCACTTCAAAGGTTCTCCAATTCATGGTCCTTTTGCAGGGCTCCATGGGTCCGTAATTCACCGCTTCCGCTTTGTGTGTCTCTTTCCGCCGTCCCTTTGCGTATGTGTGCATGTCTGTTGCTCTTGCTCTCTCCCTCTCTCCCTCTCTCTCTCCCTCTCTCTCTCCCTCTCTCTCTCCCTCCCTCCCTCCCTCCCTCCCTCCCTCCCTCTCTCTCACACTCCTGCGGTCGCACCGTCTTCAACCCTACAAAACCTTGTAGACCCTCACAAACACTCACAAACACTCATAGACCCTGCTAGACTCTCTCATAGACCCTCAGAGACCCTGTTGAACCTGGAGCCTGAACTCTCGCACCCTATTCAGCAATCGCCCTAAACCCTAAACCCTAAACCCTAAACCCTAAACCCTAAGCCCTAAGCCCTAAACGCTAACCCCCCCTTGGGCCGGCGCGATCCATCTTTGGGCGCGGCATGGTCCGCTCCTCCTCAAGGAAACCCGAGGCAAGGACTGGATGGTACCTAGTACGGAATATATTCCCCTAAAGGCTACATATATCTATATATATATATATATGTGCATGTATATATATATATATGTCTGTATGCATATATATATATATATATGTAAAGAGCATTATATAATCCCTTAAAGTGTAGATGTAGGGTACCCTGTATAACCCCTTAAAGGGTATATCATAGTCGGGCCCCTCAGTCCCTCATTCCCTACGAAGAGCCAGGGGAGGATTCTTGGGGGAAGCCAGGGCTGCTGCCGGTCTGGGAGCTTGAGTTTGAGGTCTAAGGTCCTAGGTTTAGGGTTTAAGGTTTAGGGTTTAGGGTTTAGGGTTGAGGGTTTAGGGTTTAGGGTTTAGGGTTCTGGGTTTTGGGTTTTGGGTTTTGGGTTTAGGTTCTGCGACCCTCTCGGACAAAGCCTCTGAGAAGATGAAGCAAAGTACTTCCAAGCCCGACCCGAAAGCCCCCACAGCGTCTTCCTTCCGGTTTAGGATTGAGGGTTTAGGGTTTACGGTTTAGAGTTTAGGGTTTAGGGTCTAGGGTTAAGGGTTTACGGTTTAGGGTCTAGGGTTTAGGGTTTAGGGTCTGGGGCTTAGTGTTTAGTGTTTAGGGTTTAGTTCTTAGGTTAAAACCCTAAGACCCAAACCCGCGAACCTCAGAGGACTCAGCTCTATCATCTGGAGCCGGGAACCCCCGTGCCCACGCTGCATTGCTAGAGGGGGCTCAAATGGGCTGAGGCATGTAAAGAAGGGTAGTATTGCATCTTTCTTCCGGCTTCGGGTCTGAGTCATGTACTCCAAGAAACCTCAAACGCCTAAGCCCCCAACCACTCAAACCCTAAACCCTAAACCGATGAAACCCTAGACGCCACTACACACTCAGGGCTGTGGGTTCCAGATCCCGGGGCAACCCACGCATACCAAAAGGTTACCCTTTTCTATTGAAATGTGGCTTCGTTCGTGTAGGAGTCCCAACCACCCTCCCCCCGCCACCCACTCCCCTTAAACCCTAAACCCTGAACAAAAAAAAAAAAAAAAACAGGTAATAAGAGCTCACTCTGGGTCCTAAGGTTCAGGGCTTTTGGGGTTTTGGGCTTTATTCATGAAAGGTGAATTTAGGGGGTGGGGGGGGAACCCAGGGGGGCAGCATAGAGGGGGGTAGTAGGGGAACCCATAATTTTAGGGTTCACCGGCCTGTTCGGTTCGGCGAACAATGGAGAGGGGCCAAAAGGGGGAACGAGCCGGTAATGGCAGCGGCTAGTGCGGCAGAGGTTTTAGAAACCCTAAACCCTAGTCCCTAAACCCTAAACCCTAAACCCGAATTTAACCCTGCAGGGCAAAGGGTTTGGGGTTTTAAGGTTTCTGGTTTGCACTTGGAGGCCTGGAAGCATGGAAGCCTCAACCCGCAACCCCAAACTCTGTTCGGCGCTTTAAATTGTCAGGCTTCCTTCAAATTTTGTGTTCTTGTAATTCCTTGGGGCGGGGAAGCTGCAAACCGACACAACGAAACTAGCAAGTTAAGATTTGGGGGCTCCACTCTAAACCCTAAACCCTAAACCCTAAAACGTAGAGGGCTTTAAGCCTCTTACAAAGCTCAAAGGCTGGCACCGGGATTGTCCTGAAACACCTGACCCCTAAACCCTGAGGCCTAAACCCTAACCCCTAACCCCTAAACCCTAAACCCTAAACCCTAAACCCTAAACCCTAAACCCTAAACCCTAAACCCGAGCTAAACCCTGAACCTTTGAGTCCCTAGCCCCTGAGCCTTTCAACTCTAGACCCTCAACCTTGAACCCTAAACCTTAACCCTTAACCCGAAACCCTAAACCCTAAAACCTAAAACCTCAACTGTAATCCTTAATTCTAAACCCCAAACCCTAAACCCTAAACCCTTAAACTCCAGACCCTGAACCCTGAGCCCTAAACCCTAAATCCTTAACCCTAAACCCTAAACCCCAAATCCTGGGCCCCAAAGCCACGATCCAGGCCTTGCGCCGGTGCTATGTCGAGCCAAACTCGAGTAGCATGGGGCCCGCGGCTCGGAGCTTAGGGTTTAGGGCTTAGGGCTTAGGGCTTAAGGCCTAGGGCTCAGGGCTCAGGGCTTAGGGCTTAGGGCTTAGGGCTGAGGGCTTAGGGCTATAGGGCTTAGGGCTTAGGGCTTAGGGCTTAGGGCTTAGGGCTTAGGGCTTAGGGCTTAGGGCTTAGGGCTTAGGGCTTAGGGCTTAGGGCTTAGGGCTTAGGGCTTAGGGCTTATGGCTTAGGCTAGGGCTTAGGGCTTAGTAGGGCTTAGGGCTTAGTAGGGCTCAGCGCTTAGGGCTTAAGGCTTAGGGCTCAGGGCTCAGGGCTTAGCGCTTAGGGCTTAGGGCTTCGCGCTTAGGGCTTCGGGCTTAGGGCTTAGGGCTTAGGGCTTAGGGTTTCAGGTTTAGGGTAAACACTAAACCCTATACACCAACCTGCTCTTTGGCTTACAAGCTCGGGCCGGCACGCGCGCTCGTGGGGCCGAGGTTTAAGGCCAGGGGTTTGGGGTCGTAGTGATTGGACATCTGGGTCGATGACAAGTAGGGTTGTTTAGGGCTTGGGGTTAAGGGTTTAGGCTCTCACGAAGCCCTATAAACATTAAGGCCCGAAACTTAACACCCGAACCCTAAGCTGTAGCGTCAAGCTGCTCTACTCCCCTGACTTTCCTTAAACCCTCAACCCTCAACCCTCAACCCTCAACCCTCAACCCTCAACCCTCAACCCTCAACCCTCAACCCTCAACCCATCTCCGTCAGCCGTACCCAGCTATGCAGGCCCTCGCCCTCACGGTACAAGGCTGCTCCGTCTTACCACGGGGTTTATCGGCTTTGGGTTTAGGGCTTTTTCAGAGCAAGCCAACGACATAGAAGGCCTAGTGAAGACCCAAAGACACAAGCGCACAAAACCCTAATACCCTGACCCTGAAAGCACTAGGCCTCAGAACCACAAAAACCCTGAAACCTGAAACCCTAAGCTGCAAATTTTGAACCCTGAAAGGTTAAACCCCTAAAGCCCTCAAACGCCCTAGGCCCCTAAAAAAGGCAAAGACCGAAAGCCCCGGTTTTGGATGTAGGGCTTCAAAGGAACAGAGTGCCCATTTTTGCGTCAGGGTGTGTACAAGGGACCCTAAACCCTAAACCCCAAACCCTAAACCATAAACCACCCCTTCACCCTCAAAACAAAGAACAAGGGCAAGAAGGCCTCAGGACCGAAGCAGCCGATTGTAAGTGCTTAAACCTCAACACCCACGGGTGTGAGGGCTGAGGGCGTCGGCTTTCCGTGCTAGGGTTTAAAATTTAGGGTTTAGGGTTTAGGGTTTAGGGTTTAGGGTTTAGGGTTTAGGGTTTAGGGTTTAGGGTTTAGGGTTTAGGGTTTAGGGTTTAGGGTTTAGGGTTTAGGGTTTAGGGTTTAGGGGCCCACAGGCCAGGGCTGCTGGCACGAACCCTGAGACCCCACATTGGGAGGGTGGAGGGCTGCACCTTATCCCGCTCGTGCAGCTCATCCAGCACGACGTGCGTCACCTGCAAGAAGCCAAGCCCCGAACCCCCCCCCAAAAAAAAAAAACCTGGTTCTTAGGAGGGAATGAGGGAATGAAGACCCTCTATAATCCCTTACAGGGTATAAATAAATAAATATATATATATATATACACGCATATATATATATGTATGATATACATATATAAGGGCCCTCATTCCCTCATTCCCTACTAAGAACCAGCCAGATAACTTGGAGGTTGAGCGTACTATTATAACCCCACTTATAACTGTGCTGGAAAACTGCGCTTATCAGCCCCCGACGCGCCCTTGTTGCCCTGACCATTAATGTCTGCGACCCTCCCTGAAACTGCCTCCCGACCCCCGATTCCTTTGACTGTCGGACCCAACGAACGTCATGAAACTGAATAAGTTTTTAGAAGTGGACTGTTGTCGTGTCTGAGTTTAGGCCTAAACCCTAAAAGGAATAGGTTGGAGCGGCTTTGGCCCCTTGGACGGCGTGGGGTGGGAGAAAAGTGTTAGATGGCCCTCCACAATCGGGCCAAAGCTGCTCTTCGCACCTCACGAAGCTTTCGAGCTTGTTCCGAAACCTAACCTTCACAGCATCTACGCCCTTTCACAGCAAACCCTAAACCCTAAAGCCTCAACCCTAAACCCTAAACTCTAAACCCTAAACCCTAAACTCTTAGAAACCGAAGACGCCCCAAAAACAGGCGACCTGAATCTGTTTGTAGCACTGGGACCCGCACGGTCTCCAGCCGTGGCTCCTCAGAGTGCGGGTTTGGGGTTTAGGGTTCAGGGTTCAGGGTTAAGGGTTTAGGGTTTAGGGTTTAGGGTTGAGGGTTGAGGGTTGAGGGTTTAGGGTTTAGGTTTTAGGGTTTAGGGTTTAGGGTTTAGGGTATAGTGTTTAGGGTTTAGGGTTTAGGGTTTAGGGTTTAGGGTTTAGGGTTTAGGGTTTAGGGTTTAGGGTTTAGGGTTTAGGGTTTAGGGTTTAGGGTTTAGGGTTTAGGGTTTAGGGGTTCAGCGGCTTTTGAGGCTTTTGTGGGGTTTTGGGGTCTGGGGGCTTAGGGTTTGGGGTTTAGGGTTTAGGGGTTTAAAGTTTAGGGGTTTAGGGGTTTGGGAGTTTTTGTTTGGGCCTGGAACATCCGAACCCCTCCAGCCTCACCATCTCCCTGTTCTGGGCTCGGAGAGCAGGGATCTGAGCCGATTGCTGTTAGGAGAATCCAGTGACCTACATACTACAAGTTCCTGAACTCAGGCCCTCATCCCCTACCCTACACCCTAAACCCCTAAACCCGAAACCCCTCAAACCCCTAAAACCCTAAACCCCTAAACCCTAAACCCCTAAACCCCTAATCCCTAAAACCCCTAACCCTCAAACCCCTAAACCCCAAACCCCTACAAGAACCCCTATACCCTAAACCCTAAACCCTAAACCCTAAACCCTGGCATCAGTCCTCCAGGAGCCGGCGTCGCAGAACTCCGGCGGTGCAGACGAGCAGCTGGGTCTGCGCTGAGCCTTTGAGGTTTTTAGGGTTTAGGGTTTAGGGTTTAGGGTTAGGGGTTTAGGGTGGGGGGTTTAGGGTTTTAGGGTTATGAGCAGCTGGGTCTGCGCTGAGCCTTTGAGGGGCCTTGAGGCTTTTCGGGTTCTAGGGTTTTACGGTTTTAGGATTTTAGGGTTTTAGGGTTTTAGGGTCTTAGGGTCTTAGGGTCTTAGAGTTTTCGGTTTTAGGGTTGCTGGACATTTAGTCCGTTTAGGCTTTGAAGGGTGTAGGAGCGGAGGAGACTTTATGATACGACGAGCCACGGGGCGAGAATCTCGCGAACTCTTGTTGGGGCTTGAGGCTCGCAATCACGGAGCGACAGGCTCTTGACCTCGGGATGGAAAAAATGACCTAAACCCTCTAAAAGCCCTCCTAAGTCTAAAACCCTATACCCCTAAACCCTGAACCCTAAACCCTAAACCCTAAACCCTAGACCCCAAACCCTCCTCCCGAATAGGGGGAGGGGGAAGGAAACTGACTGGAGCCTGCAGCTCCCCAACACAAGCCCTCCAGCGAGCTGTAACGGTAAGGGTTTAGGGTTTAGGGTTTAGGGTTTAGGGTTTAGGGTTTCGGGTTTAGGGTTTAGGGTTAAGGGTTTAGGGTTTAGTTTTTAAGGTGTAGGGTTTATGAAACTTAAGGTTCATAAGGTTTGGGGGTTTTAGGGCTAGTGGGCTTGCGGGCTCAGGAGGGTTTAAGGCAATGACGAATACGGTCACTGCCATGAGTCGTTCCTTGCTGGCTTCTTAGTAGGGAAAGCAGGGACGAGGTCTCCTAAAGAACCCTTGAAAGGGTGTATATAGGGGAATACAAGGAACCGAGTTTCCTAATTCCAAGCTAAGAACCGGTATGGCTCATTCCCTGCAAAGAAACCAGCTGTGTTCCAATGATCCCTGATGACGGCCGCTGAAGTTCAGAACTTCCCAGCACCCGACCCTGGACACTTTGGGTTGAGGGTTTGGGGTTTGGGGTTTGGGGTTTGGGGTTTAGGGTTTAGGGTTTAGGGTTTAGGGTTTAGAGTTTAGGGTTTAGGGTTTAGGGTTTAGGGTGTAGGAGGCCCTTGACCACGCCCTGGCATGAGAAAGCCGCCCCCTCCCTGCCCCCCTTCCCTAAACCCTAAACCCTAAACCCTAAACCCTGCACCCTAAACCCTACACCCTAAACCCTAAACCCTAAACCCTTCCCCCCACGGAAGTCCCTGGCTCTGGTGGTCCAGGTGGACTGAGTAACCCACCTGCAAGGGAAGCAAGGCGGGGCTTTCGTCTCAAAAGGCGACCCCAAGACTTTAGGGTTTTAGGGTTTTAGGGTTTTAAGGTTTTAGGGTTCTAGTAGGGTGTCAGGGTTTTAGGGTTTTAGGATTTTAGGATTTTAGAGCTTTAGGGTTTTAGGGTTTTAGGGCTTTAGGGGCTGCAGGCGCGGTGGTTCCTTCTCTTCAGCCCATCGACTCAGGTCTACCAGACCGACCTACCAGACCGACCCCTAAACCCTAAACCCTAAACCCTAAACCCTAAACCCTAAACCGACACAACCGGTGAGGTCCCAAAGATTTCTCCAAAAAAATCACTCGTCCCTTCTTGCGCACGTGCGAAACACTGCAAAACTTCAGCCGACTGAGGTCTCCGGATACAACTACCTCGCAAAGATGCAGCTTGACGGGCTGCATACTGGCCCTACACCCGAAACCCTAAAACCCCAATCCCTACACCCTAAGCCCTAAAACCCTAAACCCTAAGGCCTAAGCCCTAAACCCTAAAACCTAAGGCCCTAAACCCTAAACCCTAAACCTTAAACCCCAGCCCGAAACCCAAAGCCTTAAACCCTAAACCGTAAACCCTAAACCCTAAACCTTGCAGTAAACCAATAAACCCTCAACCCCTTCAGGCCTGTTCAGTTTTTAGTCTTAACGCCCTGCGTTTCAAGCCCTGCTTCTCAGGCAAGCGGCCACACTTCCGACGCCCTCGTCTCGCTCCTGATGTCACACGGTTCCCAAAAAACCTCCGTCCTTAGGACTGAACGCCTGAAATAGTAGGAGAAGAGTTTGGGTAGAGAGCTTAAGCGAGATTAGGGTTTTTGGGGCTGGGAACTTCAGTGATGATGCTGCTTGCCAACCACAACCCCCCCCCCCCCCCAACAAAACGCCATCCCAACCCCGCAAAACTTCAAAACTATCTAGAACCCCTGAACCCTTAAACCCTAAAACCCTAACCCCCCCACCCCCCCCCCCCCCCCCCCCCCCCCCCCACCCCCCCCAGCCAGAGCTTAGCGAAGCCCTGAAACCGAAGCCCTGGGTTGAGGGTTGAGGGTTTAGGATCATAATACCTACACAGCCAACAACAGCCCTTAACCTTAAACCCTTTACCCCTGAAACCTAAACCCTAAAGCGACCCAAGTGCCCCCCCAGTGTCCGAGTGACCCAAGTGTTCCAAGTGCTCCTAAGTGGCCCAAGTGCCTCAAGAGCCCCAAGTGACCCAACGTCCCAAGTCACTCTAAACCCTAAGCCCTAAACCCTCAACCTTAAACCCTAAACCCTAAACCCAAGCAACCCATCCAGCACACGTAAGGGCATCCCCAGTGCTCCCACGTCTTTCATGTGAGCCCAGGGCCCCCAGTGCAACTAGTCCCAATTGCCCAAGTGGCCCCAACGTCCCAAGCGACGGTCCCTGCGGCATACCGCATGACCCAATTCTCCCACGTGATCCAGGTGACCTAAGTGTCCCAAGTGACCGAGTCAATGAGGTGTCCCCAAAGTGACCCAAGAGACCAAAGCGTGCCCCAAGCGCCCCCAGTGTTCGAAACCCCCAAGTGACACCAAGGTCCCAAGCGTGTCTTGAGGTGTCAACAAGTGACCAGAGTGACCCAAGGGCCCCAAGTGAAGCTCGTAACACAGGTGATCCGAGTGTCCCCGGTGACCCGAGCAACACAAATGTTCCCAGTGGTGACGAAAGCGTGCCACGTATCCTAAGTCACCCGAGTGACCTCTAACTGTCGCAAGCGACCCACTTGATCCAAGCAACCCGGGTCTTCCCAGTTCTCCCAAATATTTCCCTAAACCCTAAACCCTAAACCCTAAGCCCTAAACCCTAAACCCTAAACCCTAAACCCTAAACCCTAAACCCCAGTCCCAAGTCTGACCCCAAAGCGACCCCAACTGCCCCAAGTGCTCCAAGCGACCCCAAGTGCCACAACTCATAGGTGGCTTCAGTGAAGAGTTCATGAAAGGTTTAGGGTTTAGGGTTTAGGGTTTAGGGTTTAGGGCTTAGGGTTTAGGGTTTAGGGTTTAGGGTTTAGGGTGTAGGGTCCGAACCACCATACATCAAGACAAGGCCTTCTTTCGTTTCAAAGCAACATGTCCGCTTCAGTGCGCTTCAGTTTGGCACGCCCTACTAGGACCCTAAAATCGAAACCCTAAACCCTAAACCCCCCCTAAACCCCCCCAACCCTCCCCCCCCCCCCCCCCTCAAAAAAAAAAAAAAACTAAAACCGAACCCGGAAGCCTCAACTCTGAAAGCCTGGAACCCTGAAAGCTGAGACCTAAAACCTAAAGCCTCAGACCCTAGAAGGTTTTGACCCCACATCCCTAATCCAAGAACATCGCTTCGGGTTCAGGGTTCCTAAACCCTAAACACTAAACCCTAGCGCTCCTGGGCGATGCGGTGTGCCAGCGACAGCGCCTCTAGGAGGGGATTCAGGGTTTCGGGTTTCGGGTTTAGGGTTTCGGGTTTCGGGCTTAGGGTTGCGACGTTGCCACTTATACGAACAGCCCTTAACAGGCATTGTAACAGGGGGACTAGAATCCCTATTAAGGACTGTTAGGAAAAAGGTGAACATCCCGAGGGTTCCCTAAACCCCAAACCTCCTAAACCCTAAACCCTAAACCCTAAGCCCTCAAACCTTCGAAGCCCCCCAAACAGCGTAGGCAGCGGACCGATATCCTGCGTGGCTGAGTAACGATGATGTTGGCATCCGGGAAGTCCTGGAATAGTGGGCTTCGGGATTCTTTCTACATATTGGGTTTAGGGTTTGGGGTTTAGGGTTCAGGGTTTGGGGTTTAGGGTTTAGGGTTTTGGGTTTTGGGTTAAGGGCTTAGGGTTGAGGGTTCAGGGCCTTTAGGCGGGCTCTTGGGGTTTTCAGGGTTTGGGGGTTTCAGCCTTTGAGGGTGTTGGGGTTTACCGATGTTTAGGGTTCAAGGGGCTAGGGCAAAAAAACGTGTCACCGAAAGAACCTAACCCCCAAAGCCTGACGGCTCAGAGTCCAACTCTGAAACCTGGACCTAAACCCTACACCCCCTAAGCCCTGAAGCCTAAACCCTAAACCCTAAACCCTATACCCTAAACCCTATACCCTAAACCATAAACCCTAAACCCTAAACTTTAAACCCTAAACCCTAAACCCTAAACCCTAAACCCTAAACCCTAAACCCTAAACCCTAAACCCTAAACCCTGAACCCTAAACCCTAAACCCTAAACCCTAAACCCAAACCCCCCCCCCCCACCCCCAAACCCTGGACAACTGCCTTCCACGTAACCCTCCAAGGTTGGGGATCCATCTTGGGGTGCAAGGTTCATAAGGTTTAGGGTTTAGGGTTTAGGGTTTAGGGTTTAGGGTTTGGGGTTTAGGGTTTAGGGTTTAGGGTTTAGTGTTTAGGGTTTAGGTAAAGTTTAGGGCCTTCCGGGTTTTGAGTTTAAAGGAAGGGCCGAACATGTTAACACCCCTTCTGCCTAGCACTCAACCCCAAACCCTTCACCCTTAACCCTCCCCTTAAACCCTAAACCCGTTGCCGTCACCACCTAAACCCTAAACCCTAAACCCTAAACCCTAAACCCTAAACCTTAAACCCCCGCTCCCACGAAGCGCTGGGCCTGCCTCGAGCAGGGACTGTGGAACCTCGTCTTCACTTCAGTGTTGAGCCCTAAGGGTTTAGGGTTTAGGGTTTAGGGTTTAGGGTTTAGGGTTTAGGGTTTAGGGTTTAGGGTTTAGGGTTTAGGGTTTAGGGTTTAGGGATGTACCTCTATAGTATATACTTGGCCATAGTGGGGCTCCCATATAGTAGCTTTAGGGCCCAAGCATATACACCCCTAAACCCTATATCCGAATTCAAGCCAAAACCCTAAACCCTAAGCCCCAAGCATATACTATATAGGTACACGGACCCTTAGGGGAAGGTGTCGGGTCTAGGCAGAAGGCAAAGGAGTCTTAGGCGTGAGCTTGGTTGTCTTTTTTTGCGGGGGAGGGTTTAGGGACCCTGGTACTTAGGGCTTAGGTTTAAAACCTGTGGTTCAGGTTTTCTGTCTGCAGCTTGCTTTCTGTAATTTGTTGTTGCTTTTTGTCTTGGTTTTTTTTTTGGGGGGGGGGGAGGGGGGGGGGTGGGGGGAGGAGGGAGGTTTAGGTTTTCGGTAGCTCCAAACGAAAGCCTGCTTGCCAGGAGGGTCCCGAGGGTAGGGGCTATTGTCTTACCCCACCCTGTGGAGCACCCCATCAGAGTCCCATGAGGGTCATAGGATCCGTATTTTGGGAAGCGCATGGGTGCCGCCCTCCTCTCACACTTCGGGTTTAGGGTTCACCCTAAACCCTAAACCCTAAACCCTAAACCCTAAACTCTAAACCCTAAACCCTAAACCCTAAACCCTAAACCCTAGGGCTTCGGGTTTAAGCTTGCAATGTGGCCCACTGCAGGATGCAAGGCTACCGGGTCGGCGCGCCCCCTTCACAGGAAGGGCTTCGACCCTTTTTTAGCCCGTAAAGCCCCAAACTCATCTAAACTATTTTCTTGAGGCTAAAACCTGCACCCTAAGCCCTCAGCCCTAAACCCTAAACCCTAAACCCTCTGCCCTCTGAACCCCTGGACCCTGAACCCCCGAACTGCCCCGAAACATCCACTCTGCCTGTGTGGACTTGCCGCAGCCCGTCTCGCCAACAACGAGCGTCACCTGACTGACGGAAGCCGCTCCACGTTACGAAAGGCACCCCAAACCCTAAACCCTAAAGCCTAAACCCTGAACCCTAAACCCTAAACCCTAAACCTTAAACCCTACCGTAACCCCCGTGGCGCCTGGTGACGGCCCGCTGCCTCGATGACGGCCTCCCGACATGACCAGGCCGGGAGGGAACGCCTTGGTTGGGGGTTTAGGGTTTAGGGTTTAGGTTTGGGGTTTAGGGTTTAGGGTTTAGGGTTTGGGTTTGGGGTTGGGGTTTAGGGTTTAGGGTTTAAGGTTTAGGGTTCAGGGTTGCTTTCTTTTGCGGCTGCGGCTTCAGGTGTTCAGGGCTCAGGGTTCTGGAGGCTTCGGGCTGCTCGCGTTTAGGTTTATTTCGGGGCTTGAGGCTCTCTAAGCCCTAAACCCTAAACCCTAAACCCTATAAACCTCAACACACAAACCCCAAACCCTGAACCCTAAACCCTAAACCCTGAACCCTAAGCCTGGGCTCTTCATTGCAACTCATCTTGATCCTCCAGGTTGGCCCTTAATTTATTAGGCCCTCTCAAAAAAACACTCCTGAATATGAGCCTCTTCAACCCAACTAAGGGAAAATATTGAACATCCCTCGGGCCCAAAGCCTAGAGCCGAAAGCCGAAAGCCTAAAGCCTAAACCCTAACCCTAAACCCTAAACCCTAAACCCTAAACCCTAAACCCTAAACCCTAAACCCTAAACCCTAAACCCTAAACCTCAGCCCTTGCCGTGGACAGGCCAAGCGCCGAGCCGGGTGGCGAGCAAGCCAGTCTCCTTGACACCTTTGGTCAACGCCTTTTGGTGAACACAATTGGTCTTCAGGATGGTTTAAGCCACTTTCGGGTCTAGGGTTTCGGGTTCAAGGTTTAGGGTTTAGGGTTTAGGGCTTAGGGTCTCGGGTCTCGGGTTTAGGGTCTGAACGTGCTTTCTACACTTCTCTTGGGCATGAAGCATAGTCGGTTGCATGGTAAACCCTGTTTATTCGACAGAGAACTCCAAAATGTAGCAGCCCGGGGCGGAAGGACAGCTCTTTGGGGCTTAGGGTTTTTAGCTGGGCCCCTAAACGCTAAACCCTTTTGAAGAAATCCTCGGGTTTAGTCGGTGCCCAATGGAAGACACACCAACAGAGCACCCTTTAAAAGGTCCCTGCACCCTGAACCCTGAACCCTAAACCCGAAACCCTGAACCCTGAACCCTAAACCCTGAACCCTGAACCCTAAACCCATTCGGGGTTCAAAGTCCGGGCCTTGCCAGGCCCGAGCTAGACCGCTTAGGGGTTTAATAGGGTTTCCTGCCGAGTTGAAGCAAGCAAGCAAACAAACAACCCCAAACCCCAAAAGCCTAAACCCTAAACCCTGAACCCTAAACCCCAAACCCAAAACCCTAAACCCTAAACCCACCCTAAACCCTAAACCCTAAACCCACCCTAAACCCTAAACCCTAAACCCCAAAAGCCTAAACCCCAAACCCCCAAAACCCCAAAAACCCTCAACCAACCGCCTGCTTCGGAGGCAGGCGCACAGGCCGTGCCCCCAGAAGGCGGTCGACAGTTCTCGGCGAAACCTGCGAGTGAGTGAACAAGCTTGGGGGTTGACGGGTTTGGGGTTTAGGGTTTAGGGTTTAAGGCTTGGGGGTTGAGGTGCTTCATGGCTCGGGATGTTTAGCTTAGGGCTTAGGAATGTAAGGCTCAGGGTAAGTTTAGCATTTAGGGTTTGTGGCTTGGGCCTTAGGAATGTAGGGTCTGGTGGGTTTAGTCTCACCCACGCATCTGGCCCCCAAAAGCTTGCATTACAAGGCCTCAAGAAGCCCCGAGGCGCCTTTCGGTAATTCCGTGAACCCCTTAACCCTCAACCCTAAACCCTGAACCCCAAACCCCAAACCCTAAACCCTAAGCCCCTAAAACCCTAAAACCTAAACCCTAAACCCTAAACCCTAATCCCTAAACCCTAAACCCCTGAACCCCTAACCCCAAAACCCGTTGGTGGGGGCCAGGGCCCCCGCCGGCTTCAGAGGTGCAGACGCCTCTGCCGCCTGCGAACAAAACGGGCCGCAAAGTTGGGGAATGTGGGGAGGGAGGGGGGGTTTAGGGTTTAGGGTTTAGGGTTTCGGGTTCAGGGTTTTGGGTTTAGGGTTTAGGGTTTAGGTTTTAAGGTTTAGGGTTTAGGGTTTGGGGCTCGTAGGGCTTAGGGTGTAGGTTTCTCAGGGCTTGGGAGGCTTCTTCACAGCCCTACTGCAGGAGGTTCAAGCTTCTGGCCTAGAGTTCGGCGTGCGGGGCTAGGGTTTAGGGTTTAGGGTTTAGGGCTGGGTTTAGGGTTTAGGGTTTAGGGTTTAAGGTTTAAGGTTTAGGGTTGGGTTTAGGGTTTAGGGTCCAGGGCTTGCAGAGTTAAGGGTTGCTGAAGCATGGGCCGTTGAACAAGGCGGGTGTGGAAAGGGTTAAGGCAAGGGCTCCATATCCCTCTGCAATATTGGCAGATGGGTCCAAGTGCGAAGCAACTATTTCTGAGCTGTCGCCCCAAGAACAACACAACCCCAAATCCCTACAACCTTAAGCACTACACCTTGTTTAGGGGCTCGGAGAACTTGGTCAGCTTTCCATTACTTGCCATCTTCGAAGCAATGATTGCTCGACTTACTAAATTCCAGCCTACCGGTAGACCCCGAAAGCCAAACCCTGAAACAATAAAAATCGAATAAACCCTACCCTAAACCCTGAACCCTAAACCGTAAACCCTAAACCCTAAACCCTAAACCCTAAGCCCTAAACCCTAAACCCTAAACCCTAAACCCTAAACCCTAAACCCTAAACCCTAAACCCCCTAACCCCACAGCCGAGGCCTCCGTGTTCTGCCCCGCCGCCGCATGGACGACGAGGGGGTGGGCTAAGGCCTCACGCCTCGAGGCTGTATGCTTATGGATTTGGCGCCTGGGGTTTGGAGTTTCCACAAAGTTTAGGGTTTAGGGTTTAGGGTTTGGGGTTTGGGGTTTGGGGTTTGGGGTTTGGGGTTTGGGGTTTGGGGTTTGGGGTTTGGGGTTTGAGGTTTGGGGTTTAAACCTTGAAACCTGAATGTTTGGAGTTTGGGGGGTTTGGGGTTAAGGGCTTAGGATGTTGGGGAAACCGGGTAAATCGGTGAGATCCTAAGCGTCAAGTCTGCTTTCAAGGTTCCGAATCTTGGCTGACTATTGTAGTTTCAACACAAAAAAACCCAAAAGGTTAAAGCCCCAAGAGCCAGCCAGAAGAAAGCCAAGGAACGCCCCTCTACGACTCAGCGGGCTGGCTGCGGCTGGAGGTTTGCTGCGTAACCGTAAACTAGACCCCAGAGGAACCTGGGAATTAAAAAGGGGTGCCCTTTTTGGTTTACAAGGGCCTGTAAGGAATCTAAACCCTAAACAAAGCTGGCATCCAAAATACAGTCCGTTCTCGGGACTCCTATGATCATGGGGAGGGTACTTCGGGTACCCCAGAACGTGCCGGAACCCCATAGGCCCCACATTATAATCATAGTTTGAGGAAGTGCCTATAGAAGTATGGATTCTGGGAACCGGGCGCAGCAGTCGGCCAGTCAAGCAGAGGCTCCTGACCGAAGGTTCACACAGGGTTAGAGTTCAGGGTTTCGATGATTCTCTCTCATGCTACACGACTTCGTAAACCCACTATGGCCTACTTTTGGAGTTCCTCGAGCCTTCAAACGACACTGCGTGGGGCTTTTTCGGCTGGTAAAATCTACTGGCTCTTAGTAGGGAATGATCGAACAAGGGACATTATATCCCCTAAACAGGATGCCATGAAGTACCTAAGTCCCTCTTCGCACCCCAAAACCTTGAACTATCCAGTCCCGCCTAAGGCTTCTCTTCCGCAGCCGTAACCTCGCCCTAAACCCCTCAACCTTGAACCCTAAGCCTAACCCCACCAAAGAAACAGGAGGAGAAACACAATTTTTTTTACTTCGATCATCCCCACTCTACAGCTACCCTGAGCTGCTTGACGTGAGAGCCATCCTGCCGTTTTGAGACAGGTAATGCTGGATACTCCGAATCTGTCGAGGCTCACCAGCCTCGAAGATGCTGTTGAGACTTGCCTGGCAAAGGTCACAATCCGGGCAACCTGCCAAAAGAACATCTGACCCTAAACCCGAAACCCTAAACCTGGGTGCCACTTGCACCGAAGCGCTTGGACGCGGCCAGCTCGAGTCTGCGTTGCAGGCGATTGATTGCACAGAGCTACAAGCGGAGTCGGGCTGCAGGACGACAAATTCCTGTGGCGACGCTTAGCTCAAAGCACCATGACTTGGGCTACTTGGTCCTTGGGAGGACGGTGGTCTTCCGAAGCAGCCACGAAGATGAGGTTGAAAGGATGGCGAGGAACGCAGATCCACCTCATGCTTTTATAGGACAGAGCACCAAAGGAACCAATCTTCGTACACGGCCGGACTTTCACATGACCGCTACATGACCCCCCCGCCCCCCCCCCTGTGTTGCAGGTAAGAGGAGGGAAATCTCGGGCATGGCTTGGTCTCCGAGGCCAGCTAAAGACGACATCCTTGTGAAACGTGGACCGTGTCCTGCGACACATGCTACTCAAGCAAACAGAGCCGCGTGTGCACATGGTGTTCACAACCATAGGAGTGGCACTGCGACGACGGCTCGTGGGAAACACCGGCGGGAGAATCAACGTGGGCCGTGGGCTATGGCGGCTCTCTCCAATGCCTACTTCCGGAGGACACCTCACGGAAGCAAGCTACTAAGTCTAGGTGTTTGGTACCTAGATGTATTTGGTATGAAGGGATGTCGCAGAGCAAGAGCTCCTACTTGAGACCCGGCAACGTTTGCCGTTTCTGGCACTTCAGAGGATACTCGGCCAGACTCTCTGGCGGCTTCTCTGGGGGTGGGCGCACTCTGGGGGTCAGGCCTAGGAGACCAGGCGGGACATCAGGCGAGGAGGCGAGGGTGCGAGGAGCATGCCTGATTCAAAACCTACAACCCCCCACGCAGGGGGCGGAAGAAGCAAAAGAGCCCTAAACCCCAAACCCTAAACCCTAAACCCTAAACCCTAAACCCTCAACCCTCAACCCTCAACCCTCGCTCGTCAGCCGTCGGCTCAGGGGCTCCTGCTCAGCTCTCGCGCCACCTGGGAAGCTTCTTCGTCGCACAGGATGTAAGGGCTTAGGATTTAGGGTTTAGGGTTTCGGGTTTAGGGTTTAGGGTTTAGGGTTTAGGGTTTAGGGTTTAGGGTTTAGGGTTTAGGGTTTAGGGTTTAGGGTTTAGGGTTTAGGGTTTAGGGTTTAGGGTTTAGGGTTTAGGGTTTAGAGGCTTCAGGGGGCTTCAGAGGCTTTTTAGGGCTCGAGAGCAGCTTGAGGGCTTGAGGAAGTCGGAAGAATTAAAGCCCGATTGAGGTTCTTGCAGGGGAACCTCGACTCGGGCGGTAGTACCCTGAACCCTAAACCCTAAACCCTGATGTATAGAGGGGGGGTAGTTAGGGAACCCCATGATTTCAGGGGTTAGGGTTTCCTAGCCCAAAAGCAGCCTGGGAATCAAAAGCATGCCCCTCTGGGTTTATAAAGGGGCTGAGAAGGGAACCTGAAGCCCAGAAAAGGGGGGAATAAGGGCCTACTCCGGGTCCTAGTAGCCCTAAACCCTAAACCCTAAACCCTAAACCCTAAACCCACAGCCCGAAACCCTAAACCCTATACCCTAAACCCTAAACCCTCAGCTTCAGGAATCAGGTCTAGGGTTCAAGGTTTAGGGTTTCGGGATTAGGGTTCAGGGCTGCTCCACCCTCTTACTGGCCCAAAACCCAAGGAAATAAAAGTTAAGACTTTCAGAATAAACCACCTTATAAGAAGCCCAAAGGTTTAAAAGTTGGGTTTTGAGCCAGTAGGCCCTAAGCTCCGTCTCAAAGACTCTGGGATGGCAGGGCTGCAGCACTTTGCAGTTTGGGGTTTAGGGTTTGGGGTTTCGGGTTTAGGGTTTGGGGTTTAGGGTTTAGGGTTTAGGGTTTAGGGTTTAGGGTTTAGGGTTTAGGGCTCAGGGCTTAGGGCTTAGGGTTTGGGGCTTAAGGTTTAGGGTTTGGGGTTTAGGGCTCGGGGTTTAGGGTGGGAAACGCCCGCCGACGTTCGGGCGGCGCTGAGGCGAAGGCCCTGCAAGCCTCGACGTCGCGCCTCCCACGGCATCATCGGCTTCGGGCTTCGGGCTCCAGGGATCTACTTGGAGGTTCGTGGTACTTATAACCCAACTCATAGCTGTACTTATAAGCCCCCCTAAGTCCCCTAAGTAGATTATAAGTAGACTTATAACTGTGGTTATAAGTGCCGATGAACCTCCAAGTAGGGGTGGATAGCCCTAAACCCTAAGAACTATCCAACATGCCCCTTGGGCATACCCCTTGAAAGAAATTAACTGTAAGGGGTATGGTAAACTCCTTCCATATATTCGCCTTTTGAAGGTTAAGGGCTGTGGGTTCGGGATATGTTTTGAGTTTCTCTTAGATAAACGCTACGCCTTAAACCCCAAACAGGAGCAAAGGAGGCCTCCCTAGAGCTCCCCACCGACCAAAACTCCGTCTGAGTTCATGCCGGTTTGGGATTTCGGGTGTTTCGGGTTTAGGGTTTAGGGTTTAGGGTTTAGGGTTTAGGGTTTAGGGTTTAGGGCCCTCCTTAGAAACACTGCGCAAGCCTTTTAACAGCTGAACCCCGAAGTTTGGAGTTTGGGGTTCTGGGCTTGGTTGACCCTAAACCCTAAACCCTAAACCCTAAACCCTAAACCCTAAACCCTATACCCCAGATTCCATTTCGGGCGTGTATGGCGGGGAGTAGATTTAGGGGCGCACTCCCTGTCGCGCGCGCTTGCGTGGCTTGGTAGCCGCACCCCCCGAGCTGTTCTCGTTTCGGGGTGGAGGGTTCTACCCAAAGGGGGTTCTTCTTGGCTTTCTCGAATTTGAGCCCAGGACATGAAGGGGTCTCAGAGGGGTCCCAGGGCGTTAAACCCTGAACCCGAAACCCTAAACCCTAAACCCTAAACCCTAAACCCTCAGGTCGCAGGGAGGGGGGGGGGAGGTTCCTCTAGCTCGGGGGCCAGGGCAGCCCAGGCAAAGCCTAAAAGCCATTACAGTACCTGCGGTCTTGAGAATGTAGCTACGCCAAAGGGGTCCTGGGAGGCTTGACCCCTAGGTTCGCCACGCGCCGGTTTCGGGTTCAGGGCTTAGGGCATCTTAGGGTGGGAGCTTTGGTTTCGAGGCTCTAGGCTCTTCGGCTACTAGGCTTGAGGGCTAAAGGTTGAAGGAGTTAGGACGTGCGGGATTGGGGCTTTCCATAACCCTATACCTCCCCAACCAGCAACGTTTAGCCTACGGATTTCCTTGAGAGATTCCACAAAGAACAGCCAGACCTTTCTCTCGAAACCCTGGGGTGTAGAGTTTAGGGTTTAGGCTCGTGCTTCAGGGTTTGGGGTTTAGGGTTTGGGATTTCGGTTTTGGCTTTAGGGTTTTCGCTAAACTTGAGGAACCCAACCTCCTCAGTTTGCCACTGCCAGCGCGCGAAAACCCAACCCTTGGACTTGTCTTGAAGCCCTGAAGCCCTAAGCCCTAAACCCTGAACCCTGAACCCTAAACCCTGGCCTAAGCCCTGCTACTTCAGCCCTTCAGCCCTAAACATAACCGTAAGACCTTGCGCCCCTAAACCCCCTGCCCCAAAATCCCGCGAACCAATGCGCTTTCTTCTTGGGCACCTCCTTGGGTAAAGAGGGCTTGGGCTTCAGTGTTGCCTGAGGACTTAGGCCTTAGAATTCAGGGATGTTGGGCTTAGGGGACGAAACCCCAAACCCTAAACCCTAAACCTCAAACCCTAAACCCCAAACCCTGAACCCTAAACCCCAAACCCCAAACCTTTAGGGGCCCTGGCCCTGAAGAGCCTTCGCCAGGTCCCGGGACACGCAGATGAAGCGGCCATCGCCGCGCCCCTTGGACCTCGGGTTTAGGGTTTAGGGTTTAGGCTTTAGGCTTTAGGCTTTAGGCTTTAGGCTTTAGGCTTTAGGCTTTAGGCTTTAGGCTTTAGGCTTTAGGCTTTAGGCTTTAGGCTTTAGGCTTTAGGCTTTAGGCTTTAGGCTTTAGGCTTTAGGCTTTAGGCTTTAGGCTTTAGGCTTTAGGCTTTAGGCTTTAGGCTTTAGGCTTTAGGGGTTCAGGGCCCTTTGGACCTGCAGGACATGGGTTCAGGGCCCCAGGTGTAAGGGTTGAGAAGGGTTAAGGGTGAAGGGTTTAGGTTTCGGGTTGTAGTTTCAGAGCAAGGTTGAGTCGGGCATGTTCCACTTGGAGCTTAGGGCACCAAGAAAAGCTTAAAGAGCGCATAGCTTGGAGCAGCCCGCATATGTCACACCCTCGACCCCATCATAAAACCTAATCCGTGAGCCTAAGCCCTAAACCCCAAACCCTAAACCCTAAACCCCAAACCCCAAACCCTAAACTGCTGGGATCCCCTGCTCATGTTTCAGCCCAAACTGCTCCGCGATGTGGTGGATGTACTTCCGTTCTTCGGCCGACCTCTTCTGCTTGGAAGAGGGCTTTGAGGCCATTTTTCAACTCAGGGGTTCTTACCCCCAAGCCCTCAACAGGGTTTAGGGTTTAGGGTTTAGGGTTCAGGGTTCAGGATTCAGGGTTTAGGGTTTAGGGTTTAGGGTTTAGGGCTTAGGGTTTAGGGTTTAGGGTTGAGGGTGTGCCAGGAGAGGGCGCGCGCGTTCGGGTGTGAAACACCCCGGGCCGCGCGCTCGCGTTGCTTGTCAACCCACCCCGGCCACCCACACCATACTCTATTAGGGTTTAGGCTTTATTGAATAGATTTTCTTTTGCGCCGATGCTTGTTGCTGTTGCTACAGCTTTGAATCACGGGCTTTAGCTGGGGCTGGGGGTAGCCTCGGGACGAAATCGGGCCGGTCTCCGGCTGATCGCCACCGTGCTGGGCATCCGGGGGGTCCCTGTCCTGTCTTGGAATTCCACTCCCAACGCGGACCCTCCGGATGCCCCCCACCGTTCCAGATATGCCCAGACACCTCCAACGCCCCCGACCCGGACTCAGAGGCCCCTGCCTCAGAGGCCCTGCCTGTGGCTCCTGGGCAAACCCCAAACGACCCCAGAGCAAACGGTTCACGCTTTGGGGTTATACTTTAGCTACACTAAACGTGGTCTGTTCGAGTACTGATATTATCGTAAGGAAGGCCAATACCCGTTGGCCTGTCCAGGACAGACCGGCGTGTCTCGCTCTTTTCGTATGTCGGCCGAGAGTTCGGGGTCTGTCGCTCGACGGAAGCGACCCCTCACTTAGTTTAGGGTTTAGGGTTTAGGGGGTTAGGGGGTTTAGGGGGTTTAGGGGGTTTGGGGGGTTTAGGGGGTTTAGGGGGTTTAGGGGGTTAGGGTTCAGGGCGCTCAGGGTTTACGGTTTAGGGCGTAGGGCCAAGTTTCGGGTTGTGGGTTTGTAGAACACCAAACACCACCGGCAAACCCGTCAACCCGAACCAGCCCCCCGAGCCGAGAAAATCAACATGGCCTAGGGCCGCACCCTAAACCCTAAACCCCAAACCCTAAACCAAATCTGCAGGAGATGCATATAGGGCTTGGGGTTCTAGGGTTTGGGGACGCCTAAACCCTAAACCCTAAACCCTAAACCCTAAATCCTAAACCCTAAACCCTAAACCCTAAACCCTAAACCTGGGGCCCCCGGCAAGCAGCTAGGGAAGGAGACGGCCGCCTGGGGCCGTCATTCCGTGCAGGGTAGGCTTTGGGGTTGAGGGCTTAAGGTTCAGGGTTCAGGGTTCAGGGTTCAGGGTTCAGGGTTTAGGGTTTAGGGTTTAGGGTTTAGGGTTTAGGGTTTAGGGTTTAGGGCTTGGGGTTCAGGATTCCTCAGACATTCGATTCGTTCTGGTGGATTAAGCAGCCTTCTCAGGAGGGAGTTGAGGGAACTAGGTACCTTCTATGACACCTTGAAGGGACCTCTCAAGAACCTGGCTTCCTAATTTCCGGCTCCTCCAACCCTAAACTCAGCCCTATCCCCTAAACCCTTAACCCTAAACCCTAAAGCCCTAAACCCTAAACTCTCAACACTCACCCCTATACCCTTAAACCCAACCTCAGATTTCCAGAGCGGCACAGGGCACAAAGGACCAGGAGGCCCTCAGGCCCCAAGAGCCCCGGACCTGAAACTCGTAGACCCTTAAAACCATAAAATTGGGGTTAAGGGTTTGGGGCTTAGGGTTTAGGGCTTAGGGTGTAGGGTTTAGGGTTTCGGGTTTGGGGTGTAGGGCTTAGGGTGTAGGGTTTAGGGCTTAGGGTTTAGGGCTAGCCCTCGCACCCTAACACATGCACCTCCGGGGCCGAAAGCCCTTGAAGCTATCTCCCAAAACCATGAACAAAAACAAGCACTGCAGCAAGATACAAGCTAACCAGGGTTTAGGGGTTTAGGTTTTAGGTTTTAGGGTTTAGGGGTTTAGGTTTTAGGTTTTAGGTTTTAGGGTTTAGGGTTTAGGGTTTAGGGTTTAGGGTTTAGGGTTTAGGGTTACGCACACCTTGCAACCATCCCAAAAGACACTCTGTAACCAGGGTGACATGCAGCCACAGGAAAAGTTAGCAACTACCCCCGACCCCCAGAACCCAACCCTAAACCCTAAACCTTAAACCCTGAACCCTAAATCCTAAACCCTAAACCCTAAACCTTAAACCCTGAACCCTAAGAACCCAGAAACCCCGGACCTCAGCGCTACAAGCTACAGCCGGCCACCTCGGCGTCGGAGGACTTGATCACCGCATCCTGCATGGCCCCAAACCCTAAACCCTAAACCCTAAACCCTAAACCCTAAACCCTAAACCCCAGTTGCTTCGGCGCTTCGGGCTTAGTGCACACCAAGAAGAGCCTGGCAATAATACCGAAGAAGCTGGAAGAACTGGGTGCCTGGAGGTTGTAAGGGTTTAGGGTTTAGGGTTTAGGGTTTAGGGTTTAGGGTTTAGGGTTTAGGGTTTAGGGTTTAGGGTAGTAGGGTAGTAGGGTTGCAAGTTACCCTAAGTTGGGTTGTCCTGATTACCATGCACCTGCAATCTAACCTTCCTATGAAGCTCTCTAAACCCTGCAACCCTAAACCGAAAAACACTACACCCCAACCCGAAGCCTCAAACCCGAAGCCCCAAACCCGAAACCCTAAACCCTAACTTCTTCCTTGGCGCCCTGAAGCCACAAACAGCCTGCACCCTAAACCCTAAACCCTAAAACTTAAACCCTAAACCCTAAACCCTGAACCCTCAACCCTAAACCCTAAACCCTAAACTGCAGTTTGGGGTTCAAGCCTCGAGGGTTTAGAGGTTTTGGGTTTCGGGCATTTGCTGCTTGAGGTGCGTGGGTGGGCTTCGGGTGTGGGGTTTAGGGCTTAGCTAGGGCTTAGGGCCTAGGGTTTAGGTGTTAAGAGATTTTTAGGATATAGGATTTAGGGTTTAGGGCTTAGGGCTTAGGGTTTAGGGTTCACCCCACCAGCTTCTCAGCAACATCTTTGCGGAAGGACTCGGAGGTCGTCATGGCAGCTCGGGCACATGGCGGAGTCTTCGCGGCTTCTAGGGGTTTACCGAGGGGTTTAAGGTTTGTTTAGGGTTTAGGGTTTAGGGTTTGGGGTTTGGGGTTTGGGGTTTGGGGTTTGGGGTTTGGGGTTTGGGGTTTGGGGTTTGGGGTTTGGGGTTTGGGGGTTGAGGGTTTAGGGTTTAGGGCTACTAGGACCCAGAGTCTTCCGCGGAAGCCGAGATAGCAAGCCGGGCACATGCCAAAGAGCACTCGACCGCAGAGTAACCAAGGAACACCAGCGGGCCAAGTTTGGTTTAGAGGACTTCTAAGGAACCTAACCCCTAAACCCTAAACCCTAAACCCTAATAGTCCTAGCAGTGCTAGGCACTCGGCTCACTCGACTCGATACACCTCTAAACCCTAGCCACTGTGGGAAAGGAAAAGCAGAAGATAGATAGTATATATATATATATAAGTATCTATATATATATATATATACATTGAAATATATGCATATTTAGTATTTATATCCATATTTATACATATGTGTGTATATATATATATATATACATATATACAGTTATATACATATCTCAAACCTGCTTACTTTGGCTGGAACCCCCCCCCCCACCGGTGTTGCTAAATTGCCAGGAGACCTCAGAATTCAGAGCAACCCCGAGATCCCCAAGACTTCTAACCCGAAACCCTAAACCCTAAACCCTAAACCCTAAACCCTAAACCCTAAACCCTAAACCCTAAACCCCAGAGCAACAAATCTGCAGCTGCATGCTTTTGCAATATGGCGAGGATCGATTCAAAACCTGACAAAACGACTTGGGAGGTTTCCGAAAATAGGGGACCCCGAAAATGGACCCCAGGTAGGATTCCCGTATAACCCCAAACCCTAAACCCTAAACCCTAAACCCGAAACCCTAAACCCTAAACCCGAAACCCGAAACCCTAAAAGGGACCGCAACCAGAAGGTACCCCCCAAATTCGGAAACCACAACACTTGGGGAGCCCTCTTAGAGGGAGCTCGACTACAAACTTTCTGAGTCTTGGGGTTGGTGGCACGGTCCCTGAATTTGGGGGCATATTGGGTTTAGGGTTTAGGGCTTAGGGTTTAGGGTTTAGGGTTTAGGGTTTAGGGTTTAGGGTTTAGGGTCTAGGGTTTAGGGTTTAGGGTTTAGGGTTTAGGGAACCCTTAGTGACCCCTTATAGGGACCATGCAACTTCCCTTAGAAACATGGCAATGTCGTGGTCGCGAAACGCCTATGTGTGACGAAGCTTGGACCACGAGCCGGGCAGCAGGAATATCCCGCCTTGCCGCCCCGTGATTTCCCAGGGTGGTTTCACTACACCGCCGGGAACAAGACCTGGTGGTTTCCCAATTAAGGATCCTAAGCCCTAAACCCTAAACCCTATATTAGGACTCTAAACCCTAAATAAACCCCAAACCCTAAAACCTTGAGGGCTCTTTCTAGCATAGCTGAGGAGGCCAGTGGGGTATAAATTCCGAGAGCGGAATTCAGGGAAACTCACATTTATGCTTCCAAGTTGAGCTGATGTGAGCACAGGCCGGCTATTGTGGGCCGATGCTGCCACCCCGCATACATAGCCTGACCAGGCCTACCTCTTTACAGCCTGGGTTTTGTTACAGTAGCAATAGTAGTAAGAGCCATCATCATCGTCGTTAGTAGAAGTACTAGGACTAGGAATACAAAAGAAGCAGCAAGAACAATAACCGTCATCTTACATAGGAGGAGCAACCGCCGCAGCAGCAGCAGCAGGTGCAGCAGGTGGTCGCAGTCCTAATATTTGTAGAAGTCGTAAACATCGTAACAACAGTCATGGCCATCGTGTTAGAAATATAATGCTAACAGTAAGTCATCGAAAAAAAACTGAATCGTAGCGGTGATAGCAATATGGGGTTTTCCCCAATGGAGAGGGTTCCCCTAAAAACATCCAACATTCGATAATCCTTAGAATCGGAACTCCAACAGCGGCAGCCATATTTTTAGAAACCCTAAACCCTGAACCTGCCTTACCTTTGGGAAACCTTCATATGGTACTTCTCTAAATTGGTGCCCTGTTTTGGGATCCCTCTTTAAGGGTTGCCGCCTTATCATGGGGTACCCAAAAAGGGACCCTAATTTAGGAAACTACCCATATGTACCGATCAATAGCCTGGACTCAAAGCCACATCCAGGGCCGTCAACGGAACCAAGCCCTAAACCCTAAACCCTGAAAACCCTGAAAACCCTAAAAACCCTAAAAACCCAAAAAGCGCTAAACCCTACACCAGCTCACATTAGGAAACGCGGTTCAGGGTTTTGGGGCGATCGAATTGCACGAGAGATCTTATATCCTTATGGAAATAGGGTTAGAATCTGGGTTTTAATTAGGGTTTGGGGTGTAGGGCTCGTTTAGGGTTTAGGGTTTAGGTAGTACTGGAAATCATACACTATTTTTGTAATGGCAAGGAGCAAGAGTAGTTGTGATCGCAATTGCAATAGTAGTACATCTGCGTAGTCATGGGTTTCCTCTTAGAAAAGGCTTGACAATATGGGGAATCCGAAATTAGGGGTACCTCAGTGGGGTCCTATTCTAAGGGTCCCTTACTTTCGTACATCCCCATATG